>LQNS02276867.1:8638122-8653384 GCA_001587735.2 Parhyale hawaiensis
TTTCAATAATTATTATTTGCATTTATGTAATTGTTTATTTTATATTTTTATGTAGGGGAGGTCGCCCGCCTCTCCCAAATTATGGCGTCAAGTGTAGATACATATATATAGCAATCATACTCACCAAAACGCCGTAACACTACAGCATCACGCAGGAGAGGAGCAGGTATCACTGCCATCAAAGTGGAATCGTCGGCATAGTTGATCAACGTCTTTTCAAGCGAAGAGAACATGTCACTAGTATAGAGAACGAACAACAGCGGGCCAAGCACACTACCCTGATCGACGCCAGACCCCACCCCAACTGAGGGGCTCAATACGCCGTCAGCAGGCACACTCTGCGTCCGCTCAGAGTCAGTGTGTCAAATAGAGCAGCTAGCAGATTTCCAAGGTTTCACACTACTGAAAAATTTTCACAGAAATAAAAAAATGACGCTCATTTCTTCAGAAACTGATTAACTGATCAATTATTAGTAGTTTTCAGCCGCATTTGCAGGAGCTGAATGTGCATAAACTATAGTATTCGTTTTCCAGTCTGCTCTGATCTTGGATACAATTGATGCGAGAAGGGGTGTGGAATTATGAACAATGCAGTATGTAAAGAGAGGCCGGTGCCGATATGAAATACCATCCCCCATCATTTTGAACAAATTATACGGCAAGTAAATATCATATTTTTATTCTACTTGGAAACTGTGATCAAATCATGTATATTTATAAATTCTAATTTATCTGTAGAATGTGCTAAACAAGCCGATATTAGATGCGTTAATAATATAAAGAAGCATGCGTATCCCGCTCACATAAGGTCATGAAATTACAGTCTCTAATGAGTATTTATGAATGTAAGGTGACACTTTTTCTCATGCTGACGGCTTTTAATCATCCATGAACGAAGTGAGGGAGGTGACAATGTTTTCGTTCAGTATGTGTCTAAATTTGTATATAAATATTTGTATGTATGTCTTTCCACCCAAAAACTGACATAACGAACCGAACTATTCTTACAATCTCTTAAAGACAGTCGTGTAGAGTAACCATCACTCGAGAGGTTTCGGCGGGGCATAGCAACTCACGAAGATCAACGAAAAATTGCAAGTATAACTGTGATCAAAGCTATTCCTGTCAGTCAACGAATTTCAGTAGCGAAGAACAGCATTGTGCACTCAAAACCAAAAAAATTTGTAACACTGATGTAGCTTACTCTCGTAAGAAATATTGGTTGTGGTTGAAATCAACGAGAACTGAAGGAAAATTATTTTTACTACATAGAATTGGTAATTAACGCTTGTGAAAAAATAGATAAAAGTCGTCAAGCCGCAGAAAAAAGTAACTAAAAAAGTTGCTAAATGTAAAATTTGGTCGTTATAAACAGGTCAAAATGTCGCTAAATTTAGCGACTCTTTCATTAAATTGGCAACCCTGGACCGTGCTCAGCGGACAGGTGCGGTGTGCCGGCCAAAAGATGCGACACGCCCATCTGAGGATATAAAAGCCGCGACCACCCAAAGGTAGCTATAGCCTTAGTGACTGGACTGTCTCCGTGTCCGGTTCCCTCGATATTCGTATCTCCTATCTCTTCCTATTCCCTCCCGACCAAAATCCTTTTGCAGGGGGGGGGGGGGGGGGTTCCAACCAACTGAAAATTCATTTCAAGATCAAATGCAACAATTCAATTTAGAAAATTACGCATTTTTCAGACATGCGTCAACCTCGACGTCAATCTGGGCAACGATTTTTCTAAGTTGCCTTCTACACTTTCTAAAGGCTAACATGTCGATGTTTTCAATGTCTCTTTTCCAATTTAATGGAGCTGGATTCGATGATTCCGATTATCCACGTAGTTTCATCTAACAAGGAAGAAAGCAAATAACAGGACAGAACCTACAGTATATCGAAGTTATAACTCCATAGTCGGTCGATGTTCAGCAATCTAGTGGCACCAAAACAGATGGCTATCACGTGCGGCAACTGTTGTGGGAGATAGCACTGTGCTACTGTGGCTAGCCGGTCCTTCCGTGTCATCCTCCACATCTGCAACAGAGAAAAGACTTAGCAAAGAACTCTACGCAAGGATGACTTCGTTAAATGTAGACATCCTACAATCATAAAAAATATGTCGTGCAACTTCGCTCGTAACGAAACGTTTCACATTCTCGTTAATATATTTCACAGGAATACACTTCGCTTATCGTGTTTCCTTTACTCATGTTACTACGCATAGCGTGTACTCGATACCAGGGTAATACCACAAGTAATTTCACACTTGCAATTGACTCTAATATTCAATGTTTCTCGCTTTTATGTACTACCATAATGTGTTGTTACAGTGCTAAATAGTGAACTGTACACTGTAGTGACAATAAAATCAAGTACAATGGCAGCACAGGTCTGTTAAGTGTGGTGTGAAGGGTGAGGGGCACAAGCGAGGAAGCCTGCACTCCAAGAGGCAAAAAAATATATATATATCTGCTTGCTACGACACGCGGGGAGTGCCTCACTACAGCGAGGCGCGGGCACAAATTCTAACGGGTGTGTGATTCGTGTTCGGCTTTGTGGTTCTACTTGTACACTCTAGTGATTGTCGTGTATGGTGTGCTTACACAATTTAAACTATGTTACCTTAACATTAGCAATTAGATTATAAGGCTTTGTTCGGTTCGTCTTTATCGGTGTATTTCTCAATAGGTAACATCGTAACTGATATTTGACAAGGATAACACTAGCTATCGCGGTTGTCATGCTCTCTGGTTGGTACTCGACGTATCTTTAATTGGAAATACAAGATTAGAAATTATCAGTTCTCGTACGATCAGTGTAAACGACAGTATTCAGCTATTATACGAGGTAAGAATTCTTTCAATTCCAGTTGTTGCAGCAGCGCTGGAATCCAGGTATTGGAATTGCCATCAGCTGGTCGATAACGGCTTCTTCTATATTCTTTAGCGTCCCAAAATGGTGTCTGTAGCGGTAAATTTTCAATTGTGGGAGATGGTGAGAGTGACAATTCCAGCGAATAAGGCGTCTGGTCGGGTAGCTAGAAGAACTTTACTTGTCAAAAACTCTTTAATTGAAACTGTGTGCTCGGCGCATTGTCGTGCTGCAGCACTTATAGGTGTGCTTGCTCGTCGATCTCAAACGGATACCCAACTCTTTTTTTTTTTCAACGTTTTTCAGAACTTAGTAAAAATGCTGTTTTACTGATTATAGTCTAAGCCAATTGCGGGCCAGAACCCATCAGAACGCAGATTTTTTTTTTGTACATTTCCATCAGTTCTTGCAGTTGAAGGGCTTCCGCGCTAAGATCGTCTTTGGTCAGATCCCTGTCTTCGGAGAATGTTTCATGCTACCTGAAAAAGTTTATTTTTTGATAAAATGAACCCTGTCTTTATAGTCTTTAGATTGATTAAAGGTTCAGTGATATCGTGTCCGAGCCGGAATGAACAGCTGAGAGTGCACCTCTGCTCGTAGCTGTTGTCACTCGTTTTCAAAACTCAGTGGAATAAAGCCCTTGCACGGAACCGATATCTCTAGGCCCCGTGCATTCCATTCAAAGAGCAAGCCACCGGTGTTGCCAGGTCTAACACACCTCTACCAGTCTTGTTGCTCTATTTACGCGCCAGCTATACAGTAGAGAGAGCATTTTCTTCGGTATGCATGTATAGTTTTAGCCTTCTTGATCATCCTGCTGATGAGTAGGTCTGTATTAAAATTTCAGTGCGTCTTGACATGAACGTCCTACTGTACACACTTGGCGCTGAAACAGTCGCTGCCATACTTTTCAGTCACCCCTCCCCCTGTTCAGGAGGGGTTAGTGGCTTTCGTTGGGTGGGTGAAGACCACAGATGGATACTTTTTGCGATTATGTGGATATTAATTTGATGCTTCCTCTCCATGCGGACACTCTAGGAATGGGGAATGACATTTGACTGATGGTGGGAGAACCGTGCATAGGGACAAAAAAAAAAAAAAAAAGAGAACTCAAGACATCGACGATTCAATAAACTCGTTATTATTCATTTATTTAAGGCGTACTTCTCGCATGAACTTGTTGGCAGCATTCTAGTTTTGCTTTTAACATAATTATCATGAAACGTGGCATATGACCTCAACGAACCTTGCATAGTTGTCTCAAAAGTTAACCGATAATCATATATAGAACTATAACTTAGTTATATATCCGCGTTTTCGAAACTGTCTTATTGGAACCTACTAACTCTCATGTTAGTAGTGGAAAATGGCCTACAGGCCATTAAGTAGTTCATGCGAGCTGAATGACCCAATTAAGCAGTAAAAAAACAGTTTACATGTCACTGACCCAAATTAACGGTGACTCATGTATTGCGTCTTTGTTTATCATGCACCTCGCGAACTTGAAACACCTGTCGATACTGCGATTGTAGCCTCAGGTGTGTGGAGCTATCTGGGCCTCTATGTACTTCCCTGCTAGACTGGGCTGGTGCTGTGTTAGCCTGTGTACTGGGGAGGGTCGTGGCCAGCCTGTCATGCGGACCGTGCGTGCCGTGAACTCGGTGGTGTCATGAGGGTTGTTGACCGCACCCTGTCAGTGCCACTACGCAGGGCGCTCTGCGCACTTCTTCACCAACACCAACTTGCTGAATTTCAGAAGAATGTCAGCAGTGTGACTGCTCTCGTTGTACTCCTGCAGTTACTGCTACAGTAACTGCATCGTGAAATATCATCATGCACTGGAAGCAATATATAGGCTATATATATTGCTAATGAAGGGTTTAGATGTAAATGGGTTCGTTAAGTGTAAACATTTATGCTTAAACATCCGCCTATTTTTCTGTAGTTCTGTTGCTTCTGCAAGGTAGCAAAACACTCGAACGCTGGGCAGGTTGTCGTCGAAAGACTGTAGTGTCAACTCGGCTGTAACTATGCACTGCGTGACTTAATTTTACCTTTCCCGAAGGAATAACACTATTAGGATTGGACTGTATCAGATGCACTACGCTCTGTAGGGTTAGTTAGCCGTCGAGGCTTGTGCTGTGCAGATGAATCAAGTAGAACTTGCACCCCCATAGTCAAACTTCGCCATACCATTTGAACGCAAGCCTTCTTAATCATTACCTTCCTAAATGTAGAGGAATGTATTTTTCCCTTAGCCTCTTGACTCCCCTAGAGTTTCACGCTTGACTTCTGGAAACTGCTACAGTAAATGATTTACATTTTAGTTAATTGACTAAAAGTTTTTGAATCGATGAAGAAGCAGTTATTACGTGCTTTGTCTCTGTAGTACTGCATATTAGAGATTGAAACTACGGTTCAGAAGAACCAAGGTGACAGATCAGTCTAGAAGAACCGAAGCTATTTTAAAAATACTGTTGTCCTCCGGTCTAGCCACAATGTCGATCCCTGTAAAACTGTTTAAAATTTCGTTCTGAATAATCAGTTTCGCGACTCCACTCCAGGATGACAACTCGGCTAACAGGAGCCCGACATGCTCGGGGTTGTGCAGCTTCGCCTCGCGCAGATGCGAGCTGCGCTGCGGGTGCAGCAACACAAAGAGCAAACCGCCGGAGGCGATATTGCCAAAGGTCATGTTCAAATGACGCAAACTTTACATCACACTTGACTTTCATTACCCAATTTTTGGGATGGATATCAGCGCCGTATCTTTCGGAGACTTCACTGACACAGCGTCATTGGATGTGTAGACTGACAAGCAGCGGAAAAGCTAACAGCAAGTAATGCTCTTCAGTGATATTATTTTTATTTTGGACCAAAAAGCGTGTTCAGTACTTAATCTTGCAAGTGCAACTTATCTGCTGTACGAGAGCGAATAGTACCCAGGTAAAATTCGGAGCAGTTTACACGCCGGCACATGTGGTACACCCTGTAGGTATTTAGCAGCACAGCACAAGACATCGAGTTGGCGCAGCAAACCGGAGAACCAAATACGATTGAAGTAACCAGTACCATGTTTGCCGTAGTTAACGAGTGGCTCAAAGTGCAAACACAGCTACTGTAAAACGACATTTTCTCGATTTCCGCGTCACTGATGTGGCTCTAAAACTGCGCCGAATGTTGATAGGGTAATAGAGTGCATGGCAGTTGACACGTTACCTTCATTGTGCTGAATGTTGTCGCTGCAAAAGTAATGGGATCTGAGTGCAGCTGATACTGCTCACCATAGTTTCCTGTTGCTCATTTTTGAGAACCGAGGTCAATATTTCCTTTGTCTTCAATATTTATCGTTCATACTTATCATTAAATGCACTTTCAGTTTGATATTTTAACTCATGGCACGGGGTACCGAGAAATGATGAAGATCACACCTGAAAAGACGAGGTAAACACTCGTGTATCAGTGCGGTCTGTTGACAGGCAATAGTTTATTGCTAACTTGACAGTTCCCCAAGCACCGTAGTATTGTTGCCTCAAATGCCAACCGATGTCGCGAGCATCTGTGATGAAATACAGTCGCTTTCTACCTAAACTAAAATTAGATTTTTGTAGGTAAAGCTCTAGTTGACAGCAGACTTTGGAAGTCGGCTGGCTGATGGAATTTAAGGGACGCGCGCTTTTCTCACAGCGCTGCAAAGCACCGCATTGCACGGCTGCCTCTGAGCTGCAGGATACGACAGGTCATAGGTTCACTCTCAGTTCGGCCTTTTGTGCACAGCTAACTGTGCTCTGGGCAGCACCCTGCACTATGTTGAAGGTAACGCATTAGTCTATTCGTAATTCTGCTTGACCTTGTTCCCAGGTCGTTCATCTAAGAAAGAATTAATATTATGCAGGACTTTTTCTGCTCTTAGCAGCCTCTCTTCGTTTGAATGATTCCGTACTTACTAGAAGACTGATTTATTTTTGCTGCCTTCACTTTCGCTTCCGCGCTCAGTGATTCGCAGCATCGCCAATGCTTACTTATATTTGTCGTAGTACGCAGAGAAATTTATAAAACGAAGCAGCAATGAGCGCGTCTCAATCATGCTATTTAGTACGTAAACTCGAGATGCTCCAAAACTGGCAGTAGGGATTACTGCTCAGTACTTACAATGCTCTCGCTACTCGTAAGCATCTGCAAAAATGTGTTACACTTATCACTCTACGCGGCGTGGATGCTAGAATTTCATGGTGTGTGTAAAATAAACGGTTATCTTTGTTTATATTCTCTCCTCGTCCGTTATGAAAGTAGGATCATGGTCGTGCCTTCTCTCCGTGCTACTCGCTGCAGCCAAGACCCTGGGCAAGGATGTTATCATGTTGCTCACGTTAGCGGGTGTTGAAAAACTTATTTCTTTCTCACTTCGCGTCTACGCTTCTTTCGTACCCGGGCCTCACCATGAACACACGTAGTCGTAGATGCTTTCTACGGGCGTCCTTCTCGACTAAGTCTAAGAGTTTCTACGCAGTTCCCGACGCTGCGTCGCCTGGTTCGGTGTGATAGGATCCTGCTCCGGCTAGCCTTCTTTGTCGTCCCACCGTACACTTGGTCGTGAAACACTTCTGCATCAGAGAGTTTAGTGACTCCTGTTCAGTCCAGCTGTGGTGAAGAAACTGCTATTGCAAAGATAGTTTTGGATAGTAATCTACAAACTTCTACAGTTGGTATATTCTGCTTTTGCGAGCTATGTTTAATAACCGTGCCGGTAAGTTATTCGGTAATTATTTCCTAGTCCCTACTTGATATTTTCAAATTATTTGCGTGAGTTTTGAAACAAATATTTCTCCGTATTACAGTGTGCGCGTTCTCTTGGTTCTCTGCATTTCCAAGTATGTGCTGCGTGTGGTAACTAAAATGCTAAGGTTAATTATTTTCGCTACATTTACTGCATTACTTCCCAATAGCATATTTACATGTACAGTATTTATTTATTTTCTTCTATTGATGCTGCTACTAATTATTTTACTAATCAAGTAACTTACGTAAACTGACAAAATATGGAAGAGTGGGTTTTTCAAGAATCAAGGCCATAGTTAAAGGTGACTAATGTTATGGTGAGGGTGTTCATTGTTTTACTATTTTGAATAAAGATCTCATTGAGCAAATGTTGGCTAGTGGGAGTACCGAAGCCTCGTTCTTTCGTCCGTAGCAAAGAAAAATGACTTGAGAGGACGATCCACTTGCTCCATAATGTGCGTCTGTGGTACTCGTAGTGGATGTCAAGGTTCAGGCAGTGAACATTGGATTAAGCTCTAAGCTTTGTGTCCACTCGCGCCTGTACCTGTTTCTACTGAAGTCTGAAAGGCGTCGCAGCAGAGCCGTTGGAAATACAAGCCGCGTTCACGTCGCGTTGCAATTGCCCCGCCCAATCGTGTTCACGTCGCAGCTATGGCATTTACCAAGTCTTTCTTTACTCTGCCGTTTGCATGTCCTGTTGATGCAACATGTTCTTCAATATATACCTTGCAATAGCTGTGAGCTCTTTTCAGTCAGACTTTCAGAAGCGTATCTTTTTAATTTGATATTAGTCTGTGGTGTTGGTTCATGACGCTACGTTTAGACTGTACGTTATATCTCTACCCTATCTCTCGATATAGACCCCTATCTCACCCATGAAAACAAACCCCAGCTCAAGTTAACTGCCAGCTGCGCTTTAAACCGCGAGTGTTTTTTTGTTTTCTGCAGTGATCGCGTTTTCGCTGAGATTGTGTAGAGTGTAGATAATTCAACACCCCCGGTTTTGATGAAGCCTAAACTGCTTGAAATTTGTGTTACTCGTGCGATTTAAAACAGAGATGTTGAGTAGATCTGGCTCTTGTCTATTGCTCGACGGTTGTATCGGTGAGCGTCTTCGCTTTTTTTTTTTTACTTGGTTGCTGCGCATAGCAGCTCGCCGGAGGCACTTCGTGGCTTGGGTCTCGCTGTGGAGATTGATATTGCATGCGAGCGACGCGTAGAACTTTCAGTTCTAAGAGCTGAAAGACTGTTTTTAGGGCAAGCATTCCTGGGGGCGACATTGGAAAATTGATATGTGTAGCATTTGTAGGGAGTTATACATATGTAAATAGAGATGGTTGATACTCATCCAGTACTATGCATTCGTAACGCGAGCTTTAGGTGATTCATATGGAAATGAAAACAATTCATATTGCTTGTTTCGTCTACGCAGAATTGAAATTGACTGGCTGATCGCTTTTTCTTGCAATCACAAGTGTTAAAAAAGTTTAGAGTTGCACGGGAGATTGGATATTTTACCGACTTTCATATTGTTTTGCAGAAACGACGATGTTTTCCGGAATCACAAACTTCTTCTGGGGTTCGACCGACCCCAAGCCTGAAGACTCCCCTGCCAATGGTGTTAGTGCTCCAGCACCGGATGAAATATATGGGGATCTGAAGTCCATGGAAGTGACCTCTGACATGGAGGAGGGAGTACCGACTCCGCCCTCGCCTTCTGACGCCGAGGAGGACTGGGTCGTTTTGAACGGCAATGGGCGAGTGGTGGACTGTCCCAAACGAAGCAACCGCAAGGTTGCCAAGAAAGCCAAAGCTGTTGCTGCAGCTCAAGGTGAGCGGGAGCTTGCAGGTTATTGTTTTGTTCCAGTTGGGAGGTTCATGTTTCTGCTTAACGTCATAAAATCTTGGGCTCGTTGTAAAAAGGAATTCAGTGTCAAGAAAACAGCACCAAGAGAAAAAGGACACACAATACTAATAGAACCAACCTTTCATTAAAAATTAAATTCTGTTCATTAGCTGATTCGATGTTAGAGGCTCCTCCAACATTGAATTAGCAATACCTATTTTATACTTTGCACATGCATTCGATTTTGCTGCTATTTATTGTTGAATGGTCGCACTTCCAATGCCCAGTGTAAGAGTTATAATCTACCTATATAAACTTATATTAAAAAATGGCTACTCCTGTTAATTTTACGAGTGGGTGGGCCTGTACCAATCTACCTATTTTATGAAAAAATCAAATTCTTTTGCACAAACTAAGCAATACTAATCGTTACGCTTAATGTTCTGTGGTTCTGATAAACTATTTTTTTTTTTTTTTGCATCAGAAGCGCCAACGCTTTTTCTTTGTTTATCGTACTGTGCAGCTGCGCAGTTCACTCTAGGTTCTATCAGTTCTAAGGGAACTCTCACCTCGGAAGGTTGAGGTTGAAATGTCAGCGCTCCTGAAATTAACGGATGCATAGAACGACTGATTGAACATAGTGCGCCGTCATTGCATCCTATGCCGTTTCAGTACAATCGAGAACAGGTAGAAGACCCCATTGGCCATAAGCCCATTGATTTACCGTATTTTAGTGCTGACGTCTCCTGCGTGAGCTCTCATTTACTTTCGGGAGTTGAAGCGTGTTTTCATCATCAAATCCCACTATACAGTGCGCACTACTAAGTTTTCTTCTTGGACGTGTCATACGAACTATACGGGCAGTGAAACTTCAATCTCGGGCAGAGTCCGTTTTGGAAAGCTGTAGATTAATGCTTATGAAGAGGATAGTTTCATACCTTGCAATGCGCTGATTTAATTATGTGAGTATCTGTGGTCATTCAGGACGGAGCGAATAATGTATAAAAAATCTGGAACATTCGATCTTCTTTTAGCACCACTCAGCTTGGCTGTAATATGCAGCGAAGATACAGTTTACAACTTTACACTATAAGATGTTAGAGTTGATGCAACTTCGAGTAACGCATTGCCTCTTCAATTGACAAATTGCGTTAAATACTTGAGCTAGACAGGAAAGTTCTGTCATCTGACAGCATCATATGCTCATCATCAAGAACAGTAGTTACGACGTCATATATGATAAATATATCACTGAATTGAATGAATTCATATCAGTCAAACACATGACTCAGTTTTCTGTTAACTCATGTCACTTTTATCTTTAAGGGAGATAATTTAATTACAAAAATTCCCCCCCCCCCCCACCAGTTGTGAGTAAGTATTATTTGTCCTGCTAAGCCACGTCACTTCAACTAGCTTTGCATAGTATACATGTGTTACCATCCTTCACTGAATATATTATATCGGGTTTACCTTACATTATGCTGATCATTACCTCCGCCAAAGAGGTTAGGTTTTCGTCGTGTTTGTCTGGCTTTTTATCTGTCTGTCTGTCTGTCTGTCACCAAGATAACTCAAAAAGTTCTGAACCGATTTGGAGGAAATTTACAGGGATTGTTAGGTATGTTAGGAGAAACAGATGATCAACTTTTGATGAAGATATGTCCATCCGTTTGTCTGTTTGTTTGTTTGTCTGCCTCATTTTTCTCAATGCCATAACTCAAAAAGTTATGGATGGATTATTATGAAATTAACATGAGTTGTTAGGTATATAACAAAGAGTAAATGACCAAATTTTGGAAATGACCCGTTAGTTCATTCGTTCGTTTTTCACTGTTTTTAATTTTATACTTGTTAGCTCAATAGCTCAAAAAATAATGAATGGAACATCATGAAATTTATAGGGGCTATTAGTTATGTTAAAAGATATAAATGATAAAATTTTTTGTGCAGAACCGTTTGTATGTTTGACTCATGTTCGTCTTAACGTTTGTTAGCAGTATAACTTAATAAGTTATGAACGGATCTTCAAGAAAATTGCACAATCTGTTATCACTATCAAAAGGCACAAATGATTAGATTTTGGAGTTTATAGCAAGAAAATTATAGTTTCAGAGCCAATTTAAATGTTTTGCTACCGTTGCCTCGCTTAGCGGAGGTATGCGCTCTCAGAGTGCTCTAGTCATGTATGAAAGCAAATGAGTTAGGTACCTACCAGTGCGATGTGTAGTGTGACGTTCCATCTAACATCCCAAAGCTAGGTTTTTGTTTTTCTGTCATGTTAAACTGTACAGAGAGCAAGTGTGAAGTGCCCTGTGAAGTTTCATGCCGTGAAGTTTTTTCAGTTTTATTTATTTAAAATCAGTGATTTACATGTAAAATTAATCGCGGGCAGTCTTGCAAGCAGCTTCGTATGTTTAACACTTTAGGCTGCGTCTGATTTTTTACTTTCCCTATAACATTCAATGTTAACGTCCAAAGTTTTGAGATTTCAATATATAAAAAGAGCTTACTGAAGTTTTGAAAAATAAAAATTCGACTCTCTGTCGTGACTGTAATGGTGACTTGACGCTGTCTTTGTACACTGTAGAAAGGGTAAATCGCTCATATCGAAAGCTGCCAGCTTTGCCATAGTATTTTGATCGTAAGGCTTATAGGAAGAAACTTTGAATACACTAAAATGCTAATTCATCTACTGTTCTCGTACAATGGCCACACTTGAAGTAAATGTCGTTACATATCAAGCATTACTTAAGCATAGATGTTTATTAATAGTTTCTTTGTTCCATTAGTTCTGAAAAGTAAAGCTACCATTCTTTTGTTCTTGCACCTTTTTCTGGTATCATCATAAGAGCAGTTTATCAGTGGCGTGTGATTCGCATTCGAAAACCGTGTAGGTTACGTTCATTAAGTTCATTACATTGAGGAGGAACACTTCAAAGGTCGGCAAGTTGGATAACAATATATAAATTTCCTCGTCATGTCTGACAATAGTAGAATGGCAATGGGGAAGCGATAGAAGGTTTTCGCGTCTAATTTCTTGACTTGTTTTGTATTTTTAGCTAGATGAAAGGGCTTCAGTTTGCTTTGCAATGTATTAGACAGCGACGTTCATGTACCTAAGCAATTAGACATGGGCTTTGACTAACGTGTTTACATTATATTGAGTCAAAGTTTGTGGGAATAGACTTACGTATAGTTGGAAATTTATATTTGAAGCTGAATTGCATACTGTACAATTACGGAGTGCTTGTTCTAAACTTAATGTCCTGTCTTTTTCAGCGACTGCTAAGAATTCAGAAAAACAGGAACTCGACAACAGATTGGACGACCTTCCCGAGAGAGTAGAAACTTCCCTTCATTTTAACGCATCACCCCCGCCGTCTCAAGAGGCAGCGAAACCTAGTACTCGTAAGGAGGTTAGTTCTACGGCAGCGCTGCCCAAAACAATGGAAACTACTACTCTTTTACAGCAAACGTCTGGCAAGGTTGACGAGCGCGTGGCCCCTGCTGATGACTCCACCTCCGTAAATGGAATGGTCCGAAGTACTTACGCGACGGTCGTTCAAACGCGTGTTGCGAAGCCTGAACCTTTTGCCGCGCCGTTCTCAACACCACAACTAAAACCTGAGGCAAGCGCGCTTACACCCCCGAGAAGTGAATCAAAACCTGTTCCTGCAAGTAAAAATCCTGTGACTGTTAAAGATTCAGCGCGTGTAACGACGAGTACGGATACTGCGAGAAAATCTAGTCCTGCAGATTCGCCAAAGGTCGCTGCACCACTTCCTTCAAAATGTGACGACTGGATTACAGTTCCCCGTCGCAGAAAAGCTGAAATCGTGGAACATATTCCGACTATAGAGGCCCATGAAAATAAGTTTTACTCCAATGAACTGCCAATGGATGTGGAACCATCAGTGCAAGCTTGTCCGTTGGAGCCTAGGGTGCCAAAAAGATCAAACCGGCCAAAGAAGATTAAGAAAAAAGTTGTTGCAAAAAGAGATGGACACGCAAGACGTGACACTAAAGTCGATATAGACTTCGGTGTTGACATTGGCAGTTGCACCAAGAAGCTTCCCGGGAGTGATTTATACACAAAATTAAAAGAGGGACTGGAGTCAAGGGACCGAACTAAGCAGAATAAAATGAAAGGAAAGAGATGTCGTCTACGTCCTTGTGACCAGCAGAGACGCCGCCTCGTGCTGCGTTTCTCACAGTATGCTGGCTGTAACTATGACAGCTTTGCTGCAGATCACCCCAATGAATTTGCGATGATGAAGTCTCTTGGAGGTTTGAAGTTCCCATTGTCTCGCATGGCGCCCAAAGCCAAGATGGCGGCTTCGGCGAAAGAGGTAACTGCTGCTCCAGGTGATGCGCCAGTTTGTGTGTGTTTGTGTGGAGGTGCCTCAGTAGCTCCTCGTGAGCTGTTATGATTTATCCGTTCCCTGCGCTACGACTCTTCTGTCAGTGGCAAAATGAGGGTAGCTTTTTTTCACGCGTGTTTCTAGCATGTAATGTTATCTTGTTTCTTTTGGGTCATGCTGCTTCTGCATTGTATAATTTTCAGTATAGTGTACTGTCTAAAGTTAGAGTGAGTTTTTCGTTAAACTAGCTAACGGTAGTCGAGCTATTTTACTATTTCATTATATAGTGTGTTCGGTTCCTGTTCCTCATTTTACTTCAGGTATCGTTATTAAAGCTTTTACTTTTTAACCATTTTGAATACTGTGAAGTTGTTTGAAAGCTGCAGGATGAGATTGTTGCGTTTTTTATTTCGTTATGCCACACGTTCCACATATGGCTTGGCTTTCAGGTGGAATTTGCAATTGTAATGAACGTCCACTTGTCTTGGAGTTAAGCTTTTAGACTATTATCATGCAAAAAACTTTTTGTCATGACTACGGAAGTTTACTGCATATCCGTGGCCACTCATGGAAAATGAAATTAAGTTTGCGTGGAATTCCACTGTAGAACCGCTTAAGTTGTTGTTAAAGCAAAATCAACTAGCAGTCCGTGGACATTGAACCTGTTTGTTTGTGCCAGGAGGGAAGGGGGAAGTCGTATGCTGCTTGAGTGTGCCTACCTACTTACCGGGGTCGGTGTAGCTATACTGCTAAAGTACTGGAATATCGTGATTTTTGAATTGTGAGCTCAGTGCTCCGTACCTTTAGCCAGTTGGAACGTCAAGCTTTCAAAGTTGAACGGCAACAGGCTATTTTATCATACTTATTCGTATTGCAACTATGTATTAGGTCTTTTGTCCCTAACATGTCGCTACACCTGCTGATAGATAGCTTGATTTTGAAATTTTAATGCGTATTGCTTGGTAGATTGATGCACCAATTGCGAATAATAAGTATGACATCGTTTGAATCTGTCACAGCGTTGAAATCGACCCTTGCGGGCTCATCCGAGTTGTTTGTGAGCTTACTAACGCACTTTACTTCTCGTTGCTCAAGTGTTCCCGTCTTGTTTGTGACTTCATTCTGTATGGAGATAATATGCGAATTGCGTATAATTTGCTTCTTGGTTCACATTGCTTTTCATGCGCATGTAAATGTACAGACCTATATAGAGCACACTTCGAGTGGCCGATGCCCACTTTCTGTGGTGATAGCAAGAAAATAGGATGACGGGAAGGCATTAGGAATAGATCATAATACAAACTAGATGTGTAAACGAAAAGATAAGTAGGATCGAGTAGGGTGGCTAGCAACCCTCGTAAGAGTATAGACTAAGTTGGCACAAACCTGGTAAAAGTTAGGA
>LQNS02276867.1:8653805-8665520 GCA_001587735.2 Parhyale hawaiensis
AGTTGGCACCAACCTGGTAAAAGTTAAGAACAAGCGTTCCAGAGCTTTGTAATCCTAAAGTAAGTTGGCACCAACCTGGTAAAAGTTAAGAACAAGCGTTCCAGAGCTTTGTAATCCTAAAGTAAGTTGGCACCAACCTGGTAAAAGTTAGGAACAAGCGTTTCAGAGCTTTGTAATCCTAAAGTAAGTTGGCACCAACCTGGTAAAAGTTAGGAACAAGCTTTCCAGAGCTTTGTAATCCTAAAGTAAGTTGGCACCAACCTGGTAAAAGTTAGGAACAAGCGTTCCACAGCTTTGTAATCCTAAAGTAAGTTGGCACCAACCCGGTAAAAGTTAGGAACAAGCGTTCCAGAGCTTTGTAATCCTAAAGTAAGTTGGCACCAACTTGGTAAAAGTTAAGAACAAGCGTTCCAGAGCTTTGTAATCCTAAAGTAAGTTGGCACCAACCTGGCAAAAGTTAGGAACAAGCGTTCCAGAGCTTTGTAATCCTAAAGTAAGTTGGCACCAACCTGGTAAAAGTTAAGAACGAGCGTTCCAGAGCTTTGTAATCCTAAAGCGCTATTTTTATCATTGTACAGCGTTAGTGTGAGATCGCCATCGCCGCATGATGCTGCGCTATATCCTTTGCCGTTCAATTGGATCCCAAGTTCTGATATCAAACTGTGTTATTGTCACGGAAGTGAAGCCTGACGTAAACGGCAAGGGGTTATGTGGCAGTACCGCAGGGGGTAAAGGCTAACTCTTGAGAGTGATCTCATCTTAGCTGTGTGCATCACCTGCACACACCGGGAACATCGCGCACATCCAGTATTATGTACGGTACATTGTACTGAAGCTGTTTGGTTTCCAGTATTAGTGAATCGTGGAGTCTTGGTCGGACATGCTACTTAATCGCTGCGTGCAATTTGGGCTTCAAATATGTAGAAACTTTTCGTTTGGGAATTTGAGTCCCCGTGCTGTACATCGTGGCATTCCGTAATGCTTGACTGTATATCATTTCTTCAGAGAGTAC
This sequence comes from Parhyale hawaiensis, assembly GCA_001587735.2. Lineage (NCBI taxonomy): Eukaryota > Metazoa > Arthropoda > Malacostraca > Amphipoda > Hyalidae > Parhyale > Parhyale hawaiensis. The sequence goes on from LQNS02276867.1 coordinate 8,654,818, forward strand.
GACTTTCTTTCTCTTGAATTAGTTGTATGTTGGGGTATAGGTATGAAGGATATCCATTGTGTTGCCAGCATCAATGTAAACATAAATCGTGTCTCACTAACATGCGACTAGTCTCTTCCAAAAGATCCATAGTATGCTGACTTTGTTATACACCCAAAGTTCACCTGTTGTACTGACTGGGGAGGGAGCACACATCCAATAAGTGGACGAGTAAGCTCAAAATTCCGGTCGGGAAATATTTTTCACAATATTCTATCGTAACGAGCTGCGCGTAGTCCGCCTGTTCCGGCGATGGGGCTGCACGCCTTATAGGTATAGATGTATATATATGCTTACATGTAGCTACAAGGGTTGTTTTGTTGTGATGTTGTAATGCTTCCTGTCTGTGATGTACCAAGCTCTTACGTTGTTAAGCTACTGCGATGTAGCTACCTACATGTGCTGCCTCGAATAAAACCAGCCGTCAGGATGGCTCAGGTCTATTTACATTTCTGGCATTATTGCACTAAAATTAAGCTTAAGTTGTACAAAAGTTTTAAATCTCGTGAATTGCGAAGTAAACTATCAGTCTTTCAGTGTTACTCGCGAAGTCAGTTTATTTCGTAGACACTCGTGTGCCGAGTGCTGTACAGTGTGTGCGTATTTATAGTAAATTACAATGCTTGACAACGGCATGGCTGCTCTTTGGACAGTCTGAGACCAGCATCATTAATAAATAAAATATGTATTGCTCCTCTGGCCTGCTCCGCTGCTGTTGAGAGTAAGCCTTAAAAATGTCTCATATGCCGAGTTCAGTCACATTAATACACGACATAACGTAGCTATGTTTAAACTCCGTAATGTTTATGATATTCTAACACCATGAGTTCAGTGTTGAAACAAGTTAACTACACCTCGTGTGACAGTGAGACACTCGGTGATGCGGTGCTTAATGATGTCCCAAGTAAAGTTGGAGTTTAAACCTGCGTGCTTTGCAGCGCGGGCCCTTAAGTGCCGAATGTCCTCCATGGAGGACGTTTCAAACCATGCTGGTCCTACGAGTAACCAAAATTTTATTTGGACGGTTTATTGTTTTCTTTCAAGTGCTCTTCCTTTGCTCGTCTTGTATTTGTGTGCTGACTTTTGACTCTGCTGTTGCAGGTCCAGGATCCTGAAGAAAAACTCCGTCAGAAGGAGAGAGATCATGAGTTGGCCCTGCTTATGGAAGAACTTAAACCTGCGCAAAAGGTAAGTTCAATTTGTCTTATCTCCTTCCTGATTGGTTCGATATACTTATAGTGCGCTGAGCAAGCATCGGTCAGGAAGTCCCTTGTAAGTACAGTTCTTAGCGATCAGATAAGGAAGTTACCGGCCAGGTTTTCTATATTTTAGGAAATACTTCTTTACACGTCACAAGTGCGGTTCTTGAGGTTGCTTGATATCCAGTGATCCCAATAATAGTTGTAGCAGTAACAAGATTTGTGAATAGAAATACTTTACAGTCGCCTAGACAAAAAATTACATTGAAGAACAGGTACGCCAAATTGCTATTACCTCAGTATTAGAGTGTCAAGTACATTAAACAAATACTGCTCCCGTGTGTGGAGCCACGGAAGTGTCTCCTCCGCACGAGTGTTTTCTTTCTCCTGTCCTTTTCTCTTTTCGTTTTTCGTTTCCCCTGTGCAGCGTGGCTTAGGGAATCCGTTCGTCCGAGCGACTTTAGGTTAGAGATGCTCGCGCCTTAATTCCTGCCGGCCATGGTTCATCTGTCCGAGACTCTTCTAATAAAACTCATTTGAGCTCGGCTTAACTTCTAAACTATTTAATACAAAATTGGATCACTGTTATATTGTCTTCAGTGGCGGGAAACCTTTATAATAATAATAATAATTATAATATTAACAAAGGCGAAGTGTGCTGAAAAACTTTCTGTGTAATAGATGCATGTCCGTCAGTCTCGTTGCGATCGTGTCAGATGCTTGCGTGTTAGTAGTTCATGTAATAGAAGTATGAACAGTACTCAATGTGCAGTGATTTTCATCTAGCTGAATATGCGTGTCTATAGAAGTTCGCTTAGTATATTCTTGCAAGTTTGAAACAGTCCAAAGCTGTCCAGTTTACCCAGTTTCATTTTTCGCACATGCCCATGCCTATAGTCATTATCTTTCTGCCTTACTGATTCATTTAATTTATTTTGCAGGCATTCCAAAAGCGGGAGCGTTTTAGTCTCTCTCGCAAGTCACTGTTGAAGAGCAACCTGGTGCACGAGGTGAACGGTGCAGGCAAGTCGCGCCTGCGCCGCTCGGACCGCCTTAACCCTACCATGAGCTCAGGAGCCAACAATAACCGCAAATGCCAATAAGGCAATTCTTAGTTGGTTAGGTCCCGTTCTGAACACTGCCGCGTAGCTTGGAGTTGTAGTAAATCTGCTCTTGTTTGGTTTGTCAGCGATGAGACTGTGTGAGACATACGTGTTGGTGACTTCGTGATGGCAATCTTTGTGGGATTGTGAGTGATGCCTCATAGGACAGCGGGCTTCTAAAAACACTTGGATGTATAGAACTAGTCCTGGGGAATGACTCGGATCCAGTCCTTGCTTTGGAATATGAGGGCTGCCTGGCCCATTATGACTAGCTAGTGGCCCCCAGCGATTAGGCTGGTAGAACACAACTATACCACTCAGTAGAGTGAGCAGACACAGGCTGACTGGTGGCAAGGGAAGATACAGTTAATGGGGATTTTTAAGCTGCCATTGCGTCGTGGTGGGCTTCTAATGACCGGAAGTTTACTTGGGTGATCTCACTAAACAACAGTGGTAGTGCGCAGTTACATCAATTGGGGTAGAGTGTGCACTGCATGAAAGGATACAATTTGAAACAGAGGATAAGCTGCTGATTCTACTAATATTAGTACAGTATGGTGAAACACAAGACTTGACTCATTTCGCAGACTACGGAAACAGTATCGTACCAAATGATGTATTTTAGAGACATGTTCTAATTACAACCAACAATCGTTATTCGAATTCGATTGGTGACGGGAAATAATCTTTCGCAATACGTTTTCCTTGCCTACAAAAATATGTGCTCCTAAGATATGGTATTTTTAGGTTACTTTAGCTCAGTTGGTAGTATGCAGAATCACGCTCTCCTGGACAGGGCAGCCATTCTTGACCATTAAGAGCTCCATTGCTGCTCTAAGTTCATTCGTAGCTCCATCTGCCCGGGACTCGTTGCTGCAACGATCACTACTGTTGCGCGCTGCTGTAGTCGGTTTTCTTTCTTTCATGCATAGTCTCGCTGTTGGTATGGTCGATTCCCTGCTTCGTCTTAAGCAACAGGTAGGTAGGTAGGTGACCACTCATTGTAATTTTCACAGTGCATCCGGTACTCGGTCGTATCGTGCTGGAGTGGCACGTCTGTCCACTTGTACTGGACCTGCCAGCACCGGACCTCGTTATCTTCATTGACATCAGTGAATGGTGTACGGGTTCAAAGTTATTTTCCATGTTCTTTGCTGAAGACGGAAAATTGTGAATAGAGAAAAAAAAAATGTTGGCAGTATTCTCAGCAGCACAACATAAATAATAGTAACAATTATATTCAGTTGCTGACTGCGAAAAGGGCTTGGTGGATGGACGTTGTGAGCCTCAGGTTGCTGTTGGTTACTTTTGTGTAGTGCACTTGGTGCAATCTTATCGCATTACAAAAAAAAAAACGAAGAAATATTCAAAAAGTTGAAAACAGTTTTAGCTTTAAGTGGAAAATGACCAAAAAATACCAAAAACTAAGAAAAGGTTATAGATAAAAAGTAAAAAATGCTAAAAATTGCACGCATAAAAATGTCTTTCAGGTGTGCTTAGTTATCATTTAATTTTCTGCATGAATATGTGTATGCCCATAGACTCTAATGCCGTGCAACAAACACGTACACCCGACGCTGCTTTGTTGCCCCAATAGTCTAACTGTCTTCCCTGTCTTGCATCGATAGCTAGGTGCCTACTCTTCTGTTTTACGACTGAATATAAATGCATGACAGTCAGAACTTTCTTTATTCCTGATGCAAGTATACTTTCATTTCCTGTAAAAGCACGGTATAACTATAAAAATTGCTTACGCTATTATTAAGTCCTCCTACTCCTGTAACTCAAGTATCATGCTTTACAGCAGTATCATATGGCTTTCGTTGGAGTTTCAGTGATTTATTTTTGCCTCAGATCACTTGGGACTGTCGTGTATCAGTTGCCTCAGATCACTTAAGACTGTCGTGTATCAGTTGCCTCAGATCACTTTGGGACTGTCGTGTATCAGTTGCCTCGGATCACTTGGGACTGTCGTGTATCAGTTGCCTCAGATCACTTAAGACTGTCGTGTATCAGTTGCCTCAGATCACTTTGGGACTGTCGTGTATCAGTTACCTCAGATCACTTGGGACTGTCGTGTATCAGTTGCCTCAGATCACGTGGGACTGTCGTGTATCAGTTGCCTCAGATCACATGGGACTGTCGTGTATCAGTTGCCTCAGATCACATGGGACTGTCGTGTATCAGTTGCCTCAGATCACGTGGGACTGTCGTGTATCAGTTGCCTCATATCACATGGGACTGTCGTGTATCAGTTGCCTCAGATCACGTGGGACTGTCGTGTATCTGTTGCCTCAAATCACATGGGACTGTCGTGTGTCAGTTGCCTCAGATCACTTGGGACTGTCGTGTATCAGTTGCCTCAGATCACGTGGGACTGTCGTGTATCAGTTGCCTCAGATCACATGGGACTGTCGTGTATCAGTTGCCTCAGATCACGTGGGACTGTCGTGTATCAGTTGCCTCATATCACTTGGGACTGTCGTGTATGAGTTGTTCTGAACTTCTGTGCCTGCCCTTACGCAGCAGAATACAGTAACGTTCTTGTAACCTCGATTTTGTGGCAGATTTATTTGAAGTTGCGTGCTGCACATATTAATAACCTAACGTCAATGAAGTGTGTCCTCTACTATTATTGGCTGTTGGTGAAGTTCTGCAATACGTTATTGGTCGCAGGTCTGGGATTTACTGTCAGTCCTTTGTCAGTTCATATGTGCTGCTCTTGCAACAATCGTTTCCGATACAGAGAATTTCGCCTTCAAGTTGCTGTTATATTTCGAAACCGAAATTTCGTTTGTCCAGTTGTACGAAATTTTTCTGCAAGTCCAGTTGTGGTCACTGTTTGCAAGGTATTCATTTGGCTCCTCTGTATATCTGTGTAAATTCAGCTTGAAATCCCCTTAATTCAAAATAATACCTCCATTATTAATTATGGATTAATGCCTTTCAACTTGTCTGATGTTTTATAATGCTCAGTTATTGAACTTGGTCCGTTCTGTCTACGTATTTTTTGTTTATAAAAATCGTAAATATATTAGCCCACTGCTCTTTTAGCTGCACAAGTATGAAAAGGATGATCTAGTTTTCAGTTTATTATAAGAAGTTATGTATAGCAAATACCAGCTTAGCAGTTTCCAAGCATTATTATCCAAACTTTATGTTTTTGCCTAGAAATAATTCATAATTGCTTCAGGAAAAGATACACGTTCTTTAGAACATCTGTATTCGTGTTCTTGTCTTTTTTTCTCGATGCACCGTCCTTGTAAGTAGTATACTGTACTTTTATAGGATACACAGCACAGCTGTATTCTGAGAGCAATTTTTTTCCGCGATATCAAAGTATTGCTTGTTCCAGATATTGACCTTTTTCCCTCGTAACATCATGTACAATAATCTAATAACATTTCTCTTTTGAAATTAATGGCATGGCCAACAGGCGCACTCTTCACCATATAGAATATTTTATTTTTAACTAATCGTACTGTGTTTGGCCTGATATTGCGCTGTTGAACTTACTACTTATGTGCCAGATGCACCGTGCGCTCATTCGGGCTATCACCCATATTCCTAGGTACCTACGTGTTGTTCATTAGTTCTTTATTAGTGTTACTGTACGTGGCATCATAGGAGAAGACGAGGATCTATATTGTCGGTAATGCAAATTGGAGATCGCATCAGGATCCTTTCCGGTCGTTGCGTAGTAATCTGGTAGGTTGTTTTTTCGGTGGTCTTTTTCTTCCGTGTTTTAATGTTGATATAGCTGCTTATGTATTAAACCAAAACATCATCCAAAGCTGCTGATTCTCGACGACTTGCGTATGTAGCTTCTGCAGCCGCCGTGTAATACCTTACAGGAGACAAATATGGTATCTTGACACTCTAAGAAAATTACTTGGTTAAGTGATTTGTATTTTGTGGTTATTTTCAAGCTGGCAAATATGTGTGAGCCTCGAGTACAGGTCGGCTGGGCAGCGGATGAGATCTTGACTCATCAGAGTTGAGCTGGTGAGCTCAGTCACGGTAGGTCTGGTCACGTGACACTCGCTGTCCGCGTCGCATTGGGCGACTCTGCCTGGATAGTCCTGAGAAGTTTAGGCTGCAGAGTAAGCAGATTATGATCTCACCTTAAGGATGTTATTTCCACTCTGAAATAGATTTAGAAAACATTCTTTAGAGCTATATCTTGAACTTGATTTAACTGCTGAAATGCCGTCTCTTAGCAATCTAGAGGAATGAAGTAGAGTTCTGATTCGCAAACATAAGCACTCTTAGTGAATATGTGAAATAAGTTCATTTAATTGCAATGTTAGCGTATTATGAGTTATGTGTGATATTGCTTAGGTTTGTATCATCAAATTATACTGAATCTAGGTTTAGTTCTGAAATTCACGAGCTTGACATGTAAATAAAGAATGAAGAGTTCCCTTGAGATATCTTCTTATGTTATTTATTTTTGCGCTTGAGTTTTTATGGTAAATGATGTGAATGTTAAAGAAGTATTTCCGGAACACAATTTTTGTCTTTTTAATTACTAGTAAATTCTATAGAGTTCTCTTACTGCTTTTTTCTGTNTCCTTGAGATATCTTCTTATGTTATTTATTTTTGCGCTTGAGTTTTTATGGTAAATGATGTGAATGTTAAAGAAGTATTTCCGGAACACAATTTTTGTCTTTTTAATTACTAGTAAATTCTATAGAGTTCTCTTACTGCTTTTTCTGTCCTTGGTCAGTCTAACTTGCAATGTCACACTTCCAGTATGTATTTAAAAGTACAAGAATAAGAATTAATATTGAGGAATTAAAGTGGACACGGAATTTAGAATGTCCGGCTGGTCTAGTACGTGCGGCTCCAGGCAGAAGCATGCGAGCAGCGGTTGTATGATGTCAGAGGGAAAATATTACCGCTGGAAGGTCGAGCTCGCCATGCTACTTTGGTGAGCACACATCGTTCTTGTCCACGAGGAGCTGCTCATAGCAGACTTTTGTACTGCAAAATTATCTATGAGTTACTTAGTATGGAAGAGCAAAAGTCATTAATGCAAAAATTTAAACGCGCATTTTGTGTGCTGACCACAACGTTAGACCCGAGTTCATTATACTTTTGACGTCACTTGTGTTATTGCGAACAACTGCTGCAGCGCAGCAGGTTCCATTCTAATAAATTTCGTTTTCATTTCCAGTCACAACGTCCACGTTTTATTAAAAGCAGAAAATTTACCACAGTAGGGCGAAGCTGACAGGAAAATCTATTTACAGTAATGCTTCGGTGTTACATTGAGTTACTGGTAAGCAAATAATGAAATTTGCCTAAATATTTACATAATATCGATATTGCTGCTAGCGCCATTCTTTGTCACAGTCCAGTACAGCATCTATTGCGTGATCGCGCATCCCGACAATTTTTCGCTTTCGTGTATATCGATCTGAACCCTTCCATGCCTGATAAATTTACCGACAATATAACAATGTTTTGTGGTTAAAATAAATTATTTAGTCGACACGTAATACAAAATCACAATAACTTGACTTCATATTCCACGTATTCTTAATTAGAATTTACATTGCTCTCCCATTTATTTGAGGTAAGTAGAGTCTATTTTTACTCATGAACAATTTCCCACGCTAAACGACCAACCAAGCTGTGCTGAAATTTTCATTTTGAAATAATGTTAGACTAGCTGGATCCATTCAGGTAGTCCCGTGAAACTGTCATATTTCAGCATGGTAACACCACCCTTATTCTTCAACACCAAGACTTGATGTGTGATATATTAAGTGCATCTTCTTAGTTGATAATAATATCCAGAATTCCCAGCAGTGGAGTAGCCAGGGGCGGATCGTGGGGGACACATTCCCTCCCAAAAAGTTTCACGCACCCTTCACTGGAAATGAGGCCTTGAAAAAAAAAAATTACTGCTTAGGGCCTAGCTTTTGTGTCTCGCTGCCCCCCTCCCCCACACCCCCTTGGATTTTGCTAGCACTTCTAGTGCTCAGCCCCACATGGAAATTTTCCAGGCCCCAACTCGTTCCTTCAGAAGAACCCAGGGACATGTAAATTATTAAAAAGACATTGCCCAGAAGCGTAGGACTGCTGACCTCCACGTATCATTGGACCCGTGGAATCTAATACTAAGAATGACCGTCGTGTGTTCATGAACATATTTATTTATATGTTCTTTATCACGCTCTTAACGAAATAGATAGGCAAAAATTAGCTCTGGCCTTTCTGGCTTCATCAGTTTAATCATCAACTTAAAGACTGCTGATCCTGCCAAGCTTCATAGGAAACTGATAGGTAGAAAATATTCCAGGTTACTGGTGATGGCACTCGAACAGGATACTGTATCTGATTCCGGTCTTTCTTGACAAATTTGAAGTCCACTCGATACAGATGCATACAGCTTCTCTGAACAATCTCGTCCATCCCCAGTCGGAAATTATGGTTGTGATTATAGTAGAATATAGTAGTGTATGAGAGATTATAGTCGATTATGGATGATGAAACAATATGGTAGATATGTCGACCATAACATACCGTTGATTTTAGTATATTTNCCTCCCTTGGATTTTGCTAGCACTCCTAGTGCCCACCCACACATGGAAATTTTCCAGGCCCCAACCCGTTCATTAAGAAGAGCCCAGGGGCATACAAATTATTAAAAAGACCTTGCCCAGCTGCACAGAACTGCTGACCTTCGCGCATCACTGGGCCCGTGGAATATTTATAGGCCTATAAGCTAGCAGCACCCGTGAAACGTTCACGGTCTGGCATAAGGCGCTTCACATAGATCAGTGAAACCTTCGCAATGCACCATGGCAATTTTCCATCAACATCACAAACAACACCGAGATTCGATGTATGATATTTTATACGACCAGCCTTTTTGCTGATAATAATTACTGATGCTGCCCCTGGCCAAGTGGATCCGTGAAATATTTTTATTAGTTGCTCTATCTAACTGGACCCGTGGAATTCCTATGGCTGTAAACCACGATACAGGTTCCCAAAGATTTATTGTTAAAAATTTCGGGCGTATAAACAATTAAAAAGACCTGGCCTGTTCCCGAGAGATTAGTCACCAGCCGTATCACAGATACGCCAGCTTCCCGAACTCAATAAAGCTCAAATTTTCTTGTATCTATTTGTGATGAAGAGCGTGACACAAAAGGTAGGTAGGTACCAAGGAGCTTCTAATGGGAGGAGCAAGCCCAAGCACTTTTTCGGCGAGTAAACACATGGCTTTGTCACGTGATCGAAGCTGGCGTTTACAGTCCTTAAAGTCTCTGCAGAGGCAGTGGTCAGCACATATAATTAAGGAAGATACAGACAGGCAGTTCTTCAACATTTTTGCAAAGACAATCGTGTGTGAAGAATTATATCCCAATTCTCACCCTGTTACTTTCATCATCAGATGGTATACAGGATACACGTTTCCTTTACATACTTCCATCCGCTCGGAATTTCGTCGATGGTTAATGGCTATAAAAATTTGAGCTCAGGACTCCTTCCTATATAGGCTGCGTAAGGTAATGCCGCTCTCCGATTGGATAAGCCACTCAGCCAGTTTAAGGGAAAAGTTTACTCGCAACGCTCCCGTAGGATAAATAGAGAGGGTGCGCTACTTTCTATTAGAACCTCCTTGGTAGGTACGCAGGTAGTTACGTAGGTAGGTACGTAGCAAAGGTACGCACAAGCATATTAATATACAGTATAGACTAAGACTAGCTGGACCCGTGAAACTTTCACGGCTTTGCAAGGCCTTTCAGACAGACCCGTGAAACGTTCATATTTTAGCAGGGCAACATCAAACTTATTTTTCAACACTGGGACTCGATACCGTATATTAAGTCCATCCTTTCGGTTGCTAATAATATCCATAATTTTCTGCAGTGCAGTAGCCAGGGGAGGATCGTGGGGGACACACTCCCTCCCTAAAAAGTAACACGCACCCTTCACTGGAAATGAGGCCCTGATAAAATGTACTACTTAGGGCCTAGCATTTGTGTCTCGCTGCCCCCCCCCCCCTTGAATATTGCATTTGTCAAACCAGCGTAAAGAGTCCGATGGGTGTGGCTAAGAACGCAAAACAACTTGGCTAAATCTCACTTAAGCGCGTGGTATAACTTGTCTCAATCAATAAAGTTATATTTATACTAGTGGACCCGTGCGTGAAAAATTCACGCAATAACCTATACGTTTGCCTAATGCCTCTAGGCCGGTGCGGAATCTCCTCTTCTCTTATTTTCTTCTTTTCTTCATTGATCCTTTGTCGTGCTGTCATCCTTAGGTCTTCTATACAGACAGGCAGAAGTAACATCTTGAGTAAAACACTCCAACAAACTTAAACAAAATAACAGCTTA
>LQNS02276867.1:8687546-8703976 GCA_001587735.2 Parhyale hawaiensis
TCAGCAGCCCGTACTTCATTTCTACGAGATGTAAAGGAAGTCAAGCACTCGTCCAAGAACGTTGTATATTTAGATGAAACTTTGATTAATCAAAATTACCTTGTTTCAAAATGCTGGCAGGACACGACATCGTCAGGAGGAGCGGAGTAAAACAACCGTCAGGAAAAGGAAGTCGGCTAATTATCCTTCATGCTGGCACGAAAGATGGTTTTGTGGAAAATGCAGAGCTCATTTTTCAGGCAAAAAACGATGGAGATTACCATCGTCAAATGAAGGCTGCATGCTTTGAAGACTGGTTTCGTACGCAATTTATTCCAAATATTGCACCGCATTCCGTAATGATTATGGACAACGCATCCTATCATTCAGTGAAGATGGAAAGAAGGCCGACAACATCATGGAGGAAAACAGCAATACAAGACTGGCTCACGAAGAAAGGAGTGGAACCTCAAGAGCATTCAACCAAGGCACAATTGCTGGAAGTTGCCAAAAAAGTTGAGGTCAGAACTTCCTATGTCATTGACAATATGGCAGAAGAAGCCGGCCATTGAGTGTTAAGATTGCCCCCTTATCACTGTCAGTACAAGCCTATTGAACTTATTTGGGCACAGGTTAAAAACGATGTTGCTAAGAAAAACACATTCAAAATGGAAGAGCTTAAAAATCTGGTAAGACAATCTCTGTCATTGGTAACACCTCAGAATTGATTGGAAGCAGTTCGACACGCACAGAAGCTCCAAGATGAAGATGGAAAGACAGACATCGCAGCTGAGAAATTCATCAAATCGTTTGTTGTACATATATCTGAAAATTCAGAAGAGAGCGATGAGTAGAAGATCATGAACGTAATAGACTATTGTATTTCAGTGACGTATTCCAATAAAATACTGTCTTAATAATGTCCCCTCATTATTCGAATAGCTGTTCCTTTTATTATATTTACATTTTTAAAATGTATTTTGTCGTAAAATTATGTTGTTTATTTTATAATTATGCTTGCAGAACAACTAACGTCCCTTTATCCCATTCTTTCATTGGAACAGTTTCAACTTAAATAACATAGTTCACGTAACATGAGGCAGGTTTTCTTCGTTTGGTAATAGAAAACGTCATTAATGGGTAATTTGCGTATAATAGAAGATAGATTTGGCACCGTTGCGGGAACGCCCCGTGGGCCAAGTTAAAAAAAATGGACTATGGTACTGCAGGAAAAATGATACTGTTCAAAACCAAGGGCGCTAAATCAAATACCTGGAACTAAAATTTTTTGGGCTAAATCGAAACCGGTGTAAAACAAGTCCGGTCTAAAACGAGGACTTCCTGTACTGCTCGTCACGTTGCAGCCCCCCATCAAAAACCACAATAACTGGCAAGTGGTCGGCATAATCAACATTAATGACACCACCACCACAACTCTTTACTCGTCTGAATGTTGTATTACTCCACATGTGATCAAGAAGAGCATGCTTAGTAACATTATTTTCTGGAGATATCCTTGTTGGTAAGTCAATCAACGAAAAAAAAAAAAAAAATGGGAGACGGTGAGTATGCTGTTCTTAGCGTGTGAGGATTTAATAGATTTATGTTGAAGTCTTCACATGATATGACGTGGGGTTCCCGAGATACATTTGGTAAAAATTCATTATGTAGTTATTCACTAAACGCACTTGCAGAGGCCGATGGTATACGGCAAAAACAAGAAATTAAAATCTTGTAATTTTTATAACTTAACATCAGAGACAACACTTCAAAGTTATCATTTACTCCTGAGCATTCATCAATTTTATTTACGTTCCAATTGTCCTTAATATAAATTGAAATTCATCCTCCATTTCTATTACGGTAGGTGACAAATTTCTGATATCCTTCCAGGCAAAAAAATTTTGTCGGTGTCTACAGTTAGCCACGTTTTAATGATACATATGACATCATACATGAAGTGAGTAGAGGTAAGGAAAGCTTGTAGCGGGCTGAAATTTCTGTGCATGTTCCTAATATTTAAGGAAGCAACAGATATATCGTCAGATTGGACGCTGACTTCTGCTAATTCTTTCGGCGAAATATTTTCGCAAGCAGATAATGGTAAGTCTGCAGCATCATTATCTCTGACGCTAAAGCTTGATACGACTATACAGCAGACTAGTCACAGGGGTTAGTTAGTCGTGCCGAGGGTAGTAGTTTTGCAATATCATGATCAGAAGAACTGTTGTGGCTCGGTTAGCATTATGCATTCTCACAAAAACTGTCCTAGTGTAGGTATATACAGATTTCATGTCTTTGTTACTAGGCTTTATTTGTCGTAGCTTATAAAGTAACTTAGATCTCAGTTTGGTCAGGTACTCACTTTGCGGTTGTGCTAAGAGTTCCTTGGCTCTGCCTGCCGATACCATTCCTTCGGTACGCCATTCTGTCGCCTTGAATCTTGCATGTCGAAGAGAACGAATCCTGCTCCAAATTATGCAAGTAGTTGTTAACCGCCCGCATTGACAATTCAGTAGTTTCACGCTCAGAATCAAGTAAAGTTGATCCATAGCCATCTGCCACAGCCTTGCTACCCTCTGAAGAGCTACTGCTTCCTCCTAACAATATCGGCAAAAGTTTTCTGCTTCTTGAATGCTTCTACTTCCTTTCGAAGAGCCGTATTTTCCAATTGAATCATCTCCATCTTAGAAACGGTCTCATATTTAACATTGAGTACTTTTTCCAAGCACAAAATAACGTGGAAATTGAAATCATCAGTTGCAGCAGCAGAATTGTCAGAATTACCAGCCTTCTTCGGCTTACCAAGTTTCTTTTTTGCTGTTTCATAATTTTTCAGAAAGGAGTTCAGTTTCTCCATACTGGCCATTTCTTCCGTGATCGTATGACTGGGGGTAAAATTTGAACCAGGTCCCTCTTCGTCGGATGAATCATCACCAGGAATGCTCGTTACCGAGTCATCATCGGAGGAGGAGCTCTCGTTAATTGCCATCAGCAACACACAGTGAACGTGAGCCGTCAATATCCTGAAGTAAAAACGAGACATTTTTCGTCATCGTTGCTAACCTGGACGAACTGTGACTAACATAGGCGCATGAGATATTGTTTTATTTCTCACAGCGATAGTTGATGTAGCTAATCCAGAATATAAAAAGTAAGTAAAAATCATGGTACGTATACCAGCGTTTCATAAGTGGAGCGATGTGCAAATTTTTAGCCTTGTTACAATGTTTCGATCAAAAAATGTATTCTACACCTATATTACGAGACTGCTCTTCATACGTAAATGAATATGAACTCATTGATTTCATAGCAATTTTGAATGTGCCTGTCTTTGATTTCTCGTTACCACGTTATTAATCTCCAGCTTTCTGATTGCCCTTAAGTGCAATTTTGAATGTCTTGCTTTTTTTTGTTAAAACAAATAATTTCGTTGCAGATTGTGTATCATTCAATTTCCGAGGCAGAACTCTATAACGGCAAAGTTTAGTTTTGATACTTAGTTCACCTTTTGTTTATTTTCTATAAATGTATCCATTTTCAGCATTCATTATTTTCTTTCTAATTGTGATTTATTTTTGGCTCACTTTCGATGGCGTTACATATCACACAAACGTCTTTCAAGTCGTAATATAGTCACATTAGTTTCGCCACTTTGAATCAAGTTTCATGCATTAATCTCGATTCGACAACTCTTGTGACTGCCGACAACTGCATCAAGCCTGTTCTGTATAATATGATTTTTGGCCGTTGGAAACGTCACTGGGTTGTTACTAACACCTGTACACTATTCACAGCGGCGAAACCAAGGCTCCTGTTTGAAGTTTCGAACCAGTCAAGCCTCATGGGTTAAGCTAACTCGACTTCACAGTGCCACCCGCTGACACCGAAATAGCTGTAGAAGAAAAAGGTTCTCATGCATATATTTTATCTACCAGGCGAATAAGTTCATCAGCCTCGAGCAGCACAGCGCAGTTTGTGAATAGCTGCAGAATGTTGCTTAAATTTAATTACGGCGCCACAGCTCTGTGCTGACTTCGGGCGGGTTCGACTGGGTCGTCAAAGTCGATCTAAGCTAAGTCTACTGGAGCTGACTTGTCAGGACCTTCAGACAGGAACACTGACTTCTTCACTTTGAATCGTGTTGCAGGTGTTAGAGGCCACTCGATTACATGGATTATATCCATTTTACGCAGTAAAGTTCAGCTTTAGGAAATGTCACGGATAATTGCTTGAGGTTTAAGGCAGGAAACTTCAACCAACGAGTCGAGGCCAGGACAGCTGGCCTAAGTTTCAAACTTGTCAAGCCTCAACGGCTTAATTTCGTTGCCTCATGGAATACCTCCTTTGTCCCCATAACTGCGTTGTGATGACTGAAGGAGTATTGAGATATCATGTGTCTCGATGCTGCTTAAATGCTTTATGTCGCTTGCTGATGCACCTTGCACACTCACCAGATTTTGCAATCACCTTCAAAGGTTGCAGTTTAAATTGCACGGAGCGCAGCCACTTCACCTGTTGGCGATTTGCTACGAAGTGCGCGTTGGATGAGAATGAGGCGCATTTGTATTCTGCGAATGCAGTACGGATCGCCACTTGCTGGACCATTCTCGCAAATTCTTCCCTAGAAGGTTGGGTTAATAATGTCATTTCTAGAGCAACATCGAAGCTCTCTATAAATCTACTAGAGGGTCCGCGCTGTCCAAAATGACAGCGAGTCATTTGTGATGGCACTTCTTCATTGATTGTACCTTCGTTACTATTCTCTATATAAAGGAAAACGCTACGACGGCCAGCTCAAATTGTCGTAGGAGATGAGTGCCTTCTACTGAGCAGTATTCTTCAATTCTTCTCCAGCACACTCCTTCTTTCCGTTAGATAACACTAACCTCATCAGTAAGCGCTGAAACAACACTGAATTTAATATCTACTGCGTATCCAGTATACACAGTGATATGATTTCAGCAGAGAACGAAATATTCGTGCTTAAGAAGAAAATCTTTCGTCAAAATAAGACAGCAAGTTGGACAAATAATTACTACGTCCACCACACCGGGAAAAATCGTCTCCTCTGCGCTGCGTTGATTATCGACTGAATGTGTACATCGTGTACAGAGAGAGAATATAATTTCGATGTAGAGAAAATGTGATGAAAATCAGACTCCACGAGAACGGCAAGAGAAGCTGGAAAAGCAAGAAGTGCAGTCAACGCTAATAAAGAGAACTATTGTCTTCTGCAACCTGGTCTAATTATTGCCTACTGAATTCCATCAGAAGGAAACAGGATCACCAAAATCTCCAACCTGGCCTATTTTTCGCGTATCTATTTCGTTAAGAGGGGGACACGAAACATACAAATATATAAACATATATAAACATTGCCGTAGTCAATATAACGGCAAAGAACATGCGGCGATAGCTTTGCAATATGAATGTTTGTGGTCATAATTCTTTCCCTTACTCTTCTTGGTTCTATTCTCAGAAAATCTCTCGCTTTTCCTTCGTCATTTTTTTTCAATTTGTGCATCCTGCACTCAACGAAACAATCATATTGACAGTTGATTTATATGAGGTATCATAGATACGATGTTCAATGTCGATCCATAAGGTCCGTGAAAGTCACGAATCTAAATCTAAAGGACGGAGGAATAGTAAATCATTTACTTAAAAGTGGGTAGGGTACGACGTGTAGCCCACAGAGAGACCAAAGAAAGCAAACAAGCAACGTACTCTGTTATTACACTGCATTAGCTGTATTAATTGTATTGCCCTTTATAGGGGCCTTAAAATGGATTCACCTCTCTGGGTGACCTAAAATCTCTTGTCCTAAATTGGGCCCTAACATAAATTCACCTTCTACGGTGACCTAAAAATTAATTTAAAGGTAATCTGCCCTAACGTTAAACACGTGTTTTTTTTATTTTTTATTTAGCTATTCTACTGTTAAATCTAGCTAAGACGTTCACCATCCAACCGACAGAAGTTGAACGCTCCCTCCTTCCGGGAATGTTATGTAGCAAAGGGTTGAAATCTGTGGGCTCATTTGACTTAGAGTAATTCTAAATGTAAAATTCAAAGTAACTACATCGAATGACTAAAATCTCATGCTCCCTTTTATGGTAACATAACGGCAATTCCGGTATATAGTTCCGTGTTGATTTATGTACTAGTACAGTCGATACCGTGAAGCTTTCGTGAAGATGTAAAACGAAACGGACAACGTCTTCACTTCAGTCCAAATGGGTAAGCTTAAGATTTGCCCTTGTACTTAACATTATGATTTATTGCTAACGTGCTTGTGTTTTCCCCTCTCAGCCATTGATAAATTGCAAGATAAGGCACTTATTAGTCTAGTCGGCAGTGGGGTGTGTCAATGGAAGCAGATTCAAGTTTAAAAGCAAAAAAAAAAAAAAAAAAAAAACATACGCATACACCTTAAAACACAAATGATGTCCAATAAACAAATTTTGAATAACGTTTACTTACCCCACCGATCAAAAGTTTGTGTGCGCCCACAGTTCCACTTATGTGGCATGCAATGTTGCACCTTGCGTTGGTATCTATAAAGGACTATAATTGCATGCTATGTGTTCTGTAAGGTTAGTATACATGTTGGCATGTATACAGTGGGGGAAATAAATAGACGCAAACCATGAAATTATTTATACAATTTGATATCACTCGAGAATTTAGTTGAACTAGACACAATAAAGCTAGATAGGATGTAAAAGTAGGCATCTTACTAAGATTTATTAAAATTCAAATAGCTCGTAATTATTAAAATGAACGTTTCGGACGCAATCGGCCCATCATCAGCAATTCTGAAATGAATATACAATCATATTTAACTGAAAAGTTTAGAGCAAAGGTAAGGAAAATAAACTGAATTAAAAACCTACTTAAGAACAGCCGGTGACAAAGAGAGTGGTGGCGCTTTGCATATCATTGAGTTCTGGTCTAAGTTTGTGAATGTATAGTGATTCTGTGGTTCTTAGATTCTGAGTACCAATGGTGGGACCAATTTTTGAAATCAATATGGAAACTGCACCATTACACTGAGAGGCGTGATCACGAATAGATGAATGGGAAGGGGTGGATAAGGGCATACCGGTCCTGGAACTGACACCTCTGTGCTCGGAAACTCTGGTAAAAAGGCTACGAGTGGTGGAACCAACGTAGCGCATTCCACACTTGGAACAACTATAAATGTATACCAGAGACGAACGCAGAGGGTCAGGCAGGCGGTCCTTGTGGTGGAACAGGGAACCAATTCTGAACTTATTGACTAAAATGAGATTAAATTTAGTGTGGGGAAATATTTCGTGAGCATTTTAAGGAGATCTGTCCATAGTTTACTAGACTGGGGACCGAAAAAAAGGAGAACCAAGTATGTACAATTATTGACTGGTGGATTGTTGCCACCAGAGTAAATTTTATCTAAAAATGAATTTATTTTTCTCTCTATAAAAATAGACTGAAAACCATTGGATGTTAAGTATTGCTTAAGAAAATCTAACTCTAAATGCAGGCTGATAAAATTAGAACAAACATTCCAAGCACGGTGTAAAAGAGTTGTAACACTAGTATATTTCAATCGGTTGTCACAGTAACTAAAAAAACTTGTGCCTAATCCTGAAAATGTTGGTTTACGGTAAACAGATGTCCTAAAAACATTGTCAACGCGATGAACAGCAACATCTAAAAAAGTTAGTTTATTGTTCTGCTCTATTTCACTCGTGAACTTTATATTACTATGTTTCGAATTGAGGTAGTCTAAAAACATTTGCACATTGTTCCAAGTGTGGAATGCGCTACGTTGGTTCCACCACTCATAGCCTTTTTACCAGAGTTGCCGAGCACAGAGGTGTCAGTACCAGGACCGGTATACCCTTATCCACCCCTTCCCATTCATCTATTCGTGATCACGCCTCTCAGTGTAATAGTGCAGTTTCCATTATTGATTTCAAAATAATTGCTTCCACCATTGGTACTCAGAATCAAAGAACTATAGAATCACAAAACATTCACAAATTTAGACCAGAACTCAATGATATGCAAAGCGCCACCCCTCTCTTTATCACCGGCTGTTCTTAAGTAGGTTTTTAATTCAGTTTATTTTGCTTACCTTTGCAGTAAACTTTTCAGTTAAATGAGATTGTCTATTCATTTCAGAATTGCTGATGATAGGCCGATTGCGTCCGAAACGTTCATTTTAATAATTACGAGAAACTATTTATTTAAGAAATCTAGTGAACCAAAAATAAATATATTGATACAGTATTTGTATTTAAGTGTTATCAATTGTGATATGGCAACAAAAAACAAAAATTATAATGAATTATATTTTATATAACATTTCACATAATTGGGGTTGAAAAATGTAATCGTACAAAACGATTTTTTCACTTTAGATGTGATTTGACTTCTCAAAAATTTCCAGATCCTTCTAGATTTTGGGTTTAAATTTTACTATAGTCCATGAACAGCTTTGGGATCATTATTTAGCGCGACAGCGTAGAACAAGGTTGTAACCATGGTAAAAAATAAGGAGCTTACGAATTCTGTAAAAGAGTTGATTATTAAAGAATGGAAATCCGGGAAAAGTTATAGGGAAATATCACATACACTCAAAATACCGTTTGCCACCATCGAGTCATTTATCAAATGATTTGAAAGTCCCTAAACCTTCAAATACCAACTTAGATCTGGCAGGCCGCGGAAGATTTCCCCTAGAGCTTCAAGAAAAATGGACAAGAAAGTGTCCGAAAATCCTATGACTACTCGCAAAGAGCTTCAGGAAAACTTGCTAGCAGCAGGGACAAGCGTTAGCCTTCGTACAATAAGCTACGAGTTGCACCAAAACCGTTTCAGATCTCGAACTCCTCGCAAAACTCCTCTGCTTTCGAAACGAAATAGGGAAGCTCGTCTGGAATTCGTTAATGAGCTCAAAGACAAGCCTGAGTCGTTCTGGGGAAACAGGTTGTGCTCGGATGCGACTAAAAGAGAGATATTTGGATAAAATTAAGAGAACCATGTATGGGGTCAAGGATGCTGAGACTTACAAGATTAATGCACGGGGAGGGGCCAAGATGCAGTGCTCCATGAGAAATGGGTTCGTGATGTCATAAAAATCTGTCACGTTAATAATTAGCTGTTTTACATTGTTTCTTCATCATTTCATTTGGGCCTGTAGAGTGTCCTACAATCTTTATAGTTGCACAAAAATATGTATCAAGCCATCTACCAACTTGTTTAGCTCTCGGAAGGATAAAATTTTAGTATTATTTCGGACACTGGCTGTAAAATATGGACCTAAGCTGTGCCGTCGCGTACGCGTCTTTAACATATCCTCCTCTCCTAATCGTAAAAAATTGCCAGTTTCAACTATATAATTCCGTAAGACAGTTTAGGTGTGGCGTATACGATTAGGTAATTTTTTGCAAGTTACTTAATGCGAGTCGGATGCTGCACTACTGCTGTAACGCGAGCAGGGTATAGTAGCAGTTTTTTTTTTCTAATTGCACTGAGCAATTGTATGGCTTCTTCTTGTTTGCTTTAATATTACTTCACCCGCCGGAAGGAGGGTACTTTGTCTCTCCGGTCCTTTAATGTTTTTCTCACAAACCTTGTTAAAAAGTTCTTCTATCTCGGGGATTAATCATTCGCCTCTGAACCAATCTTTGTTGCAGATTTTTGAAATTATAGAGGATAGCAGATCATTGGTACTTCTCCTTTTATTTAGCTTTTGTAAATCCATAAGTAAGTATACTAATATAGAAGTCTGACGGTACAATGAGAGCTATTTTGAGTGAACTAAATGACGTAAAATGACGTAAATTTTAACTATCCATAAGTGCTTCTGACACCTGCGGGCATATGCCGGTTGAATCATCTGCTCTTTTACGAGCTTGTTAACAAACAATTTTTCAAAATCATCCTTCAGAAAGCTAAAAAATTTGTAGGTGCTTTGATACATAATTTTGTGCAACCATAGAGATTGTAGGGCATGTAGGACACTCTGGAGGCCCAAATGAAATGATGAAGAAAGAATGTAAAATAGCTAATCATTAAAGTATTAGGCTTTTATGACGTCACAAGCCCGTTTTCCATAGTGCTCCGCAGCTTGGCTCCTCCCCGTGCGTTAACCTTGTAAATCTCATCAACCTAGAGTGGAGAAAGGACGGATAAAAAAAAAAAAATACCATTTCCACAGTGAAATTTGATGGTGGTAACATTATGATTTCGGATGCTTTTCATCACGTGAAACAGGTAACATTCATTTCATAGAAGGGAGAATGGACGCTCACATGCAACAGAACATTTTGAGGGAACATTTGCATGCGTCGATTCAAAAACTCGGGCTAGCGCAAAAATTCGTTTTTCAGCAGGACAACAACCGAAGACATACGGTGAATACCGCGAAAAGATGGCTCACCGCGATAAACATGTACAATAACTAGAATGGCCAAGCCAGTCTCCTGATTTGAATCCAATAGAAAATTTGTGGCAATTTCTGAAATAAAACATTAATGCGAGGAGGCTGAGGTCTATTTCGGAACTCAAAGAAATTTGAAAGGAAGAATGGGCTAAAATCCCTAAAAAACTTGTCAATGCTTGGTAAAAAAAAAACATAAAAAGAGATTAATTGCCGTTGAACTGAACAACTGCTACGCTACAAAATGTTAAATGTGTACATTTTTTTTTGTTGTACGGATACTTTTTTCAACCCAAAATATATAAACTGTTATATAAGTTTTATTATATAGGAATTTATTTGTTTTGTTGTTGCGTGTGTATTGTTTACACAAAAATGCATGTACTGTGTCAATATATATGTTTGGATCGCTAGATTTTCTAAGTAAATAATTTCATGGCTTACGAATATATATTTCCCCCCCTGTACGTACACCAAGACATAAGGATGGTACAGTCACGGAGTAAAGTGAAGCGTATTTTTCCAGTGCACTGCTGAGCTCGGAATAGCCGGCCCGAATGACCAATAGGCACTTGGCAGTCGCGCCTGGAAACTAATGTCAGGAACATCAATCGGCAGCCAAGTGGCTATAAGTCATTGGTGCCGGCTATTCCGAGCTCAGTAGTGTACCAGATAATATGCTTCACGTACTATACTGCAGACTTTACCATCTCTTTGTCTTTGCGTACGTACATAGCGAAATTCGTATACTAACCTTAAAAAATACATAGCAAGCAAATAGTCCTTATAGAAACAGACAAGGTGCAACACTGCATGTAACATTTGTGGGACCGGGCGCTAACAAGCTTTTGATCGGTGGGGTAAGTAAACGTTGCTCGAAAAGCGTTTATTGGACATCATTCGTGTTTTAAGGTACCTATATGCGAATGTTTTTTCGCTATTATATTGGAGATTTTCGAGGAACAGTCAAAATCGACACACCTTAGAGTACTGTGCAGCATACTGATGAGAAGAGCTGCCTCCAGTTTACCCAAATCCATGCTTATAAAGAAACTGTAAAGTTTAATCTCCTCTACATAGCGGAACAGAAAAGAGTACACACATAATGTGTGTCAGCATATAGAACTCAGGTCTATAAAGAATGGTACGCCACAAATGAATGTTTCAGGCACTTTTACCGCAGCAGTACATTCCAGAGTCTCATCTCAAACGCTATGGAAGTAGAAATTCACTTGACACACAACAACATCAATGTTGCTGCTACCCTATTGGATATGCTCGATAGTTCCTTCGTATCTCACTCTTTAACGTAGAATCCAAGAGTGATTGAAAAATTATTGAGGAATGTGCAATATTTAGTAGCTGTGTGAAACTAGCCCCTATACAACGTGACTGAGCGGCTGCGTTTACATAGAGAAATAAAAGAGTTTTTCTTGGTATTCTCTTTGTACGCATATAACTTTCTGCTCAATTTAATGACCTCAGCATCGACGACGCTACGGTAATTACACTGACCAATTATAATTCATTTCTTTTATACAACGTGTTAAGGAAGATTCCCTCTGGCAACAGTCTGACAATATCACCTGGCTGTGATACACAGTTCGTCTCGCTAAAAAAATTACATTAATTACATTAAAATTAGCTGCTCCTGAAACCTTTCTGTAGCATGGAAGAGCATTCGACTCTTCAACTGAAAAAGACGATCCAGTGCGCTACGAGACCAGTGCTTCGCTCAGGAATAGGAGCTTTTCCCTCCACCTTACATATAGAGCCTCTAGGTATCATCATGACATGATCTTATTAACTTTACAATTTTGATAATAATAAGCATTTATTATCCCGTATACAGTGGAGACACCTAACATAAATTCATTTCGCCTAAATATGACCCTGGTTGTATGCAAAACATATGAAGTTTGTACTGCGGAGGAATGAAATTTTTATTTGCCGGGTGATTTCGATTCTCGGATTTCCTCAGTACATTCAAAGCAAAAGGAGTACCTCGTTAGGCGTATTTACTATATGCAAGATAATACATGATTAAACTGTATTATAATTCTGCTTGTCCCTCCTTTAGTTAGTTATTAATTTAGTATGTCCGTGATGCTTTCAACAGCATTAGATGGGGCAAAATTAGGGCATCCCTGAAGTATGCTTGATGCTACATTGGAAGGATCACTTGATGGTGCCAAGTTCAAATCTAAGCTGCTACTGCTTGCAGGTCTTAGCCGGAAGATTCACTGCCTGACTTTGAACATTTTTTAACCTTGGTATGCATGATACGGGTCCGATTGCATTATAATGGAGGGCCAACCACAGGAGCTAGCAAGATAGCAAGCAACCAACCAACAACTGTGTATATTGTTGTCTGGATAGCGAATATTCTGTGCACTGTGACATAGAAGCAAGCAAACAAAGTTATCAGAGTTTTATAATTATACTAGACGGCTCACGACCCATGGGGTCACTATCTTCTTTGCTTTCCAGTAAAAAAAAAAAATACCTGTGTTATTCACCTGGTCATAGACCACACGCTATTTGGGCGTCCACTCATGCTCATAAGGGTCACCATCACCCGCTGCTTTGGTTCTCAAAGGGAGATTTAACACTCTGCCTGTAAGCAATGGGAAATATGTATGTTACGTAATCCAGCTACATTTCCCGTATCAGCTTTGAATTTAACGTGCACGTTCATGCAGCCGAGTTTAGGTTCATTTTTCGTATCACGGATACAGTCAAATGAATGCTTTAACGCTCGAATTTTTTCCAATCTTAAAGCGAAAAACTGTGTGCAAACAAGCAAGTTAACTAGTAAGTAAGATAAACAAGTAAATTGGTAATCAAGTAAATAAAGTTTACAGACTTCTAGCATAATATAGATAGATTACTTTCGCCAAGGAGGTTACGTTTTTGTCACAAAGATAAACTCAAAGAGTTAAGGACGGTTATTTATGAAATTTACAAGGAATGTTAGGTATATATTAGGAGAAATAGTTGACTAATTTTTGGTGAAGAGCTGTAGAACCGTTTCTTAGTTTGTGCGTCGGCCTATTTTTTCTTAGTAACAGAACTCAGAAAGTTACCAACGGAGGTTCATTAAATTTTCAGGAATTTTGGGGATATAAGAGCCACTGACAAAGTATTTGTGATGATCCTGCAGACCGTTTGGGTCATTGCCTCAATGTTCGTTTTAATGTTCGTCAGAATATACTCGCAACTAAAAATTTATAGACGGACGTTCATGAAATTTGAAAAGATTTTCTGACATATTAAAATTAAAGTAACAAATGACCAAATTTGCTGACGATCGGTTCATTCATTTACTTAATAAGTGTTTGATTTTATCTTTGTTTTAGTGTTTGCCAGAACATAATTCAAAAATTCATTAGGACGATCTTCAAAATTTTGGCGACAATAAAAATTCTGGTTTCAGGACTAATTTGAATTTTTTGTTAATATTCCCTTGGTTGGGGGAGATCTTCGCTCTCAAAACGCTCTAGTTATCACTCTGAACGAATAACACGCTATTTTTTACGCTTGCAATGTTCATATTTTCTTGCAGGGAGCTAGGTGGGTGGACCTAGATGTGAAAAATGCCGAAATTCTAGAGTAAGCTATCCACCAAAATAATGGCGTTGAATTTTGTTGTCTGTCCACCCAAAAATAGGCAGTAGTTGCGTAATAATAATAATATTTTTTTCAGGCAGTCAGGTGAATTGACTGAGGAGTGAGAGATGCCCCAAAAAAGTAGAATTAGCTGGCCTCGAAATATTATGGCGTAGAATTTACCCCAACCCCCCCCAAACTGCGGGTGATTGTCTTACTCAACGATACGTTCTATGTATACAGTGTGATACTCAGGCATGTACTGTATGTGCAGCGATTAAAGACATATGTTTCATCCATCGATCGAGCTGTATGCATGGAGAGTGCTGGAGTATCGTCCCCGTCAATGTCATTTTCCGGTATTACGAGTAAGAAGCATATCTATGGTACGGATTAGGTAGGTAATATTTGTATATAAGCTTGCTTATCCATTTATTAGCCACGTAAATGGCAAAACGAGCAAATGTGAGACCAGGTTCGAGAAATTAACAATAGTTCACTGCCATTCTGCTGATGGCTAAACTAGAGAGTGGCCTCTTACGTTCGTATCCTCACCGCGCACCGTATGTACCTCTTAGAGAATGGATGAGCAGAAAAAGCACGCGCCCGAGTGCCTATGACAATTAATACCTTTAATATTCACCGCGGCTCAGTCATACGCGTAGCTACTTCATAAGTGACCAGAAATTGTGTAGCAGTATTGCCAGCAGCCACCGACGGGCGGTGAGACACTCAAGTATTAAGCCGCGTCGACACGAGCCACCACTTCATCAATCACAAACACAAGAATCGACAAGCGAAAACACAAACACTTCCCTTCTTTGTCCCAACATAGCCACGAACACTTCAAGGTCACGATGCGCGAATTCAGCATTCCATAGCTTTTAATCGATATTCCAGCCTCACTTTATCGTCGAGATATTTATTTTAGTTGAGAATCTGGCAGAAAAACTTTCTTTATACTGGCGGAAAGTATAGCTAACGAGAGCACTCTGAGAGCGCATACCTCCACCAAGTAAGGCAGCTGTAATGAAAAATTCAAATTGGCTCTGAAACCATGATTTCTTTTGTATCAGCTCCAAAATCAACGCATTTGTGCCTTTTAATAGTATTAACAGTTTCTGAAATTTTTTTCAAGATCCTTTCATAACAGTTTGAGTTATGCTACTTACAAACATTATGACAAACATAAGTCAAACATAAAAACGAGCCAATCGATCTACACCAAAGTTTACCCATATATATCTCTTAACATTACTAACAACTACTGCAAATTTCATGAAGATCCATTGAAAACCTCTTGAGTTATTGCATAACAAACATTATGACAAACACAACTCAAACATAGAAACAAATCGACCGATCTGCACCAAAATTTGACCATTTTTGCCATTTAACATTATTAACAACTCATGCAAATTTCATTAAGATCCAGTCAAAACTTTTTGAGTTTTTGCGTAATAAGCATTGTGACAAACACAACTCAAACATGGAAACGAATCAACCGGTCTGCATTACAATTTTACCATTCATGTCTTTTAACGTTATTAACAATTCCTGTAAGTTTCATAAAGATTCACTCGAAACTTTTTCAGTTATTGCGCTAACAAACATAAAATCATACACAGCAACAAACATTCGAACGAGCAAACAGATCATCACAAAAATTTGTTCATTTACTCTTTGTGATATACCTAACAATTCGTGTAAATATTATAAAAATCTGTTATCTGGCGTTAAGAAAAATGAGGCAAACAAACAAACAAACAAACAAACGGATGGACGGATCTTCACCAAAACTTAATCATCTGTTCCTCCTAACATACCTAACAACCCCTGTAAATTTCGTCAAAATCCGTCCATAATGTTTTGAGTTATCTTTGTGACAGACAGACAAACAGTCAAACAGACAGACAGACAAACGCGACGAAAACATAACCTCCTTGTCGGAGGTAAAAATTCACTCACTGGCATCCCCTCACATTCGGAGATGCAGCCGATAGAACAATAATTTCTCATTTTTATTTGTTAATTTCTTTAATTTCTATTGCAATTCACACTGTGTACATCAGTTTCTGCCTTTTAAACATAAATTAACATTGTAGATGTTAACAATGAAAAGCATGAAAAACAGATGCAACTAGAGCACTCTGAGAGGGCATACCTCAGCCAAGCGAGGCAACGGTAGCAAAAAATTCAAATTGGCTCTGAAACCATAATTTTCTTTGTATAAACTCCAAAATCCAATCATTTGTGCCTTTTGATACTAAAGATAGATTGTGCAATTTTCTTGAAGATCCATTCGTAAATTTTTGAGTTATTCTGCTAACAAACGTTATGACGAACATTAGTCGAACATACAAACGAACAAACCGATCTGCACCAAAATTCAATCATTTATGTATTT
>LQNS02276867.1:8743352-8755905 GCA_001587735.2 Parhyale hawaiensis
CATTAGCGAAGAAATCACAAGGGAATATTGGTTGATGAAATAATTGATTAGATATTTCAGTGAGGCAGTAAAGGCGCCGCACAGTATACTTACCATGGTATGGTGATCTTCCGCCAGAGCGACCGAGTCACGTTGAACACCTCTCTGGCCGGCACCCTGCAATGGTGGTCGGGGGTCGTGAGCATCAACAACAAAGAAGATGACCCAAATGGAATGTAAAACGCCAGAGGCAGCAGAACTCCGTACAAGAGCAACTTTTGATGTTTTCCTTCATCTCCAACTTTTTCCAGGATAGCTTCGAACTTAGGAACGACGCCTCCCGAGCGCCTCCGCTTCGTACTGGAACGAGTGATGTTACCAGACCTGCCTGCTCGCTTCGGAATTCCTTGGCCGACGTTTCCGTTCATGTCTGCCGGGGAGATTCTTTGCATCTGCTCCATTATTTTGTTGCTAACTATGAATGCACGCAGGCAAAATTAGCACATCGTTACTGTAATGTGAGACGTTCTGACATAATATAATAAAGATCAGCGTAGAAAAGAACAGCTTATTTGCTCTCACGATGCCCTGCTTTAGCAACTCATATCTAATTAAATTAATAAGTTACTGGCTAACTTGAAAAACATTCGCACTTTGTTTGAACACAAACGTTGAAACACGACTGATAATGATAATTTAACACAGTAATAATAACTTCTAGACACGCGGGCTGTGGCAAGTATGGATATACGAGTGAGTAGTATTTGTAAAATGCAAGAGAAATAAAAGAAAATATGCCTATTTAGTTAGAAAACAGAAACGTTAATTTTATTTTCGATGGCACTGTCTCCTCAAGCAAGTTCTTATGCCTATACAGGATAATCAGCATCTATTTGCATTCTCTCACATTAAACAGAAATAGCTTTGCCGTTGCCAGTCATTTCTACTTGGAGTTTGAAATAAATTACAAAATGCTGAAAATAAAACGCGAAGAGATTTTATAATTACCTCCGCCAAAGACGTTATGTTTCCGGCGTGTTTGTCTGTCTGTCTCGTTGTCTGTCTGTCTATCTGTCACCAAGATAACTCAAAAATTTATGAACCGATTTGGACGAAATTTACAGGGATTGTTAGGTAGGTTAGGTGAAACAGATGAATAACTTTTGGTGAAGAAGTCCATCCGTTTGTTTGTTTGTTTGTCTGCCTCATATTTTTAATGCCATAACTCAAAAAGTTATCAATTGATTTTTATGAAAAGAACATGAGTTGTTGGGTATATAGCAAAGAGTGAATCACCAAGTTTTCGTAATGATCCGTTTTTATTCGTTCGTTCGTCACTGTTTTTAATTTTATGCTTGTTAGCACAATAACTCAAAAAACAATGAATGAATCTTTATGTAATTGATAGGGGATGCTAGTAATGTTAAAAGACATAAATGATTGAATTTTTCTGCAGATCGGTTTGTTCGTTTGTATCTTTGACTCATGTTTGTCATAACGTTTGTTAGCAGTGTAACTAAAAAAAGTTATGAACGGATTTTCAAAAAAAAATGCACAAGCTGTTATTACTATCAAAACGCACAAACGATTAAATTTTAGAGTTTTTACAAAAAATTATAGTTTCACAGCCAATTTGAATTTTTTGCTACCGTTGCCTCGCTTGGCGGAGGTATGCTCTCTCGGAACGCTCTAGTTCGAAAATTAATTCTGGTGATATTTCTGGAGTAAAATATATGTTCTTGCACTCACAACTGCGTATTTTCATTTCACTCTTATTACGTACCATATTATTAAAAAAACATATGTTAAAATGGACAGTAGATGCAGTTATAGTGAGCTGATAAATGATATGCCCTAAATAGTAGCGTTCTTATAGCATTTATTTTAAACTGATCGTAGCAGTGACTACAAAAGTTAGTTCCAAGGCCTGAAAATGTCGGCTTCCTGAAAACTCTGGTGGTTAGTGTTGAGTCGTGCCTTGTGGCAAGGATATCTAAAAAAGCAATAGATTTGTTTGATTGATTTTCGGCAGTGAACTTTATGTTGGCAAGCTTACTATTTAAATATTGTAGAAATAAGTCTGAATCAGCTGGATCTCTGAAAGTAAAGAAAGTGTCATCTACATAGCGTTTATAGTGGATGGGTTTGAAACTACTCGGGCAATCGTTTAGCCATATTGATTCGTAATGGCTTAAACTGATGTTGGCTATGTTGGGGACGAGCGAGGAGCCCATGGAAACTCCGTCGATTTGTTTGTATAACCTGTTATGAAAAATAATCTTTGATGGCCAAGCTAAGGAAGTTGCTGAATGTAGGTTGGTCTATATTGTGGAACCGGTCATTGTTGTCAAAGATTTTATTTCAGTGTTGCAGCGTTGCCCTAAGCCATCTTAGTGTGATCTTTTAGTTAAGAACCGTAGCCAGCCGATGTAGAGGCTCGGTGATTTGGCAACCTTCTTTATTTGTCTGGCGCCCCGGCGGTTGTTGCCCTGAGCCCGGCAATCTTGACGCACTTTTGCTCTCATAACTAGCACAACATATTAAGGTTCATAAGCTATGAAACAAACTTGCAATCATTCATTCACAATTGAAGTATTTAATTTATTTTCCCATATTACAGATGTATTAGAATCTTTCTAGTTTTGCTTGTTTGGCCATTTTTCGAATTAACATCCCGCAATGGCTAACTAGTTGCGCAGTTCAATGAGGATTCCTCAATTGACGAAGAGTGCATTGAATAATCAATTTGATAATTAATTGGAGGAGTGGAGACTAGAGACAGTTTCGGGATGCTTGCTTTGTGCTGGCAAGTTTTGGTCGTCAGCACCGGCAGAGGGCGAGTTGTGATGACTTTGTGATATCCCCGTAGTCCCCTCGGGAGTCGGTTCGACGAGGCCGTAGATAGTCAAGTTCTCCCATTTTTTTGTGTGTGCGTTGTGTGGAGCGGTAAACATACAGGAACCCAATAGTTTATGGTAAATTAGCTTTGGCTGGGCATTTGGGACATCTTTTTTGCGCCTATTCTGCCTAGTTCTTACTTTTTGCTCCACATGTTATGTGTATTTTTTCTGCCTACCGTATTTGTTGTGCCCAAGCGCGTTATTCGCTCGAGCATGGGTTTTTCGCTACTGAAAGTGGCCGCCTTCTTTTTCATCTGTTGCCGTTAAGATGCGCTGAACTAAGTAAATTCACAGCCCTCCACAATGCCCAGCAATCTATTTGCAGATTTTTTACTTAGGTTCGCTTATCTTATATTAAGGGAAGGGGTGCCGCAGGGGTACCCTGTGGGTTACCTTAGCCATTGGTTGGGCCCTCTGTGCGTCTGTCTGCCTTACGTGCCTTCTTTGCTTCCTTTCGATTTAAATCTCCTGAACTTGGATCTAAGCAATTTCGACCCGACATTTCTAACCCGACTTAACTCAAAATTTGGGAGGGGGGGTTTATCCGATGCGCTGATTTCTTGTTCGAGTGAGGTAACCTGAACTTCCTTTCAGTTGTTCTTCCTCTTCTTTTCCAAATTACTCTTCCCGTACGCGTATTCCTGTGTGGGAATACCCTTATGCATGGATTTTAGGTGGCGATCGTCGTAGTATGTCTCTTCTTCTTCATCTGTGATGTAGTCCTTGCTGTAAAAATGGAGACTTAAGCTTCAGAATAATAAAATAATAATACTAAGGATTTATTACACGGTATCCGAAACGTTTGCAACAAAAGTACAGAAATGTTTTTTATATGTAGCTTGGTGCTTCTTTTCCTACTAAGAATACGGTTCCCTAAGAATCAACCAATTTCTTAAATCAAACATTCGTTGATTTTTGGTGGTGGCCCTCATAAAAACCGCCCAATTTGCAGCGCCTTATGTGCTTTTAGTACAATGCGCAAATGCTGCAAGTGGTTACCAAATATCACCCTACTTTACAATTACTTTCCAATTTCTTTAGAATTTTTTCCCAATTTCTTTCCGAGCTTCTTTCCGAGCTTCTTTCTGATCTTTTCCGATCTTCTTTCCCAATCTTTTCTGATATTCTTTCCCGATCTTTTATGATCTTCTTTTCCGATCTTTTCTGATCTTCTTTCCCGGTCTTTCCTGATCTTCTTTTCTGATCTTTGCTGATCTTCTTTTTCGATCTTTTCTGGTCTTCTTTTCCGATCTTTTCTGATTTTCTTTTCCTTTCCTATCTTTTCTGATTTCCTTTTCCGATCTTTGCTGATCTTCTTTTCCGATCTTTTCTGGTCTTCTTTTCCGATCTTTTCTGACTTTCTTTTCCTATCTTTTCTAATCTTCTTTTCCGATCTTTTCTGATCTTCTTTTCCGATCTTTTCTGATCTTCTTTTCCCATTTTTTCTGATTTTCTATTCCGATCTCTTCTGGTCTTCTTTCTGAACTTGTTTAGCGGTCTTTCGCTATATATTTACTGTCCACCGCACTGGATAATTCGCTTCTGTTACTTTCTCTGCTTTTTAGTCTTCATGTTTCTAAATACCAATAGGCCTATTCTTAGTGCCTCTATTCCCTTTACTGCAGGCGGGTGGGTCTGCCTCGGCCCCTAGGGTAGATATGAATTCGCGCCTTCCTCCTCTCGTCATTAATGCGTGGTACCTACTTGTGTTAAACTGAAGCCTGAAGTAATCAACTGTGGCATTTAAGCCACGTATGAGATTGAAATTTGTTTCTTTCGACTGTGACTTTGTATGTTACTCTGAATTCTATTGCCGCACGAAGGAAAGATTTCAACTAAATCCTGCGCGGGGTTTAGGCTCCACGAGAAGTTAAAGTTTGTTTTACCGTCTGCGACTGTGTCTGTCACAGAGTTATATGTGCGTCGCCGACTACTAAGCGGATTTATGCTGCACTGATTGATAATAAATTTGTGTTCGCGCACTGACTGTGTTATTCGTCCTCTTCTCGAAATAGTGCTGCCGAAATTCAGACCAGGCCGGGGAGAGAGCTGAAGCGGTTACTTGCTATCAGGTCAATTGCGTAGTGCTGCTTGCTCTCTCCGCTACAGCATATGATATCTATGGTTTCGTCAATGGGTACATTAGTAAACAGGGAAGTGATGTCAAACCTGGATAGGTAAGCATTGGGTGGCAGTTCAAGGTCATTGATTCCGTCTTTAAATTCATGAGAGTTACGCAATGTGCATTGATTAGTGGTCAAATGTTCCAGTAATGGAACGAGAAATTTAGCAATTGGATAAGATGGAGTATTATATGCAGCTAAAATTGGTCCCAAAGGGATATTGGTTTAATGTACTTTAGGGAGACCGTATACAATTCCAGGTGAGGCGCCACAGTTCTACAGAGAACTGTATGTCGTTTTAGTGATAATGTCTTGATCTAGCAACTTTTTCAAAAATCTATGGATTTTACTTATGAATCTAAGAGTAAGTTTAAAAGGTTCGGTATGTTTATCGTAGCGGGTGAACTTTGTTGTATCCGTTAAAATGGTGTTAATTTTTTTTATCGTATTCATTCTTATTGATAATGAAGACTCCCCTCCCCTTGTCAGGCCTACAAACTACGACCGAATTATCTTTACTAAAATGTAATAAAAGAGACGGATCAGTTTTTGAAAAGATAGGGGAGAACGGAGTGATGTGAGAAGTGTACTAGTAAGTTTCCTTTATTTTGTTTTTTTACTGCGGTAAAGGAATACGATCAAAATATTAACACCATTTTCACGGATACTACCAAGCTCACTCGCTACGATAAACATACCAATCCTTTTAAACTTACTCTTAAATTCGTGAATAAAGTTCATAGATTTTTGAAAAAGTTACTAGATCAAGACATCATCACTAAATCAACTTACAGTTCTCTCTACAACTGTGGCGCCTCACCTGGAATTGTATACGGTCTCCATAAAGTACATAAAACCGATATCCCTTTGCGACCAATTTTAGCTGCATAGGCTATAATACCCCATCTTATCCAAGAGCTAAATTTTTCATTCCATTACTTGAACATTTAACCACTAATCAATACACATTTAAAGACGGAATCAAAGACCTTGAACTGCCACCCAATGCATACCTATCCAGGTTTGACATCACTTCCCTGTTTACTAATGTACCCATTGACGAAACCATAGACATTAGTTGCAATAAAATTTTTGATAACAATTACCTGTTCCACAATATGCTCCAACCTACATTCAGCAACTTCCTTAGTTTGGCCATCAAAGATTATTTTTTATTTTTATTAACAGGTTATACAAACAAATCGACGGAGTTTCCATGGGCTCCCCGCTCGCTCCTACTTTAGCCAACATCTTTTAATGCCATCAATATCTCTAAACGATTGCCCGTCTAGTTTCAAACCCATCCGCTATAAACGCAATGTAAATGACAATATCCTTATTTTCAGAGACCCAGCTGATTCAGACTTATTTCAACAATATCTAAAAAGTAAGTATCCCAACATAAAAATCACCGCCGAAAATCAATCCAACAAATCTATTGCTTTTTTAGATACCCTTGTCACAAAGCATGACTCTACACTAACCACCAAGGTTTACAGGAAGCCGACATTTTCAGGCTTTGGAACTAACTTCTGTAGTCACTGCTACAATCAATTTAAAATAAATGCTATAAAAACTCTACTATATAGGGCATATAATTTATCCTTCTCGCATCTAGCAATCTCCAATGAAATACATTTTCTCATAAGTTTTTTCAGGAATTACGGCTACCCACACCACCTTCTAGATTACTACTGCAAACTATTTCTTGACAAACCAATGGATACCTGTATAACTAAACCTATCTTTCGTAAATTAGACTTTTTCCACTCTCTCTCATACCACAGCAAAACCACTGTCAATAAAGTCAACTCCCTGAAAGCTTTCCTCTCCGAGGCATACCCGAACAGAAACTTTATGTTCTCTTAGAAAAACACATTTACCTTAGGATCCTATTTTAAATTAAAAGATAAACCTCATACAAACCTTCGGACTAGTTTTGTTTACGCATTTGAAACCCTGCGTTGACCAACATTAGGTATATCAAGTAGAACAGGTTTACCACTAGCAAAACCTGCACTTTCAGCTCCCCGTCTTCATGCAGAGCAAAACAACCATCCAATTAGCAGGAAAGACTTCTCTATCACAACTTATTCTAATCCAATAGAACTCACAACTCAAGAATCACTATATAGCCATAAAACAAAACCTAGCCTCAACATAATTACATCAGCTGTACCACTCGTCACGATTCATGACTGACACTTTTGCCTCCGACTGTACTTGCCCGTATCCTTCCGCTTCCCATACCGTCCGACGCTTATATAAAGACCCTCATGCGCACTGTAGTCATTTGCCTTTTAAATCCTCCACTACTAACACATTTCCAAACTTAGTTCATGCAAAAGAAAACATTCTTTTTAGTCATCCTTTGTAGGTTATAATTTTTGAATATTTGATGATGGGAATTAATTTTTCGAAACGTTAAGTTTTAATGGAATTTGTCGACACCTACAGTATATTTACATTATGATATTAGCCTTAGTTCGATATAAGGAAAGTTAAATGTCAAGTGACCAAGTATTCCAGAACCATCAGTAAAATTTTTTTGAAAATGCAGGCTTTCCCAACGCGTCAAACACAACTAGAAAAAGCATGATAAATTGCATCTGCTTAGAAAAGACTCCTATGACAAAACGGCATATGCAAATGAGGGTTAACTAAGCTCGTGCGAACATCAAATAGGGTATAAAATTTGCCTTGTTCACAAATGAGACCAGAGTCACCTTGGACGGCTTTAATTGTAGGGAAAAGGGATGTGATGGGATTAAGGGGAACTTGCGTAACAGTTTTCGTCGCTACCCAAAGTGGGGGTGGAGTAATGTTGAGGCAGACATAATTAATGGGGAAATTGTTGGCCCCATCATGTTTCAACAGGGAATGAAAATATCAATTCCGCTAATGATCGCCACCTTTTGGGTGAAGCTCTGTTTCCATGACTTCAAAAACAAAAGTTTGCCGATTTTTGTAAAAAGCTTGTGTTCGTGCAAGGTAATGCCCCTGTTCATTCTGTAAGAGCAACAAACGAGTATCTGGATTCTCTGGGATGCAAGGTTGATGGTGTGGCCGACCAATTCGCCAGATCTGAATCGCACTGACAATATTTGGGTCATCAAGAGGAAAATCAGCGCTGGTTGTTAGCAATTTACTTTGAAACAGGAATTGTGGGTGCCAAACAAAGTGCTTTGAGGTCTGGAGTTACAACAATTGCTTAAAATAATTACTTTCTGTAAATGAGCCCAGTTTGACGTCATTCTATGTAACGGCCGTTACATTTAAAAATAACATGCGTTTCGTTGTATTTCAATAAATCTCTTCATGAAGTTGTTCATTACGCATTAGATTGGTTTAATCAACACTGATTGTTTTAAATCGTGAGACTAATATCATGGTTCAGTTAATTGTCAGAATATGAGAAAAATCCGATTTTTTTGTATTGAATGCCAGAGTTTTAAATACTAACTTTGCAAAATTACAATGCACTTTATACACATTTTATTCAAATTTTGGTTTATTGTTTACTTTAGGAGTATTCTTAAAAGCTCAGTTGGACTATTTACTTATTTTATGAAATACGCAGCAAAACTGCGTATCACTCGAAACAGCCAAATTGATTTTACAGCCATCAATTATTTCATGAAAAATTTGATTTGTTTGTCAGTATTCTGTTAAATATTTTCGATTTTCGAGCAGTCATCATTAAATTATTTGCAACTTAGAAAACTACGGGCTACCTGCACTTTACAGCGCTGATGAGTTGGGTGCCACACAAAATGTCAGGTTTGTAACAGTCTGGCCTTAAACGACAATTTTCTATGTTTATGTTTTGTAGAAAACGTTCATTGGGCAATTTTCAAATTTATTTATATTTGATTACGTATTTAAACGTGTTTATCAGCCATTTTATTGAAATATTATTTAGACACAACCTTATACCGACGTCTTTCATTTTCATTTTTGAGCCTAATAGTGCACTGAAACTTCTCAACCATGACAGCCGTTTTTTCCTTCGATTTAAGCCATGGAAAATTGTTATCTTCTCATTGATTTATTATTTTTTGCCGTCTTCTCATTCATTGCTTTAGGGGCCATAATTTACGGAAGTTGTGTGATCAGTCTACATTATCTTCCATAGCCGGCATAAGTGCAGTCTGATGCCGTGTGGAAAGAAGTCACAGAATGATATTCTCAGAAAAAATCTTGAGTTTAGTATACTACAAATACATGCTATGCTGAGAATCGTTTCTTTATTTACTAACAGTATCCTCTCTCATAGCACATCCTAAAGTGCTTAGTTTATAGGTATCCGTTCATAGAAAACAGATTCTGGAAATAGAGGGGTGACTTAGGTAAACTTAAGCTACAGAGTGGGTTCAAGGTGATATAGTTTGATGCTGTGGAACTAAATAACCCTGCTATGCATGGCTGAACAACGAACAGGTTAACTCATGCGCAGGTAGGTGTTAAGCTTTGCCCACTCCTGTGATGTCAGGTGGAGAGATAGATAGCAAGCAGTTTTAATTAGTTCATACTAGTTACTTGCTTATTAAATGCGGTGAGCCTGGGCTCCCATAAACAAAAAAGAAGGGTCATCATTTTTTCACTATTAAAGCTGTTAACTGTGCGATGCAAAAAATATAAGGCAGTAAAATGTCGAGCGAATAAGTTGACAGGTGAACATATAAATTACAACAAAATAACCACGGTTTCTTACGAATTTATGTGGCTTATTTTGTAATAATCATACATCATTTTACATACTAGTACACTCCGCGATGAAAAATTACCGTGGAAGAACGTGGCTTACAGGGAAATATCTACAATAGCATTGGTACGTATTATCGGTGCACTCTTAATCACAGAAGAAATAATTTAATTTCAAATTTATTAACTTTACTTGTGAAATTTCCATTTTAAAAAGCTTTTCTCGTCAAAACATCACAAATGATCAAACGGAGCAGTGTTTTTTTTTTACAAGTTCAAGCTTCATATATTTGTCGTTCGAAGGCGGTATTTCACGTGATTAAACAGTTTCCCCGTCGACATAACATTTTCTTTGAACTTTTGTGAGAAAATAGTAAAAATTAGGGTAACTTAACTAGACATGCGTTCAAAATTAAATAAGAAATATTTCGTTTCAAATTTCATGACTTCTTCAAGAGAAATTGGCGTTTCTGTGGTTACATGGAAAAATCTGGAGGGAAAACTGAATTACTTATAATTACTACGTAGTAGTTTATCATTTTACAGGGGCAAAAAAATGTTTGGAGCAAAGTAAATGTTACTGGTGAGAGGGAGAATATATATATATATATTCTTTTGCTGCCAAAACTCACTTTATTCGCTACTCGGGAGCTTTAGGAGAAAGAAGAAGGTTGAGCAAGCTATTTTTTCTGTGTTCAAAATAGCCGAAAATCAAATATCAGCACAAGGTAGCGGAAACATTGGTATAAATGAATACGGCACACTACTGAAACTTGTGCAACACCGATGATCCTCTCCACCTGACATCACACGAGTAGATGCGCAGAACCGTCTCAAAATGGTCAAGCAATGAGTTAACCTGTTACGTAGTTCATCCATGCCGCTATGATTCGGTGCTTGTATAAAGAGGTACAGTGTAAAGTGAGGGCTGCCTGTAATTGCTTCCGCGGGTTGTGATGGTGATACTCGTTTTCAGTAAATTGTTATCTATCAGAATCATTGTATAACGTCCTTCAAAATAAATTTTGTATAACCTCCAACATTCATTAACCCAACTATTATGGTTTAGGTGGTTTAATAATTATTATTATTATTAAATCACACCAGACTGGCGACGTAGGAAGGGAAAAACTCCATGAGGTTAACAAACCCCCACGCAATCAGCCCAGCGGGTGAAAAAACAAAAGAATGAAAAAACAAGATCCGAGATCACAGAATAGCTGCCAATACCCGCACCAGCAAAGACAGAGCCATCAAGACCATTCCAAACATCCGCACATGATGGAAAAACGAACGGGAATACTGGCCCGTACGGCATCGTAACGGTTCCAAGGCAAACTCATGAAGAGCACCAGTACGCCGAGTATACCTCACCCGAACTAATGTATCCGGAAAAAACTCAGACAGTGGATGACTGGGGCAGTTATAGATTTTATACAAAAAAACAGACCCCACCAACTCTGCGACGATGTTCCAAATCACAAGGCACAACACCACCCAACATGAACGCACATCGACGAACCACTTTGTCAAGCAAATACAGATTGCAATCGGCAGCAGAACCCCAGACTACAGAGCAGTACTCCAGAAGAGAGAGGACAAAGCAATGTTAATTCTACCGAGCCAAACACCCTCGAAGCAAGCCGCATAAGACCAATTTTTTGCGATGCACGTGAGGCAACCGAACGAATGTGGGGCTCAAACGTCATTTTTGGATCAAAATTGACACCCACCATTACCAAGTCATCAACCACAGGAAGTGATACACCGAGGAGAACAGGTCCAGTCACACAAGGGCCTGTCGGGATGTAAAGAAAATAGTCAGAACCACGAAAAGGGAGAAGGAAGTTTCCGTAGCCGCTATGGCGACGTACCCAATGACATTCTATAAACATGTAAATGAAAGACGACTCAAAAAAGAAACCTTAGGTCCGCTGAAACGACCTGACGGTGAAATCACCAATAGCCTAAGCGACAAAGCCACAATCCTAAACGACTATTTCACCTCTGTATTTACTGTTGAAAATCTTACGAATATTCCTGAACCAGCACCGATGCAAGTTGCTCCAATTAACACCTGTGTTTTCACGAAAATCGAGATCCTTCAAGAACTCACCCACCTAAATGTGTACAAATCCACCAGCCCAGATAATCTTACTCCATGTGTACTACGGGAAATGGCTCCAGTCATCGTGAAGCCACTGCTCGAAATATTTAATCGCTCTCTAAGAACAGGAGAAGTTCCGCAGGTTTGGAAACTAGCTAATGTAATACCGATACATGAGAAGGGGGATAAGAAGAACCCCAGCAACTATCGATCAATAAGTCTTACTTCGGTCGTCAGCAAAATCATCGAACGCCCTTTGAAAAAGCGCATCACTGATCACCTGAGGATGCAGAAGCTCACATCAAACACTCAACATGGCTTCCGAAATGGAAGAAGCTGCTTAACAAACCTACTGGACTTATTCTCAAACGTTACAGATATTAAAGATGAAGAAAGGGGTGGGGACTTTGTGTATCTAGTCTTCCAAAAGGCTTTTGATAAAGTCCCCCATCACCGGCTAATAAAAAAAATTGGACGCCCATGGCATCCAGGGTGACTATTTACGATGGATCAAGGTATGGCTTACGGGTCGGCAGCAGCGAGTGAAGCTTGAAGGTGAGTCGAGCGACTGGACAGAGGTTTCATCAGGGGTTCCACAAGGTAGCGTGCTTGGCCCACTTCTATTCTCAATTTACATCAATGATCTCGATCTTAACATCCGTAGTAAAATCTGTAAATTTGCGGATGATACAAAACTATGTCATCCTACAATGAAAAGAGCCGAGCTCCAACAAGACCTT
>LQNS02276867.1:8815443-8825779 GCA_001587735.2 Parhyale hawaiensis
ATGACCCGTCATCGAAGAACCATCCGAAACACAGTCGAATTTCTGTGCCTTTCCCGCAACTGAACATTTGCCCAATTTGAAATCTAAGTTAACACTATTTTTCACAATAAGGTCTAAGCCAACCAGAAAACAACTGAGCAAAGTATTTTCAAGAATCACGTAAAATTTGTGAACAAACGTGATGTCACACAGAGATAATTCAATCAACAAATTTTATTGATGGCGATTTTGACACCCGTTAACCCTGCAATATTTATGGACTTGTCTGTCTGTGCCGGCACCAGGTCCGTTAATTTGGACATAAAGGACTCACTGCAATGACCTGCGCACCCGTGTCGAGCACAGCACAAGGGGATACATCCGACACATTAATACGTACTCGTGATTCAGCTGAAAGAGGGTGATCACAAGCATTTACGAGCGAGGTTTCTACAATATTATTTGAATACTCAAATCTACTTCATCAGCATCGTCACTTGTGTTGTTTCCAACGCTTGCACAATGGAGACTAGGCTCCGGCTGTGGCATGGTGATTTCAGGGCGAGCGAAAGACCTGAGTTCCACCAGGGGATTAAACTGCGTGCTTGCGAAGCACTGCAAACAGACAACCTCTCCATCATCCGGAGTCAACATTTCGTATCGGTATACAGTAGGATGACTAGACCAATAATACACACACAACTCTGTACAACCTGCTAACTGCCATTAACACTACTAAACAAGGTAATTGACCTGGATCCAGCATTGCTTTGATTCTCCTACGAGAGTCTTTGTCAAGAGCGATTCCATAGAGTTCTGGGTGAGACAGCAACTCTTCTACTTACTGC
The DNA here is from genome assembly GCA_001587735.2 of Parhyale hawaiensis. Classification (NCBI taxonomy): domain Eukaryota; kingdom Metazoa; phylum Arthropoda; class Malacostraca; order Amphipoda; family Hyalidae; genus Parhyale; species Parhyale hawaiensis. The sequence goes on from LQNS02276867.1 coordinate 8,816,271, forward strand.
AGTCTTAATTTTCCGTAATTTTGGGGACACAGCCTTGAATTTTGACAAACTACAGCGCAAATTAACGAACAGATGAATAGCTGCAGGATGACCGTCTACAACTAGACCTTCCAGGAAGCTCTGCTCCGTTTCACACCCGTAATCTGGTTCAGGAACATTAGGAAACAACCGCGATAACCTGTCAGCAGCGGTATTCAACCGTCCCGGCGTGTAACGGATTTCAATACTATGCTCTGCCAAATCCTCTACCGTTCTCGCTAATCGGATGTTAACTAGCTTCATATTGTGCACGTAAACTAGCGCTTGATGATAGGTCTGGATTAGAAATTCCACGCCGAACAAAAAGGGACGTAGATTCTTCACTGCCCATCGTAAAGCAGCTAGTTCATTTTCTACTGTAGAGTAATTCTTTTGGTTAGGTTAGGAAAGTAGTGGCTGCGTACACTATAACGCTTAGCGCTCCCTGCTGAACTTGAGTAAGGCAAGCACCTCCGCCACTAGCTGAAGCAGCAACCAACAACTCAAGTTTTGCCGCGTCCTCAGAATATTCTGGGTATGCTAGCTCTACTTTAGCACTGACCCTCTCATTCAATCTTTCAAAAGCAAAATTCATTTCATCCGTCTGTTTAATCTTTACGGAACCTTTCTTACCGGTTAGCTGTGAGAAGGGTTTCATTATATCTGAACATGCGGGCAGGAATTTCCGTTGAAAGTTGATCAAACCTAGAAAACTTTGAAAATCTTTTGCGGTTCCAGGTCTAGGATAATTTGGTACAGCTTAGGTGTACGGAGAGGTTTTCCGAATTCCACTAGCACTGATAATGTGCCCTAAACATTCTACTTCTCGAGCCACCCAAGAACATTTTTTCGGCTTTATTTTAATCCCGTTCGACCTCAAAACAGAAAGAACCCTGCCTACCAATTTTACATGAGATGCAAAGAAAGATACCGGTTTTAGAATGTCATCTATATAGATTTTCATTTCGTCAAAAGAAAATTCCTTGCACAGGATCTGCTGCAAATCTCTTTGAAATGCTGCACCAGCAGTCTTCAGACCGAAAGGCAACCGGGTAAATTGCCAGTGATTTTTATTCGTGGAAAAGCTGGTATATTCTTTACAAGACTCTTTCGTGGGAACCTGGTAGTATCCTTTTACTAAATATAATGTGGTGAAGTAAGAAGAGCCACCTAATATGAAAATTGAATCAGTTAAATTCGGGATGAGGTGTTTATCATCCTCAATTGCACGGTTCAACTTGCGATAGGCTATACACATCCTAATCCCTCCGTCGTTACGGACAGGGACAACAGAATGATCAAGCCGAGACGCTCGGTTCCAAGACTCCTAGAGCATGTAAGTCGTCACATTGCTGATTAATGGCATCGTCTATTGGCTTGCGAAACGTGCGAGGTTTTTCATAGATAGGCCTATCGTCAAGAAGTTCTATAGAGTGTTCAGTGGATTGAATATGGCCAATATCATACTCATTGGCGCTGAACACTTTTGGTGTAGCACTCATTACTGTATACACAGCTTCGGCTTGGTCGCGCTCTAAGTGATCTAATTTGATTTCATGCCGCAGACGGGCCTCGGCCCAAACTTCGGACTTCGTATCAGCAATCGGCACATTAGCGAGCGTTGCTGCAGTCACGGAACCCAAGATAGCTCCTTTCCTAACTTTGACTCCTTGAGTCACAGGTAAAACCATTACTCGGGTGTTTGGTGCACCATTTACAAGACCTTCATGACAAACTATTTTCGATTGCAATTCGAGATTTAGCTCATTATTCGAGAATAGAAATGCACAAGGTTCGTCAACCTCGTTCACTGGATTAGACCAGCTCAATGGGGTAACCGACTACTCGGACACATACACGTCACATGTGGCTCTGCATTTAGCTGTTATGTACTGTTCACAAACCTTCCATTTACTGTGAAAGGTGAAATCTACATAGCCATCAGTGAAACTCTTCAATATCAATTTCTTAGCAGGCATAAATTCTACAGCATTCTCTCTGAAAATATCAGCTCCTAGTACTAGAGAAAAATGCATAGAATTCGACACGGGTAAGACTACTACGTTGTCCACCAGCAATTTTAAGGTTTATATCCACGGTAGAATTCACCTCTACGGTATCACCTGCAGCGTTTAGTTTCGTTGGATGCTCCTGTTTAGTCAGAGAAAGGCTATTGGCTAAATTTTCACTGATAACAGAGTTACTTGCCCCAGTGGCTAGCATTGCCACAGCAGCCGTGTATGCCATGCACAACTCTATTTTCAGTAACTCATGGAAACATTGAAACATAGTTACCATTTTGCCTGGTGTAAAATCTATAGTAGCACCGCTACCGGGCGACACCATCTCAGACACCTCTATTGTCTCTAGACCGTCTCCCGTTGCGCCAAAGACGTCTCGCACAAGCGCAGCATGATCGTCGTCGTTGGAAGCAGCATCACGATCGCCGTCGTTGGAAGCAGCAGCAGTAAGATCGCTATCGTTGGAAGCAGCATGCAGCAGCACGATCGCTGTCGTTGGAAGCAGCAGTAAGATCGCCGTTGTTGGAAGCAGCAGTACGATCACCGTCTTTGGAAGTAGCAGCACGATCGCCGCCGTTGGAAGCACCAGTACGATCGCCGCCGTTGGAAGCACCAGTACGATCGCCGTCGTTGGAAGCAGCAGTATGATCGCCGTCGTTAGAAGCACAGGCAGAGCAGAAGCGTGATTGTGTTCGTTTTTGTTTCCAAATTTGCGCAACTGTCGATGCCTTGCGATAAAATATTCTGGTGCGGAGTTTACACCTTGCACCAATGAACTGCCCTGAAGTACCCGCTTCTATTCCAGGGCGCTTCCATTTAACGGCGAAGTACAGTCTTTGCCGAAGTGATCTCCACAGCAGATAGGACACTCGATTTAACTACGGTAGCTGGGACAGCGGTCAGTTGGTTGACCCCTTTTACTATATATCTGGCAGATTTGGCTTAACCAACGTCTGGAGGTGTCACGATTACGCTTCCCGCAGTACATGCACATTTGCCCCTTTTTAGGATGAAACTTTGGCGTAACTATTGGCAGTTGTGGCTTATCCTCCACGGATTTTAGTTCAGATGGAGCTGCTGCGTAAATATTAACACTGGCAGCTTCATCAGGTATCGTGTTTTGTCTGTTTTCTGCCTTAATTTTGTCGATGTCACGTGCAAACTCCATGAGACTTTTCTACGGCAGCCGATATGAAGTTCCCTTCTCTATACGGGCATGGCGCTCGATGCTTCTCACTTCCCTGGCAAAGGATTCCGGCAAACCCTGGGTCAGTAAATTGGACTTCTTTCACTCGCTTCCGTTCTACAACAGTACACTTTGTACAGTGCAGTAAACACTTTGAAAACTTTCCTCTCTGATGCCTACCCACATATCAACTTCAAATTTTCATACATAAACACACTTACCACAGGGTCGTACTTCAAATTTAAAGACAAACCCCCCACACCACTTGTGTCCAGTATTATTTACCGTTACAGATGAGGCCTGCTGTGCCTCATATATAGGTAGCACTGGACAACACATCAAAGCCCGCACTGACCAACATTTTGGAGTATCCAGCCATACCGGTTCACCACTTGCGAAACCCTCACATACAACCCCCGCCTGCACGCTGAGCAAAACAACCATCCCATCAGCATGAATGACTTCTCCATCATAGACTCTTCCAATCTCATCGAGCTCACAACATTAGAGTCCCTCCACGTCCATAGAAGCAGACCTAGCCTCAACATTATGACCTCGGCTGTACCACTGCTTACTGTCAACACCTAGCCTCACATCTGCCGACTGTACAGGAGCTGACATCCGGCTCCTAATGCGTAGCTCTGTTCATTCACATTTTAGACCTCTTCCCGACAACACCGATGCTCCCCCAATAGATTTGCTAATACAAGATTTTTATTGATAGGTTGTTAGTTTGCAGGTTTTTATGAAGATGGGATTTGTATTCCGAAACGTTAAATTTTAATTTTGTCGACTTCTAAAAAATAAATAAATAAACCAGCCAGACACTCAGCCCGTATAGGTCGCACTTGTGACGTGCGACTTCCGATCAAAACTGGTGGTATCGCAATGGCCACGAACTATTCTAATAGTTTCGTAGTTGGGAGGCGAGATTATTCAACAAAATACCATGTCACATCGGAAATGTCACTGGTACAGAGACTGCGAAATTTAAAAGCTTTCTGGACGCGTACTTACTGAAAGTGCCAGATAAACCTGCTGTAAGAGGCTACGTGAACTGTGGGGATAATTCACTGTTAGCCATCCCGCTGGTCACGGACTGCAGCGTCACCTCTGCGCAAGATGGGTAGCGTGCATAACACCACCTGGACCTCGTCCGAAGTATCATCAAGGTATCAAGGTAAGGTATAGGTCCGCTCAAGAGACCTGACGGTGAAATCACCAATGACCTAAGAGACAAAGCCACTATCCTGAACGAATATTTCAGCTCTGTATTCACCATAGAAGATGTAACGAACATTCCTGAACCAGCACCGATGCAAGTTACTCCCATAAGCAATTGTGTTTTCACGGAGACCGAGATCTTTCAAGAACAGACCCACCTGAATAGGTACAAATCCACAGGCCCGGATAATCTTTCTCCCCGTGTTGTACGAGAAATGGCTCCTGCCATCGCTCTCTAAGAACAGGAGAAGTTCCGCAGGATTGGAAACTAGCTAACGTGATACCGATACATAAGAAGGGGGACAAGAAAAGCCCCAGCGACTATCGACCAGTCAATCTTACATCGGTCATCAGCAAAACCATCGAACGCCTCTCGAAGAAGTACATCACTGATCACCTGAGGATGCACCAGCTCATTTCCGACACTCAGCACTGCTTCCGAAGTAGAAGAAGCTCCTTGACAAACCTACTGGACTTCTCGAAAGTTATGGAAATTAAAGATGAAGAAAAGGGTTTCTAGACTTTCAAAAGGCTTTTGACAGAGTACCCCATCGACGGTTAATGAAAAAATTATAAGCGAATGGCATTAAAGGAGACAATATACGCTGGATCCGAGCATGGCTTACGGGTTGGCAACAGCGAGCAAAACTTGATGGTTAGACAAGCGAGTGGACACAGGTATCATCTGGGGCTCCTTAAGGCAGGGTGCTTGGCCCAGTTCTGTTCGTAATTTACAGGAATGATCTCGATCATAATATCCGTAGTAAAATAAGTAAATTTGCAGATGATACTAAACTGTGCCATCCTGCCAGGAAAAGAGCTGAGCTCCAGCAAGACCTTGACCATATCATAGAATGGAGCACAACGTGGCAGATGAACTTTAATGAAGACAAATGTTCTGTAATGTACGTCGGGCAGGAGAACCCCTCAACCCAATTGAAAATGAACGGGGCAGAACTGGCAGCTGTCACCCAACAAAGTGACTTGGGAATAACTATTACAAACTAATTACAACACAGTCAGCAAGTTGATAAGAGTGTGAAAATGGCGGGTAGAGTACTGGGATTCATCACCAGGAATTTCGAATACAAATCCAAGGACGTCGCCACTGAAATGGCTAGTAGAGTACGGGGATTCAGCACCAGAAATTGCAAATACAAATCCAAGGAAATCGTCATTCCCTTGTACAAGGCGGTAGTGCACTCGCACTTAAAATTTGCTGTTCAATTTTAGTTGCCGCATGTATTCAATGATATCGATACCGTGGAAAAATCCNGCAAATACAAATCCAAGGAAATCGTCATTCCCTTGTACAAGGCGGTAGTGCACTCGCACTTAAAATTTGCTGTTCAATTTTAGTTGCCGCATGTATTCAATGATATCGATACCGTGGAAAAATCCAACGCAGAGTTACAAAATTGATAACTCTGCTGCGAGACAAGCCTCACAAATGTCGCCTACAAGAACTGGACATGATTTCTTTCGAGCAAAGTCGACTCAGGGGCAACTAATAGAAACTTTCAAGTATTTGACTGGCTTCAACGACGTGCCTACAGCGGGACTTTTTGAAAGAGACCATAATGATCGCTTGCGAAACTACGGCAAAAAACTCAAGCATAAAGCCCGCAGAACAATCTTAAGCCAGCAGTTCTTTCCGTATTTCAGAGTGAACATTTGGAACAGACTCCCCTCTGACGTTGTCGGTACGGAGACGGTCAACGCGTTTAAAAATAAACTTAAACATTGGGAAAGACATCTTCCGCAACTAAGAACACGTCCTCCACCAGGAGAAACAAACTCTTGAGCTCCGCAGATCAGCGGATAGGAATTGCACTTACGTGCATTTATGATCAACTCGTGGCTGAGATCTTCCTTTTTCTTCTTCTTTACTCTATCATTTATATCAAGCTAGCATAATGACAATAGCTCATAGAGGGCTGGGCGTAAGTTCCGGTGTCTCTGTGGGATTGGGCCTGTTGGTCCGTCTAGCTACTACCGCTTATCTAACCTAATCTACTACACAAATAGACGGGAGAAATCAAAAAGTAAAAGAAATACGCGTGTAAGATGGTGGTTCTAAAATAATTATTTCAAATGTATCTCACCATAGATACGTACATGTAATCAAATGTAGTGTATTGCCGCGCTGCGTTCCCATATATTGGGAATGACATCCTTCCTTCAACTGCTTCACTTTGGGTTACAGAGTATCTTGTATTCACAACTGTTATATTTCTGATACTGTTTCTATGGAGCTCATTAAATTAATCTTCTCTCAGTACTGGAGCAGAGTTCGACACACATGAGAGGGCGCACGGCGGCGCTGTGTGCGGTCACCATCACACTCGGCCTGTGCTGCCTAGCGCTCTGTGCTTGGCTAGCCAACCACTGGCAGACACTTGGACTTCTGTGTCACTTGCCTGCTCTGCTCTTCTACGGCTACTGCAAGTAATTCTACCTGCCCGTCTGCTGCATGCAATGGGGCCTTACTGCTATTGCTGTTGAAGTTATTCGCAAGATTAGGTCCATAATACTTTAGGCGAGGCTAGTTATGGGTTTAGAAATTATTGACTATATTTACAGTTTCAGCTGTTACCAAAATGTTAGTATGTAAGTGTAAGCCCAAAATTCGTAAAAGTTTCTTCTCTGTACTCGTTTCTTGCTACAAATGTTTACTTTTTTGATGATTTACTTTATTTTTCACGAAAAATACTACTACAACATTTGGACTGTACTGTTTATGCTATTATGCATTCACATAAAAAGATGATTGTATTTAAATTTAAAAGTGGTTTTCATTCATGTAGCTCCTAACTACGATACAACTTCTGGAGTGTTAACGTGTGAGGCGAAATAAAGAAGTTCGCGCAAAATTTCTCTTACAATATTATTACTAAAGCAAAGAACATAATATGAAACTTTACTGTGTATCAAATTAAGTGCGGCTCCTAAAACCTCGACGCTTGACATGATTCGGTTGATAACACAATAGCATCAATGAGGAAGTTACAAGCCTCATCTTGTTGTATATGAATTTACAACGATTTATTATTCTGGAGTTTACATATGAATAATAATTTAATTGTTTTTCCCTACATTCGGATGTAACGCAATTACCACCCCCCCACCCGAACAGCCCCTTTACGGATAGTTCCATACCAAATTTAGTGACTTCCCGTGCCTGCTTGAAGCGTCTTGTGCGTCGCGCTAGTAGTGGGTAAAGCACCCAAACCCCGTTTTAGAGGGTAGGTTCCCCTCGCGCCGCCGGGTCATCGCGCCGCCCCTTCCGGTTTCCCAGGCCCCGCTCACTCCGGTTAGCGCCCCCCCCTGACCCCGCTAAACCGGTAGTGCATTGGCCGTTACAAACCGGAAGCTCGCGCGCGAGGGGAGCCGCGAGGGTAGGTTACCCTAAAAAACGGGGATTTGGGTGCTTTACCCACTACTCGCGCTTATGAGTCATAACTGAATTTCCATGCCCAGTTTATTGTTTTATTGTCAATGGTTACAAGTGTGCATACACTTTTACGTACAGGAGAATACGAGATAGAATTCGAGTTAAAAAATGCAAAGAGTAATACAACTTTCGTCAGAAAAACAATTTGTAAAAATAAATATATCTAATCTATATTGGGAAACTAGTCGAAATATGTCTTGCGCTATTTTTAACTTCACTAATCTTGACTAGATGGTGTATATCTGGTGCAGAATAATTCTGGTGTGGAAGTATGCAACAAGTTCTAATAAAATTAGTGGAGAAATCATTACAGCATAGGCATATTGCGTTTGACAAAGCACAGGAATTTTCTTCCTACAGTGAATATTGTGAGCTCCCAAAATATAGAATTCTCCTGTCTAATGTAGGCACGCGAACCTTGTAATGTGCTGGCCAGTTCGTTACTCGCTGTGGCACCACTCGTGATCAGGGAGTAATAATAACGAGAGGACCAGACAAGTGTACGGAGATAAAGAGCGTGCGTCAAATAACTTTTTTTCAGACCCAATGGTGGCAGTACACGCTTAACATTATGTGTATAAAATGATCTTATTATCATTAAAGTGCTCTACCTTTGCTTGCCTTATAGAGCGTAGTACTAGTATTTCCTGGCTGCATCTTATAGGCAATATATCTATGGTAAAACAATAATATGCAAGAAAACGAGCAGCGAGCGTCGCAGCTGCTGGGTCCGAAAAAACGTAATTTTACGCGAGTTCTTTTTCATCGTATGCTGGTCTGGTTCTTCCGTTACTATTACTCCCTTGTGGTGATGGTGAAGTGAGAATTTGCTTATATATTTGGTTAATACGTTTAAATAAGCCAGTAATACAAATGGAGAACGCACTTCATACATGAACAATTGAAACGTTTGACTATAATTACTAAGTAGAACCTAAGATAAAAAGGAGAACCAAGCTAATTATAAAAAATATGTTTACTATTGATATCACAAACATTTCGGATCATAACATATCCATCATCAGTGCTGTAAAAGAAAGAAAACTTATATGAAGTTGAAGTTGTTGAAATAAATTCAGGGACGAAAGCATTCACAAAGACACTCTAAAAGTCGCAAAAAGGAAGAACAAAACAAAGCAATAGAGCACAATTCAAAAAAGTTTTAGAACTAGCACTATTGGATTCTTATTATAAGTTTGACGGAAAGATCTACCAACAAATCGATGGCTTAGCAATTGGTTCAGCACTGTCACCTATAGTCACAAATATATTCCTAAATAATTTTGAGCAGACTCACCTTACAAATAGCCCAGTAGAATTTAAGCCTCAGTTTTATTGTCTATATCTGGATGACACGTGTCTTTTATTAGAAAGTGAACAACAAGCACAAATGTTCCCTTACTACTTTAATGATAAACATCACAAAATAAAGTTTACGATTGAAACGGAACAAAATGGCAGCCTCTCGTTCTTAGATGTAGTTGTTACCCGCAATGGAAATAAATTTTTAACCTCGGTTTACCGTAAGCCAACATTTTCAGGCCTTGGCACTAACTTTTTCAGTAATATTTCCAACAAGTACAAATCCACAATTATTTCCACCCTG
>LQNS02276867.1:8835029-8869602 GCA_001587735.2 Parhyale hawaiensis
AACGAGAGCGGCCAGTTATCCACGCGCCCCAGACCCTGCCATCACCAGTACGGGCTTTGGCCGAAAAGAGGAAGAAGAGAGAGGAAAGGAAAAGAGCATCAGGTGGTACTACCCGTGGGAAGGACGAGAGGAGCAGACTGCGGAAGACAGAGTACCCAGCTGTGGCACCAGCCTGTTCATCTCCTCTCAGGGATGCCGTTGGACCAAAAAGGTCTCATCCGATTGATCAGGTACCTTCATATCTGGTTATTGAACATCTTCAGGCCTGTGCTTGTGCGGAACCGTGAGGGAATGAGACAGTGCGGCATCCAATGAGAGCGTGGGTTGTGTCTCCATAGATGCATTCATGTCGAAGAAGCATCTCCTTTCGATGAAGGAATCATGAATACTGTGCAAGAGGTCTCAGTTCTCTTCCACTAATACAGCAGAAGCAGAAATACATCAGTATCATCTGCTTCAACCAGGACAGTTTCTTTCGTAACTCTGGAGACCTGCCGTATTATGATTGTGTCTGCTTCTTCCTGCTTGTTGACTTACCATGTCGCTGTATCATTTATCCGCAGTTCAGTTCATAGGGAATTGGATCCTTGCTTGTCACACAAAAAAAAAAACAGTTTTGCATGAAATTCATAGACATGAATTTTAAGACAATTTATAATAATGGTAAACAGCTGAGCATTATTCTTTGACACAGTCAGAACAACAGACTCTACTGGAAGACGAGTTGTGTTTGTCAGCCTGCTGGATTTATTCTCCCTGGAAGATGTTATTGCATCTTTGGTGCTCCTCTGGGTATAGAAATCAAGCATCAGCAACACATCAGCCTGCTTCAATCGTTTGTGAGCGTGCATTCGAACTTTTTTCTGGTAGTCTTGGAAAACTAAGGCACTCGGTGGCCAAGAAGTGACCCATAGAATGGCACGTTCAACCAGTGCAATGGAACCCAGCGGCCATGGCTGTGTTCTCTGATCGAGTTTTACTTTGCAAGCGTTATCTCGTATTGCTTGGAGTTCGTCAAGCGCGCCTCCATGATCACTATAGAATGCAGTTAACAAATGTGACAATTTATACGATATGAAATTTTAACGTTCAAGTTCTCGTGAGGTGTTTTGCTAAGGCCACCTGTTCTGGAGTCTCATTGCTCTCGTGTAAGTTGCCTTCGTGTCAACGAACTTGTACTCGCCAACCTTAATGTGTTTGCCAGCCGTCGCCCTAAAGTGAATCAGTTTTGGCATGGGTTGATTGAAGACTTCTGGCGAATTTTTTATAAATTTCTCCATTTGTTGGTTGTCATCCAAGTTGAAGAGATTGGTTAGGGTTGGAAGATATGTGCTTGGTCATCTGTGCAGTGACTGCAGCTACAAGCTTATCAGGAAGTTCTGTTAGGTCTAGAGGGTCAACAGATAGCAAAATTATGTTGTACGGAGATTCTTCCTGTCTGTTTGGTCCAGTTTCATTCGCCCTGACGACTCTTTGGGTGTGATTTGGATGGACGTATGTTGGTCATTGCGTATTTCGTTCATGATCTTTAGGAAATTGTAGCAGGTATGACAGATGTGTACCCATGTCTATACAGCTTCTGAATTTGAAGGTAATACCAATGAAGCAGTGCCTGCTGCTGCCATAGCGCAAGCACCATTTAGTAGCCCAGGACTGTGGTGTATGGTTTGTTGGTCTCTGAACATCTGTTGCAATAATCCACTGGGCAGCTCATACACGGTTCTCATGTAGTAGGAGGCATTACATGTGTAGTTTATTTGCCTTGAAGCAAATAAAAGAGAGGAATCATCTTGACAACTGCAAGTGTATATTCCATTGGATTCCCTCTCTGCCCTGATGTATATCATGTATTTTATATATATATATATATAACTGTTCATATTTATTGAAGTTGTGTTGAACATACTTGTGCTAGCATATTCCTATGCAGATATTACAAGTTTAGTAAGTCACTGAAAAATGATCTCAAATAATTAAGTATAAGAATGCATGTTGAAGAGCCAGTAAAATATTTCAGAGATATCTGAAAAACAAGACAAAAATAACATCGTGTATCATATTTTAGACATGTAAAATAATCAGACAAGGAAAACACACATCTGATTGCAATCTTTATACCTAAGAACTTAGGTATGGTTACCAAAAACAGGTTTCTATCGTAGGTATTAAGAAAGTTATGGGTATTCCAGGTATTGTCGACGTCGCACAGCAGCCATATTGGATTTTCACGTTTATAGAAAATTGCTGAAGGGTGAGAGCTCCACACCCATCCAGGCGACATTATATACAACCTAAACTATGAGAATATGAAAAAAAATGAGTCACTCATGGTTGGGCCAAAATTGCGCCTTTGGCTCCCTGACTACTTTATCAATATAGTCGTTGAAAATAACGTAATCACAGCAAAATTCTCACACACACACCTACGTATGTATATAAACACTAATTGAACAACTTAACACAAAATAATAACATTTTAGGCGAAGATATAATAATTTATGATTATTTTTTTACTCACGTGATCGCAGAGGAGCTGAACAGCACACTCCCTCACGCGGTATCAGCGACTACAGCACTGACGTCATAAAAATCTGAAATGGCTCCTCTAGTTTCGCAACTGGAATGTTCGTGGATAAACTCTTGCATTTGTGCGGGTGGTACAAAGTTTGAGCTGCCGAGCAGCACAGGAACTCAATTCGAAGTGTTTTTTTTTCTGTACCGCTGAGCATTAATGGTCTTCATTGTGGTACTACATGTGTACCACCAGACTTGCAAGAGTTAGTTATGCAGATTACTTCACATTGATAGCTTTGGTGCCGACGCCTGCTGACATGCCGATAATTTCTGTTCCGCTTAAAAGGGACTTGGAGCCGATTTCAAAGTGATGATTGATCACTCTTGTGGGGCATGAAGGTTAATCCTTCTGAGACTATCTGTTGTCGTCTCAAGATCTAGAAAGGTAGTGCATGCCTTTTCTGCACCTTGAACTGTGGACGGTTGTACCTTGTGCTTTGTTTGTTCTTCGACCATTTTAACATTACTCATTATTAGTAGTGCCGCGCTTTATTGCGTCAATCTTAGGGCCATGATTATTCGGGAACTGCAGCCACGTTACCAGGAAAAGATGAAACGGTCTTCAAGTTTGTTTTGTTCCTGTATAGTGCGCTACGCGTGACAGCCACAAGCGCCCTTTTAAAACAAGACAAGACATCTTACCTATAGTCTGACCATTTTATCAGGGCAGTTCGGCAGTGGTCAAATTCATTTATAGCGTTGCCAATTCTATGGGTATTTCCGAGATTTTATTCAGCTCATATATTAATTCTGCAAACTACCTGCGTATAGCAACAAACAGAAATGACACCACTATAAAGGAATTTGACCACGGCCGAACTGCCTTGAAAAGATGGTCAGACTATAGTAGGGTAGTAGCACTTAATCAATCCCTAAAGTTAACTTTAGACATATTAACCCTTAAATGCCTGATTTAATCATAGCACACCCGTAGAAATAACACTATTGGTATATGTTGCATATATGGCACGCTATGCATTTAAGGGTTAAATTTGTTTTACGAGAAATTCTTGATTTAGACTATTTGCCATTCAATGATCTTCCTTCATTAGTCATTAATACAAAACATATATATCAGTGTGGTAAATGTAGCAAAAATCGTGATATGACCTTTTTAAGGAATGGACGTTGTCTCCCATCATTTATACTTCATGACTAACATTGAGCTATGCATGGAATCAAATGTTAAAGATGTTGCACATTTTGCCCTGAGAATAATACCGACCGTAAGAATTATAAAGGCTTCTACTGTTCAATTTTCAATAATTCACAGGTGTATACGTGCTGTTAAATCATTACTACAGTAGCGTCACTTTCCTCTGATACTCTACGGTGTTATTATCACCTGTTGAGAATCAGTTCAGTGGCTGATGGCCAGGATGACGTACTGATTGACAAGATTTATTATTCAGTACTAGAGGGCCCGCGCTGTCATACAATGACAGCGAAGAATTTGTGATGACCTTCTTCATTGATGACACATTCTTTATTACAACTGCTAACCTAAGCACCCTGAGATGAGCGTTCACGGCTTCACAGCCGCTCAGTATCGAAACTTTTTTCCCTCTCTGAAATGGAGAAAATTCATGGCTTATTGCAGCCCGATCAGCAACGTTCAAAGTAATAGCTCAGATTCGGTATTGTAGATACGGTAGGCTAGCTTATACAGGTCCAGTGGTTTTTTAAGCGAAAGCTGTTGCATCGGCCATTGAATCAAATTTGGGAGAGTAGCTGAAGCAACGAAGGCATCTGTGGGAAGAAACTACGAATCAAGATGCACGAGAGCGCCAATGGAAGCTTCAGATATCTTCAGTGCTGCGAGTTCATTCTCGGCAATGCAAGAAGTGCATTCAGACATATGGTCGTCCGATACTTTGCCGTAGATTCGATATATGGAGGAGCTAATACTCGTACAAATCAGACTAAGCCTGCGATGTTTTCATTTTTTGAATGTCAACTGTCCCTGATTAATATACGTTTGTCATCTTCTGCAACCTGGCCTATTTTCTACCGATCACTTTTCAATGGAGCTTGAAAGGACGACCAGAGCCTCGAACCTGGGCTAATTTCCGTCTATCTATAGTTTTAAAGCGTGGCAGAAAATGGATGAACAGATACATAAATAAACAAACAATCCGATAAATGCACATCGATCTTTATTATATTATCGACTAGAGGGCCCAGCCCTCAAAAATGACGGCAAAAATTTGTGATTGATCTTTTTATTGTTCCGGTTCCCAGTATAGGTTTTGCTGTATTATAGGTCTCATCCCTGCAGGCCTGATCTTTCATTAGTGAAACACAAGCTGTACAACCACAAGTTTTGCGATAGCAAAATATCCCCCCTGCAAGATAAGGAGTGAATATCAGCTTGGAATTGGGCAAACGTTGCACTGCACTAAGAAAAATATAGTTCAGTCAAAAGAATTTACTGGAAATGCCCAGGGCTCGCCGTATAGTGGATACCAACTGATTGTTAAACCTCTAGCCTCGAAATTTGGATGCGATGTAAATTCAATATAAAAAGGCGTCTGCTCAGAGTGAAGATTCAACTGCTTCAATATCATTCAGCAATGAAAGCGGGAATCCAGAGGCTAAGGATCCAGACGTTGGGGATCCAGAGCCCGGAGATCCAAAGCTATATATGTCACCGGTACTCCAAGCGCTGAAATTGTATGGTATCTCAACTTGTTCTTCAGTACATGAATTTTCTCCTATTAAACTCTTAACTGCCTGACGGAGAGACGGACCAACATTGGAGCAAGCAAGAGAGCGAGGGAGCAAGCAAGCTGCCATCAACTATGTTTTATTATTTAATGGATAGTTACTATGCTTATATTTTAATCTGCTGCAGCACATTTCCATCTCTCGTGTGTGTCCTAGGCTAAAAATACAAGGAATTGCCTCGCTTTATTCCGCAGCGAATCTTTTCATCACCACCAGCGCCTTATGAACACATAAATTTTCTCCAACAGGGTCAAAGGCGCAGACGGGAAGGTGCGCTTCAGTCGCTGCCTTATGCGCAACGTCACATTCATGGAGGACGACACCGGCGTGAGCAGCATTGCTCTCGACCCTGCTACTAACACAAGTAATTTATTTCCTGATTGCGGTATTGTAAACATTTGTGGCTAGTAGGGTAAGTCATCTAAGGGCATGTTCATTGGGTAGTAAAACAATTTCGATACTTGACTTGTGCGAAATTTCATACAAAAACTTCGGCTCTGTCATTTTCAATCGTGTTGCGAGTGTTAGAAGGAGCCTCATTATCTTAAGTCGGCTAGAAACTCTGTTTTACTGCGTTAGACTGAGGTCTTGGAAGCTTCAAAATTAACTGGTCAAGGGTTAACGCCTGAAAGTCAATTCTACGGGTCGAAGCCCGAGGACCTGTTCAATGATCCGGAGAAATCAAGCTTTGAAGGTAAAATTTCGGTGCCCTATATGTGTTTGTACCGTTTATGACACGGACAAGTTGGTGCAAAGAAATCTACTCAGAGTTGTCTACTTTGAGTGAGATTTGGCTTGGTACCCAACAAATGCGCCTCTACTACAGTCTCCAGAGTTTCTTAATTCGAAAAAGATATATTTGCCAGGAAACGAATATCGTTTTATCGCTTGGAGGAGGTCAGAAATCTGAGTGAAGCGGGAAGAAAATAGCTTATACTTTTTTATGAGAGCAGACTGTTAACAATGTTTCTATACAGACGGCAATTACCTACCAAAATAAATTCGATTTTTCTATTGGCGTGAATATTGAATATTAAATACATTGAAAACGTATTGTATTAGTCTAGCAAAGTTAGATTAACGCAAGTCAATTAAATGACTATCCCTTTGAGTCTTCTGGGACATTTACGTCCCACACATATCTTCGACAAATCAAGCAGGTTGTAACTGTTGGCTTCGATAGGTGTGTCCAACTGTTTATTACCATAGTTGAATATAGGAAGTCCTCGTTCTAGACCACAGATCTGTTCCGGAATCAAGTGGCACTGAACAGGGAACTGGTATTCAATAAAACCTCAAGATGCGTGTTGCAATCAGACTGCCGGTTTCACGTATGTTACCCCACATCCAGTGCGATTCAAGTTAGTTAAGACCGACAACAACCTCAACATAAAGGACATATCCAATTGGATGCTAAAATTAGGCCTTCCAGGCATGATTGGTTTGAAAAGAGCATTGGCTTGACTTATGTACTGTAAATCATGTTGCAAGAGTTGGAAGCAACGCAATTACGTTGAGGCGGCTGAAAATTCCCTTTTGAAAACCGAGATTGAATTCCTGGAAGTCTAAAGTGTTCCGATTAAGGGCCAATGCCTGCAACCTCGCTAGACGAATGGAATCCAGCGCACCTGCTTGAAGTTTCGGATGAGTTAAGCTTAACTTCAGCGCCCAATCGAAACGTACCCTTATATAGAGCTATGAGCTGGGTTAAAGCACCTTTGTTTACAAACATTGTTTTTGCTTGTGAGCAGTGTGATCAATTGATATACGGAAATGAAGAGGATATTCCTTGGCTGATGTATGCTTTCATTCAGAATCTTCAAATTTTATCTAAAGAAAAGAAATAGCCGAATGAAGGCTCCGCCAGCAAGCTTAAAGAGTGAGGTTTCTGCTTATTTAGCTGAGATTGCATCGTATTCATCCCGTATTTTTGAGTGAACCGGTGTTACACCGGAGCTCGCAGCAAAACGATCGAGACTCTCATTACAACACGCCTCAATGCCTTTACCCGTTTTCTCTGATTACTTAGAGAATGAATGAAAACGAGTTTGACGGAATATCACAATATTTTTTATTGATGATCAAGCTATTAATTCGGAAAGAAAGAATTTTTAAATGATAATAAACGTTGCATATCTTCACAGACAGTATTTAATGTACGCAAATTTAATAAACAGAATCAGATAAAGAGTCCGCGTGGAAGTAGGACAGTAGTACGCCTTTTGGGAGTTCATAGTCGCAAAATAGCTGACTTAAATACCTGGAACTGAAAATTTTGAGGCTAAATCGATACCGGTATTAAACAAGTCCAGTGCAAAACGAGAACTTCCTGTGGTATAAAATAATAAATATGATGTCGACACATGATAAAATTTACAACAGCGAACGCTAAAATCGGATATAGTAAAATAAGCAGTTTCGACATCTCCTTCTTTTTGTCTTCAACCCAGGTTCTAAGGCCACAAAAGTTCAAAAATGGACGTATGACATCAGAGATTGTTATGAATCATTAAACGGTGTTACGAATAAGTGGCAATTGTTAATTATAATCGTTACTAATGAGTGCAGTCGTTCTAATTTAGCTACAATAGAATAAATTATGCTAATCAATAATCAACTGCAAGGTGATATATATATGTATTCTCGTTGAGTGCTGAACAAAGAGCATTCAGAAAGTAAGTCAGAGGCGTGCTGGACAGCCCTAGCCGGTATGCACCAGCGCTGTATTCTAGCTTCAGAGGCTGTATAACATATGAGGGTGCATGGAACAAAGGCAGGAGATAAGCCAAATGTCGGTGTACTTCATTGTATGTAGGATACAAAAGATAGTAGAATGGGAAGTGAAAGGAAAGCTGAATGATAGGAATTGTATTTTGAATAAAAATTTTAGTTAGTGGATGGACATTTTAAATTATAGCGGTTAGGTCGGTATGTGTAAGAGGAGACACTTGGGAGATTAAATGGGAGGGAGAGAGGCCTGGTGCTGTTGAGGCACATCATGAAGGGGCAGGAAAAAGACGCTTTTTCTACGGCAGGTACCCAGGCTGTAGGGAAGATTGCGGCAGTGAAGCGGGAGTTTGCGCTTTGTGTTGATGAGAACTCAGGATTGGGTATAGATTTGGGGATGACGCCAAAAGAAAAGAAAGGCCGTGGATTTACGAGAAGGTCGACGATTAGTCAGTCGTGGCGGACCTTTCCTTCAGTGCAGAAGTGATTTTTCATTGCATTTGGCGCATTTTAATCTTACTTAAAATTATGTTTGTGCAGAAAATGTGTTTCTTTTTCAAAAATACATTTACTGTGTAAATTTCAGAGAAATGTGTCGACAAATGAAAAAGTTTGCTGAAATCTGGGTTAATCTCCTTAATTGTAGTTTTGTATCGATCTTTAGTGAAGTGTATGTGTGAGGATGCTTAGAGTGGTTAGGTTAACATTTAACCTTGTGTTGATTGTGCCCGTCTTATTGTTTAACGTTTAGTAGCTCCGTTTTGCGTAGTACCCATGACATACTGTTAGAAAATAGACAGGTAGATTATGACCCACATTGATTTCTTCCCTTTCGTTCTCAGTAGGCCCCGCAAAGTTAGGATTGTTAAGTTCATCCACCTAATGTTATAGAGAGAGTCGCCCTAGGGGGACTCTACAGATTGCCTCAGCCATTGAGTCTGGCCATGAGGACGGCTAGTTTTCATGCCCACTGTGCTTTTAACGAACTTTGCGTTTCTACTGATCTAACTTCAGAGGCTCCTCCTCTTCTTTCCCGAATTTCTGTTGCTCTTGTGCGTTGGCTCACATCTGTGCAAGAGTTCCACACTGCTCCCAACATACTACATACCTTTTCCCATTCTTCTTTTCATCACCATTGTAGGACCTTTAGTTTAGAGGCGTAATCATCTAATGTAACTAATTAATTGCTTACAGCGTTGCATTTCACATCACTGCAAGCTCCCAAGTGAGGCACCGTTTTCTTTGTGATATGTGCATGTTAGATTTAAGTTTACAGTGTCTTACGGACCTTGGATGCCCTCATGATTATGGTCATTGAGTGTTGATTAGGCGTTGGGATTTGTGTTTTCATGTTAGGTACTATGTTTACACGCCCAGATCAATCTCGATTTTTTTGATGCTGTCTTAATTTTCTTCATTAACATTACCAGGATTAGCGGTGCCAATGTGGCTTGATCGTATGATCACACTTTACAAATTTTCGGTTTCGATATTGAGATTTGCATAATTACGTAAAATTATTTAAACATTAATCGATCCCAAATTTATGCCGACACGTGTATGTCCAATTTACACCGGCAGCGCTCACACAGTAACAGACTCACCATGTCTTGGTTGTCAATTTGAGATAGATGAGAACCGATTGAACTATCTTTTGTACGAAAATCCTCGTCTAACGACATGGGAACTGGCAGAGAAAATGGAATGCGCCCCCACTGTTGTCCAGAAGTATCTGCACGTGATGGAGAGGTTCAGAAGTATGGATCATGGGTTCCGCTTATGTTTAAGTGACAGCTAGAAAAATCAACGAGCCACAATTTTATGCGGTTTGCTCATTCGTCACCGCTCAACTCATGGACACTAGTAATGATTTAATTACAGAATCGATATTGGAGGTGAAAAATGGAACCTGTACAGCAATAGATGCTATTCTATAAACGTTGAGTTGTGCTTAATACTGTGGCAGAATTGAAAGCGTGGTTGGAAGAGTTTTTCGAGTCAAAACCGGATAGTTTGACCCAGCCGTATGGTGCTCATAAGAAATTAATATTTTTATTTACAAACCCGAAAATTTTCAATTGAAGGATGTTAGTTGTAATAGTATATTGTCCATAACATATTTTTTCCAGTGTGTGTTAAGGTGGATTAATTTTCCACACGCTTTATTCAATATTGTTTTGACATGTAGAGTATCTTAATAGTTCTCAATAAAATGAGAATTGCACTAATCTCCGCAGCCATAAGTTTAAAATTAATGATTATAAACACGAGATACTTTAGGTTAGTACATAAAGTGGTTAACAACAACGTTTTTACTTTGTGTGTGCAGCTTGCCAGTACGGCTACGTGTACGACCAGCAGAACTGGGAAGAAACTGCCACGTCTCACTTCAACTGGGTCTGTGATGACGCTTACATTGTCACCACAATGTTTATTATCTCCATTGCGGCCAACGCAGTCGGTACCCTTTGCTTCTCCTTCCTAGCTGACAGGTATTGCAAGGCACACAGCAGCATGTATTCTAGTAAGCCTAATACGGTAGGCTTCTTGACTATTGTATTCGTTTGCAAATAGGTGAGATTTGGCTATTTTATTAACGCTAAGCTCATTTCAGGAGAAGCTTTAGGCTTTACAGACAACTCATCCAGCACTGCAATTACAATTAAGGTTTACTATTTCGCTTTACTTCTCTCATTCTTCTAGTGCTGCTAATTACTCGACAATTACTGCATTGTGTGATATTAACCAATAATGTATGGTATTCTGGTTTTCCGATAGAGAGCCGCGGCACTGCAGGCAGTATCGGACAGTATCTCACTAGAAAAGTGTAACAAAAAGAACTAAATGCAAACTTCACCGGCACATTCAACTTTTCAGTTACAACTCCAGTGCGGTTTTCAGTAGTGTTATTTGTACAAACGGGTGAAGAATATCTCGATGACATGGTGCTTATTTTTCGAATCTTAATCTGTAAGTATCGTATAAGTGCAGCTTCTGCGATGCTGTGCTTCACAATTGTGCACGTCCGTTTGCCCTGAGGAGTATTTCTGAGCGCAGCAACCCATTTAAAATTTAAGAAGACGAAAATCCACAGTATTTTTGATGCTATTCACTGTCAAACATACCTTCTTATAATTCAGTTTGTTTGTTTGCATATTTGTTATAACTTCATTTATTACCTAACAAAGAAAGTAACGTTTTGCTGGGGTTTGTTTGTCGGTTTTCTGGTAGTAATGTAACTAAAAAGTTATAGACGGATCTGTATATTTACAGGAACTGTTAGCAATTTTTCGAGGAAGAAAGAAATAAAATTTTCTTATGATCAGTCTGTCCATGTATTTTTTTGTCTTTCTGTCTTTTTAGCAGAATAACTCAAAAAGTCGCGAAAATATTTTCACGTATTTGCAGCAACTGTTAGGCGAGAAACACAAAATCAGAGTTTGATGATGATTTGGAAGAAATGCTGAATTCTGAAACATTTTGAATGCTTCGTAAGTAATGTGTCTCTTGACGGAGGTCTATGCTCTGAGAATGCTTCTCTAGTAAGTTTTATGTCTTTCCTCAAATTTGCGACATGTGTATCTCACGCAGAAAATTATGCCTTCACCAGGTACGGACGACGCCCCATGTTCTTCACCTGCCTGACCATGAGCATAGTGNAACTTGTACTCTTACAACTGGCAAATGTTTGCAGTGACCAAATTCTTATCGTCACTACCGTATTTTGCCCTCTACCAGCTACCATACATTATTTGTGAGTATGACGCGTGCGGCGATGTCATTTACTTTGTTTGTATCTAGATTGTACCTTGCGGTAAATTTCTCTAAAACGATGACCTATTCTAGCTTATGTATGGGAATGTCAATAGACGAATAGAAAATATTATGTCAACTAATCCTGAAATAAAATCTAACGTTGCGGGATTTGCTCCCATCTTCAGAGAACTAGATACGAAAGACCTATAGATAAAAATCTTTTATTTTTCAACAGCGGAGGGGGATGTTGCCTGGGTAAGGCCTAAAATATAAATGGAAGAAGCAATTTAGAGGTGCCGGATGTCGGTGCCGATGTTAAGGCTGGTAGAGATGTTCTAGCGTTGCGAGTTCGGGTAGGGATGGAAAAATAAATAATAGAGAAGTCTTTCTTACTGATAGGATGGTTATTTTGTTCTGCGTGGAAGCGGGGAGCAGAATGAGCAGGTTTTGTTAGTGAAAGACCTGTTCTACTGGATATGCCTAAATGTTGGTCGATTCTAGCTTTGAAATGTTGCTCAGTGCTTCCTACATATAAAGCATTACAGCTTCGGCATTGGTACGTGTAGATAAAACTGAAAAGTAGAGGCGGGTGAGGAGCTTACCTTTGAAGAAAGTAGGTCCCTATAGTAAATGAGTTTTTGTAGAAAAATTTAAAGTTTATATCCGGATAAGCTTCTGAGAGGAGCGTCTTTAGAACTTTATCGAGTTGACAAAGGCTCTGTTGTAATATGGAAGGTTAAAGGTAAAGTCAACTTGACTGTACCCGCAACTGAGAAACCTGCATGCATTGGTTTGTGCTGAAGATATAGGCCAACAGGCCCCAGATTGGTATACGGCTGCAGTCGACCACAGAATGTCTAGAGTTATGGCACCAGTGGCGGAAGATTTCATGCGACAATCTGTGACCCCCCCAACCCTCCCCATTGCTGTGGAAAGTTAGTAAACCTACAGCAGTACGCAGACCAGATGCCTACCGAGTGAAAGAAGTCTAATTTACGGACAAAATGTTTACTAATTCCTGGATCGAGCAACTTGTCTAGGAATATTTTACAGTAGTTGTGTAGTAAATGGTGCAGATAGCCGTTATTTTTGAAAAATTTTAGAAGAAAATAAATTTAATCTGAGAAAGCAAGATATGAGAAAGACAAATAGTAAACCCGAAACAGTAGACTTTTTATTGCATTGATTTTAAATTGATCGTAGCAGTGACTGAAGAAACTTGTCCCGAGGCCTGAGAATGGGGATTATCTGTAGACTTTGGTGGTGAGTGTTGAGTCTTGGTTATTAACATATCCAGAAAAGCTAAATAATTGTTTATTTGTTTTTCAGTAGTGAATTTGAGACATGGATGTTTACTATTTAAATATTGCAAAAATAAATCAGAATCAGTTTAGTTTTTGAGTACGAGAAAGGTGTCATCTATAAAACATTTATAATGAATCGGTTTGAAGTTTTCTGGGCACTCGTTAAGCCAAAAAGTTTCATGATGGTAAAAAATATTTGTGCGGGACCAAGCGGGGAGCCCATGGACACTCTTTCGATTTGCTTGTACAGCTTATTGTTAAATATGAAGAAAAAATCTTTAATGGCCAGACTGAGAAAAGTTCTGAAGGTGCGTTGGTCCGTGTTGTGAAATAAGTCTGCCGTGTCAAAAATTTTGTTACAAATATCACCTTTAGTTTCGTCTTCGGCTATGTTGATGAAGAGAGAGGTGGTATCGAAACTAGACAAGTAGGCATTTGAAGGCTGTTAAAGGTGTTTCATCCCGTCTCGAAATTCATAATAATTACGTAATGTATACTGATTGATTGTTAAAGGCTCAAGCAATGGCATGAGAAATTCTTAATTGAGTAGGACAGAGTATTATAGACAACTAGAATTGGTCGCAAGGGGGCACCGGCTTTATGTACCTTTGGGAGTCGGTAGATGATTGCAGGGAAGTACCTAAGTGTAGAGTGTGTGAGTGAACAGTAAATCGAATTAGCGACAATGCACTGGTCGAACAATTTTTTCTCCAATATGTGAATTTTATCTACGAATTTAATCGTATGCGCATCATAAGGGGTAAACATTGTTGTATCATTTAGAATGGTATTCATTTTTTCATTGTACTGATTTCTATCCAGGATGACAACACCTCTTGCCCTGTCGGGTCTATATAGTACAATGGAATTTTCTTTGTTGAAATTTGATAATAGATAGATCAAATTAATAAAAGAATGTAGAAAACAGTATATGGTTGCTGTACAAGGTGTATTTGCTGTTACAAGCTTCTTTGATTTACTTCGGCACATGAAAATATGGGGCACAGTGGCTCAGATTTCAGTCTCTTGGCTAAGTTTTTAAAACTAATGAATTGTTTACAGTTATCCGGTTTCGGTTTGAACACGGGTAGGCAGAATTCCAAACCATATGGCAATAAAAACTTGAGGGGAGGTTGAAGAGTTTACATAATGTTCACTGTTTGAATTTGTCTCAGCTTAATTTCCTTTTTTTGTTATAGATGTATGCTGAAATTACTGTAATTACTTGGTTATTTGAAACTTGTCACTGACAAGTTTAAAGTGCAAACTAAGTTGCATTGGGGAACACAACACCAGTCGCAACCATTCACAGTTGGGCAGAAAAGCTTTTGAGGCCGTGACAAGTAGGAGTCAAGTTTGTCTGCAATGAAACAGAAGTTACATGGAAGGCACACGCCTCACTCCACAAACGTCTCATGCCCCCCGCAGGCGCCCCCTCCCACGCGAAGTCAGTCATTAAAAAAATTACATACCATAAAGCATATAGCTTTTCATTTTTACCATGCGTGACTTTTGAAGTTTGGTCCTGATATGATAGTATCTCAGTTTGAACCCTTTGGCGGGAATTTTTTTATACAAAATTTGAGAATATGACTGAGAAGAGTTTTTTCTTCTATTGTTGTACCGATTTCAATGAAACTTGGTGCAGATATGCAAATTTGAAAAAGAATGTCGGTTAGACTCCTGTACTTTTCCCCATTTTCACCATAGAAAACGAGTTATTCAAAGAAAACTGAAGCGCAGGCTCTCCTGAAAAATTAATTTTCTCGACTTTTAAACCTATCCAGTCCCACAATTTTTTAGCTACGGGGATGATTCTGGTATGAAACCAAGCGAAATTTGATCCTCTACTCACAAGTTATTTTGTTCTTTGAATTTCGAATCAGGAGACGTGTGTCGGCTAACATTTTGGATAAAAAGTTTTTTCCTTGTTTTTAGTTCTTTTATTTTCTCAAAAACTAATTTGAAAATTAGGACACAAAATAGCTTTTGAGTAAAGGATTAAATTCCGCTTCGCTTGATACCAAAATAATCTCTGTAGCTCAAAAATTGTAGGAGGAGATAAGTTTTCCCCAATGACCCTATTTGCCCGTTTTCTTTGAACAACAACTCGTTTTCTATAGCAACAATGGGAAAAGTACATGAATCAAAAGATCTTTTATTTTGATTTTACGTATATGTATCAAGTTTCATTCAAATCGGTCTAATAATGAGAATTTTTTACTTATGGGGGTATGGCCCCCTTAATAATACTTAGATAGCTATTATCTTGTCCGGTTGACCACGCCCACCACCCAAAATGTCTGGCTGCTTCAGATTATTTACCCTGAGATAATGGGGGTGAAGTGTAGCGTAATGCCAGACGTTATGCTTGGAAAGTAATCTAGCCGATTTTTTAACTAGTAAATATTGGGCCTCCTGATTACACCCACCAGCCAGATCTCGGCAGATATCCAGATCCATGGACACTATACCCGGCTTAGTACGAAAATATATATGAACATTTCTATACTCTCCAGCTAGGTTGAGGTAGCCGGGCTCCTGCTCTATAACGTCAGCAGTCAACCTGGCTGAGTGACTGGCTGACAGCCAGTTTTACGGAGCAGTTGAGTAACCTGCACGATCTACAATATTATAAAGACCGATGCGTATTTATCTGTTTGTTTGTTTCCTTATTTCAATGCGTGATAAAGTCAATAAAAAGTCATTTACATCCATGAATTAAAATTTAAATGCTACGTTTCAACGCACAAGCGTCATCATCAGGCTGAAACAATAAGAGAAAATCGTCAATACACTTAAGGCTACCACAGCTACTATTTATGATCTGTATCTAAAGGTTTTTGTACTTATATCGGACTAGATAATGCTCTAATCTCATACTAATTGTTCAAGGTACCATCTAAATACTAGTCACTAGACACGCACACACAAATCATTTCATCCAGCTGACAGAGAATAAGTTAAGGGAAGCACCCACGTCAGCACAAGAAGGTGGATGGGACTGAAATGATTAAGGCCTATTGGGAGAGCCTATTGCAGTTACTGCGGTATTGCCCGTTACTGCGCTGTGGAGATTGCGACCAAATAACTTTAACGCTGCGAAGTCTAAAGTATTACTATTGAGTTTAGGCGTGTGTTTACGGATGAACAGTGCTTCAGCTATTTGAATATGCTCTCGGTGGGCTACATGATACAAAATTTTGGTGTTTGGATAAAAGATCATCTCTACTAGGGCTACAGTTATGGGTATTTCTAAAGTGAGGAAATATGGAACCCTGGTATTTGTGGCCATCCAGTCTACACTTCAATCAAAGTTCTCCTCGTCAGACCGATATAATGGTAACCGAGAGACATGCATTCTCCCTTGGAACATTCAAATTGGTACACCACATCAGACTTGACGAGGTTAGAAATTACTGGTAGGGAAATGTTGTTACGTACGATATAGTTGCTAGCTTTCTTATTTTTATAGAAGGCACACAAGTGAATTCTGTCATCAGAGGTTACAGGTTTAACATGCGAATGTACGAGGTGATAGAGATAGATGACGAGGTTGCAGAAGTGGAATTATTATCCCTTCGTATCCGATACATTTCTCGCTTGAAATAACTCTTGACAGTGAAACTATGGAGATATTTTTAACTTCTCTTAGCGCGGTTATGGCATCTCATGTTTAGCACTTTCTCCATGCATCGAAACATACTCTACTGTATGTTTGTTCTCAGTTGACGACGTAAAAATTCAGTACCGTAGCTGATCCACAGAGCAGAGACGAAGCTATGATTTTTCACAAGGCAAAGAATTTCCTCTTCAAGTCGAGTTTTAAGAGAAACAGCAGATGGACTGAAGGCTCATTGGTCTGTATCATGGATACGCTGCGGGAAACTATGTATTTTAATTCACTCCCGCTTTGCTGTTTACTAATGTAAAAGTTCTTTTTTTGTACCTCTTCTAAGGTTTGGGACGATTCAGGGTGTATAGCAGTCTGGAAAACAGGGAGAACTGAGAAAAATCAGGGGAAAAAAATCACTCAGAGAAAACAGGGAGAGCTCAGGAAAAAAGGGAGCAGGAATCAAAATACTCGGCGAAAATCTGCAGGGCAGTGGATGGTGTTCATTTTGTGGGGTTATTTTTATGAATGCTTCGTTCTCCCAGAGCATGAGCCATATGGGGATTACTAATTTTTGTTCTGCAGTGCTGTTCTGCACTGCCGAGGAAAAGTGGACGACTGACAAGCTCTGCATATTTTGCAGAATATCCTAATATTGTGAGATGATCGGTAATATTTTAGTCCCATTCAGCCCATAACACATTGGTAATCACCTTTGAGAGGCAAATGGACAAGTTGATACTCAGGGAGATCTAAGAAAAATCAGGGAGAACTGAGGGAAAACTCAGGGAATTTTAGAAGTCCCGATCGATAGACACCATGCTGCTGCTGCTGCTGCTAGACACCGAGCTCTCAACTCTTCTGAGGATTTTAGTTGGCCTTTGTAGCCTATTCTCGAAAAAGATGTTAATTACGGAAATAAGAACAATGACGACGGGTTGTCACAAATGCATCGCTGTTATTTTTGACAGCGCGGGCATTCTAGTGTATATAATAACTTACGTTCTTTTTATTTATAAATATATTTATATTTTTCCTGTCATGCTCTTTAGGAATACGATTAGGAAAAATAGCTGAAGACGGTATCTTGGTTACGAGGGTCAGGCTCGAGAGCTCCAGCTAGGTGAGGTACCTGAGCTCGCCTGCATGACCGTGTTTGGACACGTTCATTGTTCAAAGCTGCTAAGGGAGATGCCACTTGACTGCACCATATAATACACATCACAATTTTCACCTAGAACGTTGAGTTTTCATTTGAGAAGCCTTCTAAAGAGTAAAAAGCACAGGAGACAACGGGGGATTTCCTAAGGCACTAATTTTCTGCTGTCATGTCTAAAGACGGCTCGGGCCACTAGTGCATCAATATAAGGGAACAATGCGAGAAGTACTATGCAAGATTCACTGATGAGAGAGGCTAGAGTCCGTAGGACAAGGTTCGTCAGGCGGACTTTAGATTAGACGGGCTAGGTTCAATTACTGGAGCACTACCTTACGTCAAACATAAATAAGTAGGTGAAAACATTATTTAACTACAGAATTTTCACCGGTTCCGCTAGTTATAAATAACTAGAGTCCCGCGCTGTCATAAAATGACAGCGAATAATTTTTGTTGATCCTTCTTCATTAACCATGCTTTCCTTTATGCAATTGCCAACTTTAAAAATCATCCAGATGAGGGTTCACGGCATCCTAATTACCCTAATTACTGAGCATCAACACTCTTATTTTCTGACATGAATATAATTCATTACTTTTGCGGTCAGTTCAGCAACACTGAAAAGAATTGCTTCGATTTCGTATCATAGATATCCTACTCTGTCATATTAGTCCGATAGTCTTTTGGTTTATGAAAGATGTTTCGTCGACAATTGCATCAAAGTTGAAAGAATAGCTGATACAACACAATCATCTGTGGGAAAAAAAACTAAGAATCAAGATACATGATAGTGCTTCACTGCTGAGATTTCAACTTCGGCAATGCAAGAAGTGCATTCAGACTTGAGGCTGCCCGATACTTTGCCATTGATTCGACGTATGGAGAAGGTAATACTCGCACGAATTAGACTAAGCCTGCGATATCTTCATTTTTGAATTTCAATTGTCCCGAATTAATTGCATTTGATATCTTCTGCAACCCGGCCTATTTTCTACCTATCAGTTTTCAATAGAGCTTGACAGGACGACCAAAGCCTCCAACCTGGACTAATTTCTGCCTATCTGTTTTTTTAAAGCGAGAGAGAAAATAGATAAACAAACAGATAAATACACATCGGTCTTTATTATATTGGAGATCCTGCTTGAAGCTCCATCCGTCCTTCCAGTGTCTTTACGTTACGCTTTCCCGTATTAGTTAGGGGATATCTAACTTGCCAAAAATTTTGCTTTCCGTGTGAGGCAAGGAGCTTGTATAGAGAAGGAGGGAGCCAGTAGCCTAGCCCGTTGAAGCTCAAGAGTCTCTTATGGCTGTCAGCCAGTTGTCGTATGCACCAATCGCATATCAGTAAAAAGTCTCTAATGGCTGCAGCCAGTCACGTAAGCACCAATCGCGTATCAGTAACTCGGTTCGTCTGCTGCTCCCCCGTGAACCTCAGTGCTCCCCCGTTTTTTCACCAATGAGCGTCTCACAGCCATAAGAGATCTGGTTGACTCGCTGGCAAGTCTGTAACTGGGCCACAAGGCTCCCTCCTTCTCTATTGAAGCTCCTTGGTGTGAGGAAGCTCAATAATATCGATCTTTTTTTCGCTCGCTCGTAAAGAAATTTTTAGTCAATTGCGAAACAAAGACATGAGGTCCCTTTTACACGTATCATACATTCGGTACCGACTTTCATATCTTGGGATATTCACGTTGCTGAGGTCGAATTACGATCCAAGTACGGGAAAATTCGTATCCAGAATACGGTGCAGCGGGCTGTTCTGACCAGCCTCATTCTAAAGTATTTTTTTGAGTGAAAACGGGATGTAAGCTGACCTAAGTTGACAGAAAAAAAGGCTTTCGGAAACATGAATCAGTTATTGAAAAAAGAGGCTGAGCCTGTTGCATCGTTATCTTGAGGGAAAGCTATCGCACATACTTAGTATAAAGTAGTCACGGGTCCCTTAATTAACTGAACTCATCAAATACACTGATGAAAGATGGAAATGGTAAAAATGTAACAGCCCAAATCAGAATATTTTCAGACAATGAGAAAGAAATGTTTAGCGAAAGCGTGTAAAAATAGAAGAAATAAATGAGAAAAGTACCTCCGAAAAGTAAGACTGCTGTATTTGTTTTCATGCTATCTTTATATCTATATCATGAAAAAAGAAAACCCTGAAAAAAATAATAATATCATGAAATACATGGGCGATACTTTTACTGGTAAAACAACTGCGACGCCCACCGGTGATAGTGCCCAGCGGGCATACTGCACGGGCTACGTTAGGCCTCCTGCGTACGAGTCGACAAACGGAAGAGCTTCACGTTCTTGGGATACATGTTTCTGTGCGAGTGACAACGGCTAAATAAAGTAAGATACGTCGATTGGAAATATGTAAAATTACGAATTGAAACTGAATAGAAATTCACAGAGAAATTCGAAACTGAGCAAGTGGCTCTCCGCGGAATAGCTGAGCGCCTCGGACTAGATAAGCTGAAACTGCATACACATCAGCGTAATAGGAAGGATAGGGAGAAACGTTCTCATGTTTTGACTCCCGTATGAAGCAAAAACTTGAGGCGAGACGCAGTTCGTAAGGATTAAGAGGTTAGGTGGGTTAGGTTAGGTTGAGGATCTGAACTATGTCACATTAAGTGAGTTATAATAGCGTAGGTTAGAATTGCTTCATTTTAGTAAGTGAGAACATTAACTAACCGTGGGGTTTCTACGGGTGCCGCTAGTACATAAAGATTTTGAATAACGAGGCTTACCTCTTGTTTGTTTAAAGATATCCGTTCATGACAATGATGACGCAATATCGTCAATGTTATTGTTTGGTTGGTGAGGGCGCGGTAACTGTATATGTCCAATTGGGAATCGCATGGCGATCAAACTCTGAGTAACGGTGTAGCCTGTGAGGGCGGTGAGAGAGATCGTCGGGCCCTCTTGTGCCCTAAATCTCTTCACAATGTTTTCAGTCGGCGTTTGCACAGCCTCAAATGCAGTGCACCAACTTGGGAAGCCGTGTGCCAAGCAGATCTGTAGGTCACAAATGCTTAGAAGCCTCTTGTTATGTCAATGCTGTCCTTGTGTCTCTTCATCGGTCCACCGGGGCGCCTATGCTCCTCGGACAGTTTACTATAAAATAGACACATTGGTAGACGAACGTCTGAGATCCTCAACACATGTCCGACCCATGCGGCAGATCAGCTCGGTCCAGCAGCTCCATGCTTAATATACGATGGCACCAAGTGATCCCGAGGATAATTTCAAGGCACTGTATGTGAAATGACTAAAACAGCTGAATGTGTTTACAAAGTAAATCGAAGGCCTCCACTGCACATAGCAGCACGCTTAAATAGACAGCCCGATACACCGCGGCACTTGCCTGCTGCCGCAAGTTGCGAGTTTCGTAGAGCTACTAATTTTCCCAATCTTGGGAAAGAGTCGGAATATTCCTTTAAACGCGTGTTGATCTCCTCATCGACTGGACAGTCGGCGGAAAGCGTGCTACCAATATAATTAAAGTGGGGGAAGTCTCAGTTTCATATCACCTAATGTAGTGGCGTCTCATTCTCTAGAAGATACCAGTCGACTGGTAAACTGCTTCTATCGTTCTCGCCAGTTATATTATAACCAGTCTCGCAGCACAGTGGCTATCACAGATCACGTTCAGTTCCTCCTGTAGGTCATCCTGTCGGTGGGTCTGTTAGATATGCATTTCGCACATACAACATCCCAAAGTGTTAGCCTTAACATTCACATGTATAGACGCATTCTTTGCATCATGTGAGTTCATGCCTGGCGGAAGTAGCCCCCGCCGGTTTTAGGTCAGAGCCTCTAAGATAAAGAAACTAAAAGGTCGTTTATGACACCGTACAAAAATGTGCCGGTTTACCAGCACTGCCTTTGAGCGACATGCGTAATTCTCAATGACCTTCCGGGCGGAACCGCTATCAGTAAAAACTGTCTGTCAAAGCTTGTAACCAGAGTTTCAGAGATATTTGTTATTCTCATAAACGTACAGTAATTTACTAGCGGACTTCGGACTCGAATCCGACGGAAGCAACCGGTGTTCTAAATGAAGCCGGCAGATCATAGATATTTAAAGGCACTTGTGCCATCAAGCGTCAGCTTATTCAGTACTTAACCTTTACAGTACTAACATTGTCTACTGCATTCCGCTTGTAACACTTATTCAAATGTAGACCTTGTACTCTGTTGCCTGCATCTATCAAGTAGCGTGTTTGCTACTTATTATTGGATCATATCCTCTAAGTCTTGTATATTGAGATGTAGATAAACAAGAAAATGTTGACGACATTTTTTCACCATCCATCACTGTAGCCTGATAACAGTATTCTGCATTGAAGTTCACTCTCACAACCAAGTACGGTGACGAACTTAATTAGAACTCGCGTACGCACTAGAAGTTCAATATATTACAGGGTCACAAGCCCGCAGTCATCGGTTCACTGTAATTCGGCATTGCAGAGTGAATGTCAAACAACACAGTGGTCATACGCAGCCTTGTTTGACGCCAAAATCGGCGCAAAAGGGCTTCGTCTCCACACTCCTAACAGAAACGCTGATTTCACGTTGTCGTGGAAAGCACGGACAATGGCAACTTACTTAGTAGGGCAACCGACCTTACGCAGTCTCTCCTGCAAAAACTCCCGATGGACGGTGTCAAAGGCCTTCGTCAAGTTCATGAAGACCATTCACAAATTTCTGTTCTGCTCTCTGCTCGTCTCTTGGAGATGCCGAGCTACAAATATAGTGTCAGCTGTCCCATTGTCTCTGCGGACACCTTATTATGTCTCATGGCTGAACCCGTCAAGAACGTGTTTGTTCATGCTGAGAAAATCAATAAATGGAAAAAGTTACTGGCGAGTGGCAGAGGGAATTCCCACGATTTATCCCACAGACGGTTCTGTCGGCTTTCTTCTTATATGTGATAATTATGATGCTTTCAATATTCTATTCCTGAGTAACCACTCAGGTTCCCACATGAATGGTTCAGTCGGTGACGCAGGGCTCCATTATTTTAACACTTCACCCGTGATACAATTTATACTCAGAGATTTACCGTTTTTTAGACCACGAATCACCGTCAAATTCGTTTCATTCAACAGAACTACATCCAACTAAGGAATCAACACGGATTTTTAGCTGTAGGCGTAAGCCTTCACACCACGCCCAATTGAGACAGTTACTCACCCTGATGAGAGAAGAACTCAGAGTCGTGAACATGGAGGCATACGAGGAAGTAGGGAGTTTGGTGGGCTGACATAGATGTGACCCGTGCCAAAAAACTAGGCCTAGCTGGCCATTAAAAATGACTGTGTTGAATTTACCTCCACCGCGGGTGATAGTCTTACGCCACGAGGCGTTCTAGATAAAATATGAATCAGACTTTGATAGAAATTAAAAAGTTTGACTATTCGACAGCCGCACAAAAGCTTGCACATGAACGTGTGATCTGTTAGGATTGCTTGCTCTGGTTCTCGGCTTGTCAATAATTACTCCGAGGAGACGAACCCACTGTCTTCCTGTCCTCGAATAACACGAGAGTCTAAGAGAACTTCATAGTTATTCTTCAAAATTGCATTTCTTTATGCATATAACTTTCGACTTTAACGAGAGATGGGGACCGGATGAAATTGTAATACTCGAGATACGTTCGTAAAAGTTAAGATAAGGTCACATATAGTGTTGCCAAATGAAATCTGAATGTTCCTGCTAGATTCTCGAAGAAAAAAAAAAATGGCAAAATGCTATGTCTCTTTATAGAGCAGAAAACTATTCTAGAGTAATATTTTACAAGAAAATATACGTTTTAAATTAGATGTCAATGAAATTTTATCATAGCACAAGGACTGGAGCACATTTAAATCTGTAGAGCGACTTGATAATAATTTTCTCGAACTTTTTGAATTTTTATAGCGCCAATTTTCTTTTCAATATTTTGTAAGCACATGACAAAACACTTATAGAAGCATTTTGTTTGTTTTAATTTTTTGCATTAATTAAATTTCTTTGTAACAGTTTGTTTTACTGCTATACTTCGATCAAATTACGGGCAGATCTAATTTGTTTCCAGGAGGTGGGTATATCACCTCCCTGCAAAATTCTTTACAGCGTCTATGTTAGAGCTTTAATAATATTATGATAAAAAAAAACTACTAGGGTAAGAAACTGAGCTATTAATTTCTTCATTTTAGGAATATCATATTTCTAGAAAGATGCGATTAGTCTGAATACTTTAGAATGAATCAAAGTTGAGGTTTTTGAAAACGCTGATGGCTTTTGACATGCGATTATAAAACAATTATTCAAACCTTGTAAGTAATTTATTACTTGTACAATTTTTTTTTAGTTTTTTGGAATGTTGGAATAGTTTTATCTGACACTGTATATAAAGCTTCCTACAGGTTCCTCAACTTTGCATCTCAAGTGTCGATTTTGGTTAAGAAATTCTGCGGTGTTAACTTTATCGTACAACCAGGAGGAAGAATCCTTTTATTACATAAACACAATACAATGAATTAGGTATTTTGGTACACTATTACTTCAACATGACCACACCCAGGGCTACATTAGACAAGTTCAGTTCAAGCTTCCAACGGACGTGGATCATAGGATTTGTGAATTGTGATTTTAGGAACAAAACGGGGTGTATTGGCTTGAAATTTCTGCAGCTACACACTGACTACGAAGAAATAATAAAAATGCCAAAACAGCTCAGTATTCGATGCTGTTTTTCCTGCTAGATGCTAACACTAAATTTATAATGCTAAATCATAAAAAAAATAAGAAATAAATCCCATTTACATACTTCTCCTACGGATGCTGTGCCCAACAAGGTTAGGGCACAGCACTCCGAGGCTGTCTTGCTTAAATGCTAATTCTAAACAATAAGAGAAAATTAATATCTAGTCTGTTGAGAGTTACTGGTACAATGCCTACATATTATTAATGAGACGATCGATATTGACACTATTATCCGTTAAGAGAAAACTTAGGGGCATTAACGCTAAATCTGGCCTTAAAATGCTAAGTTAGCAACACCACGTCTCAATAATGTTGAAAGAAGAAAAATTTCTTTCCAGCATAGACTATGTTAATTTAGTCGGAAAAGTTTATTTCGTTATTCTACAATAATATAAAGGAAATATATACAAAGGTAATTGATGGCATGCCTATTAATTACTCAAGAAATTGGTGTTAAATACTAAACAATGCGAAATAACATACAACTCATCGGAAACGCTTAAATTACTGAACAAATCATAATATTCGAGAGTAGTGAACACTTTTCGTAAAATTTCAGATAGGTCCGCAAAATTACGTTCGTAAAAGTAGAAAGCATAAGAGGCGAGACACGTAAAAGTCTAGAGTTATAATTATTATGTTCATTTTCTTAAATGGGAGATTCATTTGTTTGGTGTTGCATAGATCCGCTATTAACTTTAAAAATAATACCACATACATTTTAAAAAGTTAATAGAAATGTCATGAAACGGAAATCGCTTGTGAATGACACTGGGGCAGAAGACTACAAAGCAGAACCCCACGTTTCGTTTTAGGAAGCATGCGAAGTGTCCTGTTCAAATAATTATTCAGGTATAGCATTTCAAAGCAATATTTTTAGCCTGTTTTTGAATCTGCATACGCTCACAATACCATACTTCTTGTCCAGCCATCAACACGTACAGTGCCAAGACATAAGTATTTGCACAAGTCTATTTTTTATGAGACTGCTTTAGGATAATTAATACAGGAAGTTTATATAACATATATATATAATAGAATATTTAAACAGAACAGTCAAATGTGTACTTATAACAAGAAAATTTAACACAAGCAAAAGTAATGAGGGACAAAAGTATTTGACCAAAAACAATTATGACATTAGTACTTAGTGGCGTGACCTTTATTGGCAATAACAGCATGGAGACGATTGTTATAGCCAGAAATTAACTTTTCACATTCACTTGACGGTATTTTTTAACATTCTTCCATGCAGATAACCTTTAATTCAGTAAGGTTTTGGGGACACCGTTTGTGGACACCAGATTTAAAAAGACGCCGCAAAATTTCTATTGAATTAAGGTCCGGTGATTGGCTAGGCCTTGGAAGAACATTTATTTTCTTCTATTGAAACCATTCTTTCGTTAAATTCGCTGTATGCTTGGGGTCGTTGTCTTGTTGGAAGGTCCACCTGCACCGTCCGTAGAATTTTTTGGCACTTGGAAGCATCTTCTGCTCTAATATCTCCCTGTACATGAAACTATTCATCTTGCCAAAAATGATATGAAGATCACAATACCATGGGCAGTAAAGCAACCCCACACCATGATGCTGCCCCCCTCCATGCTTCACGGTGGGGATGGTGTTCTTGGGGTCATAGGCAGTACCACGTTTCCTCCCTACATGCCTAGCTTCGTTCCGGCCAAAAAGTTCTATTTTATTTTCGTCAGACCATATAACCCCTTCCCAAAACTCATTTACTTTGTCCAGGTGGTCTTTGGCAAATGTTAAGCGACTCTTGACATGTTTTGCTGTAAGTAGAGGAGTTTTGCGAGAAGTGTAACAATGAATGCCAGTACGGGGCAATTTCCTAACAATAGTTTTCTTGCTGACATGCAGTCTCTGAGACGCCAGTTCACTCTGAAGGTAAGCACGAGTTGTCATGGGGCCATTAGTTACCTTACGTAGCATGTAGCGCCGAGGACGATCCATGATCTTACACGGAGCTCCAGCTCTTGGCAGATTTTGACTTTATACTTGCAGACTATTGCTCCAACCGTTGAAAAATGAACATCGACACGTTTTGCTATTACTCCCTAAGGTAATCCTCACTACGAATTATCCGTTTGCGAGTAGCTTCAGGGATTTCTTTAACTTTGGTCATTGTAGTGAGAGTGTGCGCGACTTCAACGAGGTCTAGAGAGGTAATGATTGCGCCGGCTGTGGTTTGTTTACATTGCATTTGTTTCGAGACGTTTCGTGAACGTTTTAGGATAATTTCCAAACTAATTTATTTAAATTATATTATTAAATATCAAAGATTCTACATCATATTTATTTTGGTCAAATACTCTTGTCCCTCATTACTTTTACTTGTGTTAAATTTTCTTGTTATTAGTGCACATTTGACTGTTCTGTTTAAATATTCTATTATATATCTGCAATATAGACTTCCTGTATTAATTATCCTAAAGCAGTCCCTAAATTTTTTAAAAATACATAAAAAATAAAGTTGTGCAAGTACTTATGTCTAGGCACTGTATGTGTAATCGTTCATAGAAAGTATTATACTGTACATGGCATCCCAGAGGAATACAGTAAGTTGCAAAAATTTTCACATGCCTGTATCCTACAAGGTGTGCTATTGTACCCCAGAGGAAAGTTAACCCTGCATGTCTTTATTTTTGTCTTCACTCTTCCAGAAAGGCAAGATAATTCATGAGCGAGTAACTGAAACTCATCTACTTAGGTCCGTAGATTATTTCAGTGAGAATTCCAAGTTTTCATTTCCATTTGGTGCTAGAGTACCTGTGTTAGTATGTAACAGTAATAGTGCTTTGTGCACCGCAGCCACCAAAAGGGAATATAAAGTCTAAAGATATTTGTTTGTCTAGGGGGTGGAGGGTTACCTTCTCTATTGATAGAAGAAAGGAAAACATTTATCGGTACTTCTCTTCAATATAGACAATGAGTTAGCCGCCGCTCGAGGCATCGTATCAAGCGCGCTTTCTTGCATAGGCTACAACAGCAATAAGCATTAATGTATAAGTCAATTCATTCGTAGATATAATTCATAACTAGATAATGTATCTTAAAGAAACGCATTTGTCATCCTTTGTGATGGGGAGTCACATTCCAGGTCACCCTAGCTTCGGGTAGGCCTTCAGCCCATCTGTCCTTCGCAACCTGCTGGCTTCCTACCTATTGATAATTGTGCAAACTGTGTTATCCTGTTCGTCTTCTGTTTTTTTTAATTGCTCTGCATACGTTCCACGTTTTTATGGACACACTGCATGTCCCTTCCTCTACCTCACTTCAACCAGTGTTGCTAGGAAGACTAAAACTAATATCTTTGTTGAAGATTATTTGCGAATGGTTCTTACATCAACGGAATATTGTCTACTGTTGGCTTATGCGGTAATGCAGTCTAGGTATCTGCTCAGATTGCTGCAGCCAGTCTCTATTTCAAGCACTATATATATCATCTGTAAATTGAAAGACCTATCGCTTAAAATTTGAAACAATCAATCATATATGAAGCCTTTACATCTTCACAAATGCTGTAAAAATTATATCATTCTCCGGTGAAAAAATTTCTTAAGCATTTTCTGATGGAGTAACAGTGACGTTCGGAGTGAGGAGGGCAGAAGAGCCGGTGGTCCCGGGCATCCAAATTGAGAGGGCATACTCATCCACTCCGATCATACTTACGAAAGAACTAAATAATTCTGGGCTTTTCCCGTTTAAAACAGTTTACCCACGAGAACCCACAATGTGGAATTTTTCAGGTTTCCACTTCTTCCAGTGTCTTTTCCATCATATAACTTGAATAGGATCAGAACTCCTTCACGAGAACACAAGCACCAAAATTCGTCGCGGGATCTAACTGGCTCACTTCAGATGAACTGTGTGAAACTGCGAGGACTAAAATGGGACTCAATTGTTTTATCTATCGCCCAAATTTTTCCAAGAGGTTCCGTCAATTCTCCGAAAAAATTCCAAAGTGTTGAAAAGCTGATCACTTGAATCAATGTTTGTATTATCAACAAAATGGAAGCAACTCTTGATTGGTTCAAATCTATTTGCACTTTCTGCGTTCTGACACAGGACAGTTCTTTGTATCAGATTTTGTTAGCCAGAAAAGAGGACGATTTGGCGCAGTCACATCTTCTAAGAGGATCAAAATTCCAATCGAAATGTATTTTTCCATTGTAGTCTGGTCCGAGTTGAACAGTTCTTTTTTTAATAATAAATTTTCGCACATTTTGTCTTTTTCGTTTTATTATGTGCTACTTGGGATCGCTTTTTATGCTGGACTTCTTGTACAGTTTTTCCTATTCTTTTTCATCAACACCGTGAATGTGTGCCGATAGGCGCCGGCATCTTCAACATTCTTGAATTTCCTGAAATACATCTCTTACTGTTTGCGCTTCGAATTACGTACTAATGTTTTAACTTTTAAGTGTTACTTATATGTAGCATGTAACTTTCTCTTTATTGTACGTTCAATAAAGTTTCCGCTAGGAGTTGCTAATACGAAACAACACCATAAAAACCTTGGAACAGTATTCTATGTTATTAGCAATTCATATAAAAATTGTTACATAAATCTCTTAATTTCAACAAACACACTGAAAAAATGAAAAATTACTTTTGCTCGTATCACGTGAAACTGCATCATTAATTAAAACAGCGGATATTGCTTCTCATTTAGGATAATAGTTCAACTATGGCAGGAAACTTTCGCGGGTCATGGTGGGAGAGGGGGGGGGGGTCTGCCCAGCGCCCACTTAAATGGGCAGTAAAATGTAACCAATCATAACTCCGATATATGTACTTGAAAGTTCACGTAAATTGCTGAGCTCCATTAGCAACATGTGTGCTTCAACACAGCTGAACGATGCGTGTCAGTAATGGGTACTGAATAAAATAAATAGGCAAACACACCTGTAGTTAGCCATCTTTTCGGTCCAGGAGAAAATGAGTGAACAATCATGTCAACAAACGTATCATTTCTTACCAAATGATGAATTCCCTAGTCAATGTTGAAAGTCTAACGTTTTTCATTTAAAATGAGACATAGAAAACGGAAATTGACCAGTAAATGAAGTAACTGCATGAGCTAGTAGTAGAGCAATTTTGCGCCCACCTCAGTTGGCGCTGGGTTCTCGTGGGTTAAAGTGATATCTTTAGAATCCATTGTAATTTACATATTCGAAATATCTGGTACCAAACTTGTCGTCATTTCTCCTGTTATCCTAGCACTGTCGTCTGACCTACGGACATCGCCAGCATTCGCGGAACCCCTAGTTAGGGCAGGCTCACACACCAGCACACGCCCAGGCTCTAACATATCTTCATTTCACATCTAATACCTCAGTATTAGATCTCTGAGCATAGTCTCTGGACCATACAGTCAAGGAGTTGGCGCCGAGCATCGCTGGGCCTCTACACGCCGCTGTGATACAGGCAGCACACTCCAGTTTTTCTGTGTTCGTGTATTTGGATTTAATAATTTATCACTTATCTGGTCCATATACTGTAATTAAATATCCCATAGGCTTCGAGATGTGCTCCTCCACCGCGTCGTAAACTATGCTCATTGGCAGACCCAGCAACGAGTTGTTAGGTTGGTGCCTAGCACTCCGATGTCAACTTAGCACTAAGCAGCACACTAGAATGAGTTCGGGATGCTTACCGTTCGTTTCATTGAGCTATGATCGCATTGCTGTAGTTTGTAATTTAGCTAGTCTACGTTGCAGGCCATATTACAGCCTGTTGAATTTGTATGCGGGCGTCTCGTCAAGAGCAGCTGCTTATCATCCGCAGCTATGCCCGATCGTGATTGGAGAAGACGTGTGTCCATCGAGTGCAGTTCTTTAATGCCTAATGTCTGAGATTTGAATGTCCAACTGCTAAATGGATAGACGAGCAGGTGTGATTAATGTATACATGGTTTCGAGACTGTAAATGACCTACATAATATGGGTTTAATGATTTTGTATTTTCGTCACAAAAATTATCCTTTCTTCGGTCTACCAGTTGCAAAAGCTCAGTGGTATTATTTAAAAGATCAAGCTTGACTCGTCTGATTATGCTTAAAAAAGAACGTCGGCGTGTACGTCCGTCTAACAGAATGCAGTAGACAATGACCCAAGGATACAATAAAAAATATGTATTGGTTTTCAGGCGCTGATATCCATTCAGTTTAGTATATTGTTCCTCATGTAACGTGACGTGAAACGATCATATTGCAGCAGCCATGCAGACTAGAATAGCGGTCTAGAAGCGTCGTTTACTGTAGTTTCTCTGATGCTAGATTACTTCAATGATACCTGTAAATTCTAGAGATGTGAACCCAATTACTCCCTCAGTGCTTTACATCGCTTCAGCGTCGATGAAAAAATACATTCAGTGGCTGAAATTATATATTTTTTGCAGTTTGTCACATATTTTTGGACAGAAATACATGAATTTGTTCTGGTTTGACAGTCTGTGGTGCATAGCATTTGATTACTTCTCACTAGGCAGTGACATCAGTAGTGGTGTATAAAGCACCGAGATACTCGCTGGTGACCTTTGACTTCTGGGTCCCGCCTGCTTCCGGTTTCCCTGGCCCCGCCCACTTTCCGTTTGTGCCTCCCCCCTAACCCCCGCTACACCGAAAGTGCATTGGCCGTCCTTAACCGGAAGGTCAAGATCACGCTCAAGGTAGCCAGGGTGAAAGGTCATGAGCGAGTATCTCGGTGCTCTATACACTACTATCAGTCTGCTATCATATTGAAGTTCCATGCTATTGGTAATATTTTTAAAACTAGTTTATCATCTTGGTGCGGATGATTCATTGTGTTTTTCATTAACAACAATTAGGTTCTCAATAAATTGAGCTAGATGACGCTGTGAGTGCACAAAAATTAAAGAACAGCTCGTCTGCATACTTTAGGTAACAGCAGAGATTTTGTGAATTGCTTGAGAAAAGACATTCAACACTTTAGCTCTGGTCTCCTTCAGTTTTGACTGAATGTGAGTCAGTCACGATTGTTATAGTCTAAAGCTCAGCAAGTGGTGCTGCCTCCTTTTTTGTAACTTGGTGTTAAAATGTTAGATTAGTGTCATGGAAACGTTCTAATGCAGTAGTGAAGGAATTAACGAGTTTTTGTGGCTTGCACGAGAAAGATACTTTAGTTTTTCTTTGTAGTAGCTAAAAGATCATTAGTACTGTGCCACTTAGCGTTATGCTGCTATCTGAGAACAATTCACGTTTCA
This sequence comes from Parhyale hawaiensis, assembly GCA_001587735.2. NCBI lineage: Eukaryota > Metazoa > Arthropoda > Malacostraca > Amphipoda > Hyalidae > Parhyale > Parhyale hawaiensis. Next base: position 8,866,888 of record LQNS02276867.1, read on the forward strand.
CTTTGCGTTCTGCTGTAGCCCTACTGTTCCAAAATAATGAGAAACAACGTGTATTGTGTAAATTGCTGCGCTTAATTCTTTTGTTTACTGCAGTGACTCATCAATGGAGCTCTTTAAAGCAATCTTGGCTAAAGGTGGACCCGATATGAGCAGCGTTTTCAAACTGTTCATTGGCATTTCATGATACTTTTTGTAATACTCCTTGGACAAGGTCGTAACAGTTTCATCTCTCACCCATTACGAATATTTTAGCTGATTATCACTATCTGGGAGTTCTAGGTCGACGATTACGGCGAGCCATCAACCGCGTTTGTGACTGGGCGACCGACAACGGTTTCGATTTCTTTGTTGCCAAGACCTCTGCCCTCCACATTAGGCGTGCCAGAGTTGTAATGTCATCCGAACTTGCAATGTATGGATAACGGATAAACTATCGCGAAGAGGTAAAATTCTTGGAAATGATAATAGATGAAAGACTGTCATGGAAACCCTACATCGAGATGCTGAGAACGCAATGCATGCGTAGGCTCAACCTACTCAAGCACTTGACGACACTGTCGTGGGGCGCCGACCGGCAAGCCCTTTTATACATCCATCAAACCCTTGTACGCTCCAGACTAGACTATGACTGTGTCATATATCTGTCCACGAGGACTAAAGTCCTAAAACGACTGAACGCTGTGCACAATGCAGCACTGAGGCTATGCACCGGAGTTTTCCGTACATCACCCATACCAAGTCTTCTCGATGAGAGCGGCGAACCCGGCCTGCAGCAGCGCAGGACGCAACTTACCTATCACTATCTAGTGCGCTTAGAACAAGTCCCTCGATCCCCGGCCTGGAACAGGGTGTGCCGAGACCGGGCAGAGGCAATAGACTTTCCGCACACTTTCCTCCTCCCATGACTATGAAGCCCTGTCCCTCGTAGCGGAAATCGAGCCCTTTAAGATGGCCCGGGTCCTGTCAGAGACAAACCAACCTAGCGCATAAAAATTCCAACTTTTTGCCCCGGCACGCAATACCCCCCCCCCCCAAAAGAAAGAGTCCCACCCCCTCTTCACAGAGCACGTGAGAGGCCAACATGGTGACTCTACCCACATCTATACCGATGGCTCTAAAACGGGACATCAAATTGGATGCGCAGCCACTACGACTGATGAAACTAGAGCATGCCGGCTATTACCAGAGATCTCGACTTTCACCGCCGAGCTGTTCGGCGTGTGCACAGCGCTGCACTTCATTAGAGACAGAGACAAGCGTAACTTTACAATATTCTGTGACTCACTGAGTGTCGTACAGGCCATTCGAGCATATGGCAGCATTCACCCGGTCATCAACAGAATAGTGACTACGATACAGCAATTACAAGAGAATGGAAAGTCAGTGTGCATCTACTGGGTGCCCGGACATGTTGACGTTGCGGGCAATGAGCTTGCCGATGAGGAGTCTAGGCAGGTGGCCATGTCGGAGTTGCCCACAGCAAATCGTGCAGTCCCCTGCCGAGACAATTACCCTCTAATCAAATGAAACCTGCGCTAGCTATGGTAATCCCAGTGGTTGGCGCAGAGAAATAATAAATTACGAATCATTAAAGATAACGTCCGACAGTGGCACTCGTCAAAAAGCGACGACCGCCGAATGGACATTGCACTGTGTCGCCTGCGGATTGGGCACACGAGATTTACTCACGACTATGTGCGGATGAGGCGTCCGCAACCCTATTGCGACGACTGCGTTGTGTCTCTCTGGCTTGCATTTGATGACCGGAGGGACTGCTATCCGGACCTGTATGGTCAGGATTCTGACTCCATCCTGCGAGGAATGCTTTCTGAGGGACCTTTCGGCCAGTTCAACAGAAATGCCCTTAAGACTTATCACTATCAGATGTGACCTCTATCACAAACTGTGATGGATCCATTACGATAAACGTTATCGTCAACTACGGCTCACCCCTTTAGTTTGTGAATTACATATACTATATGTAAAATTTTAATAATAATTTCCATCTTACAACTACTTTTTATTATAAGACGAGACATATTCCGCGCCCTAGCGGCGCACGAGCCTGTGGTTAAACACAGAAATAGTTCGGCAAGATATAGACAGAGTGCCACTGAAGCGCTAGTAGCAATATTTCTACTACTACTACTACTCACTATGCAGACAACAAATATATACTATCGGCTTCTGGGTGCACAGTCGCCCAATGCTGAAGCTACTGTGGTCGTTGGCGAGACGACACAACTATAGTTACTACCGCCTAACGAAGTATTGCTCTGTCCTGAGGATCCTACCGTAGTCTTGAAAACACCAAAAGAACGATTATAACGGCATCCATGGTGAATATTCGTGAAGCTTTTTCATCACGAAGCATTTCTGTAGTTAATAGAATTTGATCTCACGAAAAATGGGGACCGCCCAGATATGAGGATACAAATAGTGTGGTGGCATCGGCAATTGATAGGAATGCGTAACAACTGCAACACTAAAGTTCATTATTCAAGTCTACTGGATCAAGCAAGCATTTTTAATTTCCCAAATGTATCAATAAGGTAACATGCCAATTCAATTAAAATTATTGATCATAATTTTCAATTACGCAAAAAATGCGTTGCATTTGCAAACTGCGACATAAAGCTAATGAAATGATATTAAATCATACTCTTTACCTCCGCCAAGGAGGTTATATTTTCGTCGTGTTTGTCTGTCTGTCTG
>LQNS02276867.1:8888733-8902307 GCA_001587735.2 Parhyale hawaiensis
ATTTTCATGGTGTACGACTATTTAATTTAACCCACTGTACATATATGCGATAACTTTCGACATCTGATCGACCTTGCTCATTTCTTCAGTAAGTCCTTGTGAAACTTTTAGAGACGGTTTTCACGAAATTTCCTCTTAGTTGGCTGGAGGTACTTCACGCACTTTCCCAATAAAACTTTTTCGAAGATTTCGTTCATGATTTCACCTCGAATAGTCATTTAGAAGAGTGTCCTAGTTCACAGAAGGCTGTTCAGCGTTCTAGCCTTCCCAGTTTGTCTCATTTTTATAAGCATTTAAGTCGTGAAAACTATTTGTGTCACTCTGCCCCTTATTCTTCGAGTCATTCGCTGCATAGCAACCGAACTATGTAGTGATATCAATGAGCTTGGGATGAAACGAATTTGTATCTTGGGTGTTGATATTCTTCATAAATTGGTTTCTCTGTAGAAGGATCGAAGAAGTCTTCATTGTTAGTTTGCTCGTTGGCGAAAAAATATCTGCACAAGCACCTGAAGTAAAAGAGGGCTCGTTTTCTGTCATCTGTTGTGCATGAAAGCCTTTTACTAAAAACGGAACCTTCCTGTTTTGTATGGGATCGTGAGAAATTTTACTCTAATGCTTGTAATGCAAGACTGTTCTATTTAGATTATATTAAACATCTGGCAGTAGACGGATCAATAGTATTCCCAGAGAGCAGCCGAGACTCACACTCCGGCCGTGGATGAGCTATTGCCATCATATGAAAATCATTTAGACATTTAAAGAAGACAGAAGGAGAGAAAAAAAAACTCAGCCAAGAAGTTGTTCCTCAATAACAGTCGCGTACCTCGGAGACGTTAAGCTGGTTGCGACATGAAAGATAATGGCTTAGGGTGGCCTCTGAGTTTTTGGCTTTTATGAGTTTGACACCTGGAGCACAAGTTTGCAGCGAAGAAGGGTGTTGCTCCCAATGTTTTTCAAGACGATTTTTAAAGGCATTGACTGTCTCTGCACATACAACTTCAAAGAGCAGTCTTTACCAGCGCTTCACTATGAAATACAGGAAGAACTGCTGGCTTAGAGTAGTTCTTTGAGCTTTATATCTGTACTTTTGACCGCTGTTTCGCCGGCGATTTTTATATTGGCGTCTCTCTTGAAACTTGTAGGCACATCGTTGAAGCTATTCAATGTGTCTATTAGTTGCCACCTGAATCGTCTTTACTCAAGAGAAATAAGTCCCACTTCCAGTAGGCAACACTCGTATCTGTTGTGTCACAGTTGGGATATCTGTTTTGTTGCTCTGCGTTGGATTGTTTCCATTTTGTCGATATCGTTGCACTGATGTGGCGACCAAACTTGAACTGCATATATATTCTAAATGTGGGCACACTAGTGTTTTGTATAAGCGAATCATCATGTCCTTGGATTTGTTGTCGAAATTCTTCAAAATGAATCCCAGTACTCTGCTTACCATTTTGACCCTCTTGTCAACTTGCTGCCTGTGTTGTAGTTTATTTGTGATGGCTATTCCCATGTCACGTTGTTGGGTGACACCTGCCAATTCTATGCCATTCATTTCTAATCGCGGCGCTGAGGGGTTCTCCCGCCCTACGTGCATTAGTAAATACTTGTCGACAATAAACCTCCTTTGCTACGTTGCACTCCATTCCATCAGGCGGTCAAGGTGTTGATGGAGTTCGGCTCTAACCCTGGCCAACGCAGCAAAGGACAGAGTCATCTCTAGTTCTAAGTTGTCCATCACTGGAAATTCCCCTAGCCAAATCTCCCACACGCTTTCTATCGGCTTCAAGAAGGAAGACTTAGGGGACTAATCCAAAACTTCATTCTGTATGCATTAAAGCAGTCTTTCAAGAGGTGAAATATGAGTCAGGCTGCATTTTATTTTCTTCAAAATTGCATTGTTCTTATATAGATGATTCATAAATGAGTCGAAGGTTTCTTCTTCCACCACATTGATGTATTTAGCAGAGTTTTGCTTTCCTTACTGAAATGCCAAATTAGCTTCTGTGGACGTAGAAAAGCGCTCCAAACAGTTAAAAAACCTCCCATAAATAGCCTTTTTTTAAAAACAGTTGCTCCTCCCTTTTCAGATCAGGTCAATAGTAATGGGAACTATGATGCCCATACAAATTACTTTTTCTCACCGATGACAACGCAGTTGTCCATTATTCCTTAGTCTATGTTACTTCCTCCTTTACCCAATCTAAACGAGTCGTCTGGTTTTTTTTTTTCATTTAAAGGAGAAGCCTTTTTTGGACGATATTTTAATAAATTTGGCAAAATGTAAATGTAAAAAAAGAACTCTTCTTGAAGTGATGAATTCTGGATTGTTGAATACCTCATGAACATCACTGGCCTTTACCATCTTCTCGAGAAAGCCAAGGTGAGGCTGCATCTGTACTTTTAGGTGGACGTCCTACTTTTGTGTCTGTTATTTGATTCAGTGAGTTTTAAATAATACAGAAGAACAGTGCGAGAGCACGATAAAATATTTTTAAATGAAACTTGGGGATTTTTCCTACTGATTATAAGCGTTAATTGACTTTTTCATTCTAATTGAGGAGAATGTCCCTAGGATTCTGCTGAGAACATTTCCAATTATGTAACGTTTATGAGTTTATGCCTACTTACATGTTTCATAACTAGAAAACAGTTGCTGAGAGTGCATACCTCCGCAAAGCAAAATTCAAATCGGCTGTGAAACCATTATTTTCTTTGTATCAACACCAAAATCTGATCACTTGTGCCGTTTTATAGTATTAATTGTGTCTCTAATTTTCTTGGAGATCCGTTCATAGCTTTTTGAATTATGCTGCTAACAAACAGTTTAACAAACATAAGTCAAACACACAGATGGACTTACCGATCATCACCAAAATCTGATCATTTATGTATTTTAACATTTCTAACCATTCCTGAAAATTTTACAAGGATCCCTCCATTATTTTTAGTTATTGCGCTAACAAAAACTTTAACAAACACAAGTCAAACACACAACGGACCATCCGAACATCACCAAAATGTGATCAATTATGTCTTTTAACACAACTAACAATTTCTGGACTCTTCATAGAGATCCATCCATAATTTTTTTGAGTTACTGTGCTAACAAACATGAAATCAAACAAAGCTACAAACAAACTAACAGACAACACACATCATCACAAAAACTTGATCATTTACTGTCCGTAATGAACCCAACAACTCGTGTAAATTTCATTATATTTTAAGTTATGTCACTAACCAAAATAGGCAGACAAACAAACAAACGGATGGACGGATCTTCGCTAAAAGTTAATCATCTGTTCTTCCTAGCATACCTAACAATCCCTGCAAAGTTTGTCAAAATCGGTTCATAACTCTTTGAGTTATCTTGGTGACAGACAGACAGACACAATAACAGACAAACACATAGACAGACAGACAAACCCAGCGAAAACGTAACCTCCTTGGCGGAGGTAACTATTTCCACTGTGAAAAACGTAGTTATGATAATATTTTTTCCATGCAATTCAGCATAAAAACGACTAAGCTTCCTTTGCATTATAGAATGTAGATGATCAATGCAAATTTTCGGAGCAATAGGTACAATAAAAATATTATTAAAATTGGGGTATGTTATACTTATTTCCGCCAGTTTAGTTTAAGCAGGGATCTGAATTATATTTAGTTATTTGATTTGTACTCCCCAACGAAGAAATAATACGGTAACATAGTTACGTTATTCCTTCTGGAAAATAAATCATTCAATGCTAATTCAGGAAAGGCGACGCTATCAGTAAGAACTGGGTATATCACACACGTGCACTGTCCATACAAGAACATTGACCGCAACACACTGCTGCAGTCTCTCCACATGAGAACTGACACCTTCCCACCGATACCGCTAGCGAACTCTGATATCAGACAGCCGATGACCTTGCGCTGCTGTCTGTGAGAAAGCCAGGAAACAATACGCACTATCTCAACATAAAGCTTGTTACCATCTGCCATACTTAGGGCAATAGTTCGTAGAGAACCGAAGCGTGAGTCTCAGCTGCTCTCTAAGAATGGGCCAGTTGATCCGTCTACTCTGCTACTACCGCTATGCTATCCACTATCAAGTATCATTAGGAAAGTCATTTTGTTGCTTTAATCGCAGATTAATTAGGAATTTAAAAGTAATGACGATAGTTAAAAATGATATATTAAAAGTTTCGAAGACCTGCTCCATCATCCGTTCTGAAAAGTGCAATGTCAGAGGTAAAAATAATTGAGACATTCAAACTATACATAACATGGTTGATAAAGTTAAACAAAACGGAAAATTTTCTATTAACTAACTTCAAGGGATAGGAATTGTTGCTATCCATGTCGCGTGTCAGTTTATGGATAAAAAAGAATTCTAAAGTTCTTAATTCTACATCACTATTGGCAGTCTTTAAAACGCTAAGACTATCTAAGGACACACGTGCACAACACTGTTCAGCATGCTGGCGGACTGAGGAATGAGGAGGATTGCCCTATATGTTCCCCGTACGGAAACTCTCCCCACCTTGCTCAGCGACTCTGGCAAATAGGCAGCGTGACGTCATTCCGACGTACAGAGATGGCACCGCGCAACACTAAATTTATACACCAGAGAAGACGGAGTCGTGTGGGAGGATAAAATGCGGAAATTTAGAAATTTTAGCCAGTATTGGACACAATATAACAGTATTAAAATATTGGGTAAAAAGTGACACAAGTTCCTCGCGAAATTTTTCCTCGAGGTATCGGAAGTATGGCAATGAACAGTAAAGGAGGCGGAGGCCATCCTCATTATGGGATGCATCAGGGGAGTACTTTTTTGATAGAAATTGTTTAGTTTGAGAGTCGACTAAATTAAGTGGAAATCCATTGTTGGAGAAAAAAGAATGTAAAAAGTTAGACTCAGAGTAAATTTTCTCAAATGTAGATGACAAATGGTATGCTCTATGTAGATAGTTAAGTTTGAATCCTGTTGAGTTTAAATCGAAAGGCGGAGAAACTGAAAAAAAACTAGTACCAGGACCCGTAAAGCAAGGTTTACGGTATATTTAGGATGGTAAGTTATTGTCTGACTCACGTTCCATAGTAAATTTAATACGGTTGTGCTTGCTGTTCACAAAGTTTAGAAACTCTGCTGACACCCTGGTGTATGTAGTACTGAGGAGAGTTGGTGTGAGCTCCTTAATTGCTGTACGGAATTCCTGTCGGGCAGATCATGTTTTCTATGTTCGGTGGATGACAGCCGATGCATGTTGCTTCTCTAATTGGTGGCAGAGTGCACGAGTTTATAAGAATATTTCTGATACTGGTAACGATTATAAATTTTCCAGGTTATAAGTCGCCTTATCGCGTGACACAATTTTATACGGAGAGCACGTGTTGTACTCGAACCAGGACACAGTGACATAAAAGTGAACGGACACGTTACTGAAAGGGTCTATGCAGCCACTGAATGCAATGTATTTTCTACGAAAGTCTTAGTTTGTACCGAGAATGGTGCAATATCTTGATTTTGCTCATAATTTCTAGCTTAAGCTCAATTCTCGTTCACTGCTACCTTACTTGTAGTAATTATACGTATACGTGGGAACCCATGTAAGTAGCATGTGCAATAAGCAAATATTAGGTTCTTTTTCATCAACTAATTTCGAAACTAATATGTAAGCTGAAATAAGTACGAATATAGTGCGTGAAGTTTTATAACGCGACGCGTAGCCAAGCCACTTAAATTCAATTCGGTGAATAGTGTGCATGCGTGAATTTTTGTTACGCAAGCATGAAAGGATTGCAATAGAAGTAAAGACCAACGTATTTTAATGTAGATCTATAGCAAGAACGCACTATACTGTAGTAGCAACAAAAGAAAATACGAACTCGCAAGTTTGAAACTGTGCCTAGTGAGCAGCCGTCCAAATCGGTCCATAACTTTTTGAGTTATCTTGATGACAGACAGAATAACAGACAAACACACAAACCCGACGAAAACACAACCTCCTTGCAGGAGGTAAAAATGGGATGCATCGTGGCTTGAGACGATCTGCCGCGATGGAGGCAAATTCGCCGCGGTGGAGGAAAATTCAACGCCATCATTTCTTATGGCCAGCTATGTCTAGTTGTTTTGGCATGGGTCACATCTAGGTCAACCCACCTAAATCCCTACAAAAAATTATTAACATTGCTCAACTCCTTAGACCACTTATTGGGTGGACAGATAAATATATATCATTATATGTATTTCTTGAGGTGGCATTATTTCAAATATTGAAGTAAACGAATAGAAGCACAATTAGAAATTTGGCTACCCACGACGCGTTTCGCCGTACCTCGGCTCATCAGGTGGGAGGGTTGAAGATGGTCGAATCTGAACTCTGAAGACGTTAAGATTTTCTGAAATTTTGCCAGGTTGTCACAGAAAGATGTTGCTGTGATACCGAGTTATCCAAAGCTATAAAAATAATTTTCAAACAAGCAAATATTTTTCAATTTTTAAACATTGTCCGCTGTAGAGACTCCAACTACAGCACGTAGACGTACCGTTGCGGCAGGAACCTCCTGCACAAATATACTTAAAGCTTCAACAAAAACATTATCATCTCTCTCACTTCGTTCGCAGGTGATAACCAGCGTAAGGAGTCCGATGGGTTTGGGTATGAACGCAAAGCAACTTAGCCAATTCTCACTTAAGCGCGTGGTACAACTTGTCTCAATCGATAAAGTTATATTTATATTCGAATGAACAAAGTGCATTAGTTGATAGATTAGATTAGGCACAGCTGCGTTCAATGCAGCCCTAAAGGACTGCTTACGCTAGTTTGACTATAGTAATGAGTACTGCCTCCATTATTGTTGATAATTTCAAAAATTCTTTGTGGCATACTAGAAATGAGGGTTTCCACGAGGGTTAGAGGATGTTCTCCAAGATCCCAAAGCCCAGTGCCCTCGTAACAACTTTCGTTAATTGCCGCTAGAAGCCTCAAGACACCTCAAGTTATCTGTTTACGTAGCCGCGGCTTCAGATTGCTCAAAATTTAACTGTATAAAAAATATTGGAAATCTCAGTCCCTATTACAATTTTTGCACCATAACAAGTGCCAACTGTAGACATTCAACTATTTCTTTTAATTATGGAGCAGTGTAAGTAAACAAAGATTGATATTTTAAGCACTCGTGCACGTTGTTCATAGACGTCAGGCTGAAGTCACGGCCACGACTACGCTGTCAGATTAATTAAGTTGTATCTAGGCTGCTCGCGGCGGTGAAAGTTGCTACGTGGGCACCGGGCCTAAAGATGGCATCACGAAGTTCGTTTAATGTCACAAATTGTTTCTGTAAGCATCTCTCGCCATCTATTTAAAAAGATTTTTTATTGTGTTTAAGCCTGGCGAACATGCTGGATGACGTCAAACAGGGACCCCATTTTCTGGAAAGTTGGTCATAGTCCGGAAGGCAATGTGGACTGCTGCATTATCCTACTTGAAAAATCATTCATCATCACTCAAACAAGGACTCTCCGTCGACAAAGATGATCTTTGTAACATGGCTACGTAACCAGCAGATATTTGACGACCCTGCACCTCCTGAAGCTTCATTGCTCCCCTGTAGGAAAAGGCACCCCCACACCTAACGGAGCTTTCACCGCTCTGACGCTTGGAAAACATTTTCGGAGGCATCTTTCCATCATGCCAGTACCGTTGGAAGCTATCAGGGCCATCCAGATTGAACTTTCTTCGTCAGAAAACAAAGCTTAAGGCACCTTTTCAATGTCCCATTTTTGGTGCTCTCGAGCAAACTGTAAGCGGGCCACTTTGTGACGCAGAAACAACCAAGGACCTTTCAGACATTATTGTCTTTCGCGCCCTTTTGTTGTAAGTGTTGCCTGATGGTTATAGAACTGCATTCAGCATCTGTGAGGGCCTTTATTCGCCTGTAAGATCGTCCCCTGTCTTGAGAAACGACTCGTTTAATTCTCCTACTTAATGCAGGGAAAATTTTTGTCGGTCTACCACCAGATTTTGTTCTTCCATAATTGGGCTTCAGCTGCTGACAGTCACTTGCGTCTGCTGGCATGACTTGTTAGTTCAGCCAGCTGGCTATGCGCCGAAAATGATTTGGTGAATCTGTCCCATAGGAGAGAGGTGGCTGGACTCTATGTTTTGTAAAGTGTACAACAATGAGAAACATTAGTTGTATTCCTCTGTCTCTGCCCTCAAGGTCTTTGGGAGGATTACACGCGCTGCGGTTGACACGCGCTTTTTCACTTTGGAGAATGTTAGGACCAGTTCACACGTTCCTCATCGTGGCGTCCAATCTCGAAAATGAACACGAGTTGTGAGTCAACTTTTTATCTCTCTGTCCGCACGTTGAAGCGACCTTCATTCAAATGAATGACGCCGCGCGTTCAGTTATGATCTCATTTCTGTACATTTACGCTTACATTTTGCGTTTGTTTGAAGTCACATCCCTATCCCATGAACGTATAGCCTGAATCGGAGAGGAAAATCATATTATCAATATATTTATAGCCTGGTGAAGCGATAAAAGTGAAGTCAGCACGCGCTGCGGTTGACACGCGCCCTTTCACGGGAATAGTGATTCTAATCATTCAAGTGACGGCAAAAAAAAAGCGTTTTTGTCGCATTGTTCATGATTTGAAGACGATATAGAGGGTTAATTCAGTATTTATAGGTTCTATTTAGTGAACTTGAATGAGCTAATTCAGAAATGAGACGTGCTTCATCCTTCAGTCCCCTGCATTTGTTGCAGCTGCTTCTATCAAATGAACGTGCCGCTTCCATCGGTTTGACTGAACGCGTTACGGTGAGGGACTTGTGAACACGGCCTAAGCTGCCGAACTCGTCATTCAGTCGGTGCTTCGTGCCATGATCTGTTGGGGTTTTGAATTCATTGCCCGCAGCGGCTTTCGGTCGTGTTGGCCTGCTGGCGTTTAAGTCAGCTGTTAACGGCTTTTTGCCGGATATTCTTTAGCAGCGTTTCGGACTTCCCGGTGTTGTAAAATAATTCATTTGGGTGGTTCTACTTGTCCGTGGTGGCCCGGGCGCTAACTTTTAATAATAATAATAACTCCCAGGGTCCTTTATTAACTTGCAAATCCTAGTTTTATGCTGCGGTGACTCTCAACTGCGATTGCACGCTGCGAAAAACCTTGCTTATGCAGTTCAACAATTCGACCACGTTCTAATTCGGAAAGTTTTCTTGCTCTAATTTGGGCATAGTGACACCTTCACACTATCAGTGCAAGCCTGTAACTCATCCGAAAAGCCGGAAATTACCTCAGTACTAAACATTGATCACCCTTTTCTTATAATTTTGATCAACTGAAAAACTCATTATCTAGCTAGATGACGAAAATGTACATTTCTTAATAAATTGCTATAGCAGGTATTTTCGTCTTTCTTGCCTTGTACCTTTAGGAATTACTGATCCGTAGTCGAAGGAGTTTACTTATTTGTCTATCACTGAAACGACATTTTATCTGCATTTTCAAGTGGTCTTAACCCTCTATCAGGCAGTTGACTGAAAAAAGTCAACCTTACGCAGGCTCTAAGTTAAGCTCTGTAGCAAAAGACGAGCGCTTTCGAAGCATGTTCAAGTACTCAACCAATCAGAAAACCCCTCAGAGGGCATAAGATGGGCCATAGGTCATAGGGTTAGGTTAGTTTAGGTTCGCCCATCCTATGCTATGGGGCCCGGCAACCCCAGGGGGCCCATGTAGGTTACCTCAGCCATTAGCTAGGCCTTCGGGACGTCTCTCTTTGGTGCCCACTTTGCTTCCTTCCCGATTTCACACTTATACTTTCTTATGCTTTATTCTGTTCTTCCTCTTCTTTCCCAACTTGCTGTGCCCATGGGCGTTGATCCTGTGTGAGAGCACTTTCGTGCATGGATTCCCCGTTTCTATCAGCATGCTATATGTTCCTTGCTCTTTCCTCTTGTGATATCGTTCTGCTCGGGAACGGAGGCTGGAACTTCCTAACTATAACTAACAAGAATTATAAATCACCCCATCAGTGACGTCAGCTCAGTGCCACACGTCGCAACCGATTCTGTGGCTCTCAAATGGCACTGTTTTCGAAGAGAGCCTGAGGGGAAGTTATGTGCCCCATTCACTGCAAGTAAACAGATCATATTTCTTGGATAAATCAAGGTAACTGAACAAAAGTCTTGAAAAATATACATAAATGTTTGCTCAATACACTGCTATATACTAAATCAACTTAGAAGTTGCTGTAATATGGAAAAATTGTATTGAAAATTTAGGGTGATCAGAAATATACTTACGCCCCAGTTACTGAGAAGTTAGTTCGAATCCGTATGTACATATTTAGTCAAGTTGTCCATTTTGAGAATAAAGAAACTCAGTTATATAAGAATGAAGGATTTATTAGCTTCTTGCAATATGTGAGTTTTATGCTAATTCACCTAAAATATCAAGTATGATATAAATGAAGTCCTCGTTATAGGCCAGAGATCCATTCCGGTATCAAGTGGCTTTAAACAAGGAATTGGCCCTAAACAGACTGCCGGTGTCACGTATGTTACCACACATTCAGTGTGACTCCTTTACGAGTGACATTTTGACACAATGCAGGTATGATATGTTACTTGATGCGTGCCAAATTTAAAAGAAGTATTTTACCAATTTTCGGAGATATTAGTGATTTCTTGATAAATTGTTAGGTGTCCGAACCATTATGACCGCTACTGTAGTTGTGGAAGTACTCCGCAGAGCTACATCCATGTATGCAGCGGTCACAGAAGTTTTTCATTTTAATGATGAAGGAAATAATGAACTGAAGTTTTCGGGTTTTTCTTAGCTCATACTCTATGGAGAGTAGCGAAGATTGTGCGGACGGTGACAACTAAGCAAATGAGAATCTCAAAGTTATGTAAACATATTGATCTACATATGTATATTTATACATGGTCGAAGGCCTATTTAATAGTAATGTAGAGTAGATATAAAGTTTTCAACTGTTGAGTTTAGGTTTCATGTGTTGCATCTTAAAATCATATTAAATATACCTATGAGACTCCGAGAACTTTTCCAATCCCCATTACATTCTAATAGAAGCAACAGCATTTCTAACGTCACGAAAACTGCTGAGAAAAATAGTCTGTGAAATTGAAGCGTTTGTTATGTCTTCAAATATTCATAGATGGCGATTGAAAAGTTGTACATGAATGGAAATGTAATCATGCTAGAATGAGATGCTAAACCATCAGTAGTGTGATAAAGATAGTTAATCTTGTAAAACAAGTATAAGATGTCGACAAATTTCATTAAAAATCTTGACGTTTCAGGAAACTAATTCCCATCTTCAGAAGTTTTAAAAATTAGCAGTGTATTGAGCATCTAGCAGTGTATGAGCTGGGGGATACGCTGTCGTAAAGGAATGCTGGTTTATGTGCTCAGGATGAGGCTCGATCGCCGTAGAGAAAACTGAAGCTTTCAGGCACCGACGATAACCTCAACATGAAGGACTTGTCCGATTGGGTGCTACAATTAAGCTCTCTAGGCAAGACTAGTTTGTAACTCCAGACACGAGCATCGGCTTGGCTAATGTGAATCAGGTTACAAGTGTTAGAAGCAATGCAATTACGTTGCGGCGGCTGAAAATTCCCTTTTGCAAACCGAGATTGAATACCTGGAAGTCTAAAGTGTTACCGATTGAGGGCCAATGCCTGCAACTCAGCTGAACGAATCGAATCCAGCGTGTGAGCGCGTACCGGCAGGACGCCAGCTATCGGAGGTACTCAGTCTGCTAGTACCTATTGCACAGTAGTTGGGTGGAACTATCTACGACGGATGTAGAGGGTCTGGTGCCAGACGACTATGTTCTAGGCAGTGGGGGCAAGAAGAGAATCAGTGACACTTATAAGGTTCACTATTGAGCCTGCTGAGGTACAGATGATGCTGCGTATCGTATGTACAACTGCGATACGTAAAAAGATTATATTATAAACGCAAGACCGTGTTGGTATAGACCTGGCGGAGTTATGAGCTGCCTCTACCCGGTGCTACTCCTATTTATGGGTGTTCGTCAGGGAGTGGCACGATACCTGTGCGCAGGTAAGCTCGCGCCGTCACATACGCCCCTCTTTTGGAAAATTGGACCACGGCCCAAGATTTAATTGAAAAGGATTTCAGTTCACAAGCATGGTAGGTCGATCATAAAGGTGAAGGCGCGAGTTTACCACTATTTCTAATTATGATTTACAGCAAAATACAAAATTTTCGTGAACTCAATGAGTATTCATTTTCCTTTCTTTGCACGACATTTAAAGAAAAGCATCAAATTGAACTATTCAACGGTTGAATGTACTCTACAACTAGGTAGGCATGAACAATTTCAAATCACTGAGCACAACACATAAACATAATTTCAATACGCTATGTCATCTTTGCTACAAGAATGAGCAATTTATTAAACATAAATGTTTATGTGGGCATGTGAATGTGGGTTAGCAACATTAGCTATAAGACAGTTAAATTAGAGCACTACAGAACTAATCGAAATTGATTGCCTTGGCGCGTCGCAGAAGTCTTCAAATAAATTCAACTACTGCAATACTACATACATAATTGCGTTACATTTGTTGGTGTTGCTCTAGATACAATCGGTTAGCTAGCATCTAGGTCAAAATATGTCAGCGTTATTTTAACCTTTAACTAATCTAATCAACTGCAACAGAGTGTTGGAGTGAAATAAGTGTTTACGGAGGTTGCTTGACTCGCTCAACCTGACCAGGTGAAGTTATTTTTCCGATCGAGTGCGATCGAGGTGTCCAAGGAAACGCTTCCTGATCTTTACATTTGTTAGCACGTTGCGCAAATCACTGAAACCTTCCGTATTTCGTTTGATTATTTTCCTTTAGTTGCTTGAATTCATCTGTAAATTGTTTTACCTTTCTCATCAAGAAAAGGGTATCGCATGATATATAGAGTAGTTGGTCTGCTGGTCCCGTGAATACTTGAGGCGGTTGGTTAGCGAATGTAGTGATATTAGCACCTGGGCATATCATGCATATCAGACTGCCTGGAACGCCTACCTGCAGCAGCAGCAACGACAGACAAAGAAAGTTATTCGGGAATGCATGGTGCGGTATGAAAGAGAGCGAGTGAGATACTTGGTACAAAAGGGGTGAACGAGGGGGACAAGAGTGGTACCGCTTTCTCAGGGGTGATAGTATCACAGATCACCAGGAGGTAGAGGGGTTACTGATAGGAGACGAGTATGTGACTGACAGGGGAAGGATGAGACAGGCTCTAAAAGACTACTGGGAAAACATAGGAGGGATGAATGAGGAAATGTATATCCGGCAAAACTGTATGAGTCTTGGGAGTGTTGATATGAGTGAGATGGATGTTCCTATAATTAGGATAGAGGATGAGTGAGATGGATGTTCCTATAACTAGGATAGAGGGTAGCAAGTGTATTGAATGTCTGAAGAATGGTAAAGCTGCTGGCTTAGATGGGATACCATATGAAATGTATAAGAATGGTGGTCAGCCGATGATAGGGATATTGACTAAGTTATTCATT
>LQNS02276867.1:8943314-8959868 GCA_001587735.2 Parhyale hawaiensis
GAATGATTGACAGAACCCTACCACCCACACCAAAGGACTCCAGCTTGTAGGTATTAGGCAGTAATTTCGGGTAAGTTGGACTATATTCGGGTTTAATGTCGGGTAGGTTAGTGGAGGCAAGGACTGTTTTTTTTTTTTTAATTTTAAAATTTGAACGATCCAGCGATCGCGCAGCGCGATCGATCGATCGCGCAAATCCATCAAACGCGCACAACATATACACTTGGGAACTCTCACGAGATGCTGCTCTAATCTCGAGAATAGAGCTAAGACGGCGTCTATGGTCTTCTTAACGTCAGCTGAAGACGAGAGCTAAGAATGTTCTGAGCAGCGCTTGCCCCCTGACAGCTGATTTTACAGTACAATCTCAGGCAGGGCGCGGACGCACATTCGGGCCCTGCTCTGAAGGGGTGAAATGTCCGTTATTCCGGACCTAATGTTCCTCCTGTACTGTAACTCACTTTAGTGTAACTTTAAAAATAAATCTATTCAGCATTTGCGCGTTGCTTATATTAACGTACTCCGCAGATTAAAGAATGTGCCAAGGTCTAATGGTGCAAGTATAGGTAATATTTGCTCAAAAATATATTGATCATCTCAAATTCAAGATCAGGAGTTTCGTATGGAGCCTAAAAAATAAGATTGAAAACTCCAACCACTCAATAATAAAAGTCATCCATGATGGCCCTGGCTACAAACGATCTAATATGTATATACTGCACGATTTGAGCGCATACTCTTACCTGATGGAGGCCAAGCAATGGGGCGTAATGAGATTTAGTATGCAAGACCACTGGGACATTTGCTGCGTATAGCCTAGAAAATAAGATACTTTCTCTTGTGTACCATATAACATTTCAATTTTGTAATGTATTTGAGTACTTAATTAAAATTATTATCATTATACGCAGTGGCGACTCGTGCACTATTTTAAGTGGGGCCCGCCGTATATTTTTTGTAGCCATTAGGGTGGAAAAGCTATTTCCTGTGCTGAATTCAGGTTTTACCACATTCAAGATGACTACAGCATAGGAAATAGCTTTTGTACCTAATGGCTTCCAAACAATTACGGCGGGCCCCACCTGCAGTAGGGCGCGAGCCGCCACCTGTTATACGGCAGCGTAACTGATGTCCGAGTCTCTCATCCTTGCACCAGGTTGTGTGTGTGAACACATATTGTGGCTCCGGCATTAACAGCACTTGGTTGCTCGGCGATCAAGACGAGAACAACGAATACGAGTTGGCTACATTCCTTGGGTTGCCAAGTGATCAGGCGGAAATACAAAAAAAACTGCAAGAAGTGGCTGAAATTTAATCACAACGATATCATAGCAGCAGAAATTTGTATATCGAGCCCAATTAAGCGGTGAAAATTCAGAGTTCGATCCTGGAGTCTACTCTGTGTGGACATTATCGTTTCTGGTCATGACATTTTGTAATGGAAGGAAGAAAACGGAGGAGAATGGATAAAAGAAGGAGACGGAAGCCCATTATAGTAATCCAGTCGGTATTGACCAACATTTAGGTGTATCTAGCCGAACCGGTTTACCACTTGTAAAGCCCTCAGATTCAGCTCCCCACCTACACGGTGAGCAAAACAACCACCCCATCAGCAGAAGTGACTTTTCCATCGTAGACTTTTCTAATCCGATCGAAATAACAATATTAGGGTCCCTCTACATCCACAGAATGAAACCCGACCTTAAAGTTATGACCTCGGCTGTACCGCTTCATACGGTTTACACGTAGCTCCACGCCCGCTGACTGTACAGCAGCTGGCATATGGGCCCTCCACCTACCTTAATTCATTCGCTTATCAGAATTCTGCCTCTCAACACACACGCTCCTCTAACTTTTGTAATAAAGAACTTTTTTACTTCATAGGTGTGGATTAAAATTTAACTTCCTGAAGATGGGATATGTACTGCCAAAACGTTGAATTTTAGTTCATTTGTCGACATTATATTAGTTATTTTAGATTTGTCTTAGATTAGAAATTTAACCCTGTGGTTATGGAGTGTGGTCGATGGACTACGGTTCGTTGACAGCACTTCAGAACGTTGCAGTGCGCTCTCTTGCGCGACTGACTGCGGGAGACGCCGTGCGCTTTTGAAAATTGCCCCATAGTTATGAACCATTTACATCATTACTCTTCAAAACTGTCTATCTTCCATTAATTGCAAAATGCCCATCATTGCCCTCATTTACCGCTTCCTCCTAAAAATTAGATTCCCTCTAAGCATATTAATAGCCGCCACAATATTGAACAGATGCGGTCAACACGGAGTATCAGTGTTCAGAAAATCTGAAAAATTTTCCAGGAAGCTTGAAAAATCGAAACTAGATGTAAACTTCCTCACTTACTGCAGAGCCTATCAAGTCATGCCCAAATTCCTCCTTTTCCGTTTGTACCGTCAATCACTCCAGAACAGCTAACTATACAAATCATAGCAATCTAAACTCTTAGACTTAGAAATTCAAACCCAACAAAGTAATATCACAAACCATGTAAATTCAGTTAAACACTTTTTACCCCATATTAAAACATCGTTTTTATTTCTCGATTATCTCAGCTCGCTCATTTTGTACAGCGTAACAATGGAAAGTTTATCGATAGAGCAAAATCCGTCCACAGCAGAAAGTTAAACGCATTAGGAGCATCTCCGAACCTAACCTCTAGCAATCCAGGTCAAGTAATTTTCAACTACTCAGATGATATCCTTCAACCACGCCTTAAATTTTTGTTGTCCTTTGGTCGAACATTTTGCCTACCCGTATTCACCGGATTATTATAAACATTTCATTGGTTTTGAGGGCTTAGCTAACAGACCGAAATCTCAACCACTACACCCTAATGTCGCGTTTGCCGATGTAAGAAATAAAATAAAGAAACTTGTAGTAGCATTTACACCTCGTACAGCAAACATAAGTGTTTTCCCCAATTTTGTCTAAATTCGATCTATCTTTATTATTTAATTTTCACAAAGAAAATTCCGTTTTTGTGTGCAGATCCGACAAAGGAAGAGGTGTTGCCGTTCTAGATAGAAATTAGTACCAACAATAAATGAATACAATTCTGGCTGATACAGCAAACTTCCCTGTTTACGGCACGCATACCGATTCCTACAAACATGCGCTTAAGTTCATCTACAAAATCCATAGATTTTTGAAAAAAATTGTTAGACCAAGGCATCATCACAGATTCGATCTACCGTTCACTTTACAATTCAGGTGCTTCCCCTTGAGTTATGTACGGGCTTCCAAAGTTACTCAGAGCCGGTGTCCCCTCACGACCAATTCTGGCTGTATATAAAACACCGTCCTACCCTATTGCAAAATTCCTCGTTTTATTACTTGAACCTGTAACAACCAGTCAGTACACTTTGCGCAATTCACATGACTTTCGAGTCCGAATCAAAAATCTCCAATTGCCTCCCAATGCCTACTTAGCCAGCTTTGACATCACCTCTCTTTTCACAAACTTCCCTGTAGACGAAACCATAGATAATATTTGTAAAAAAGTCTTCAATGACACGGACCTATTGTGCAACAAGGTCACACCTGCCTTCAGAACTTTCCTACGCGTTGTCATTAAAGATTCCTTCTTCATGTTTAACAATAGACTGTACACACAAATAGAAGGAGTTTCTATGGGCTCCCCGCTTAGTCCCTCGCTGGCAAATATATTTCTATGCCATCATGAAACTCTTTCTCTTAACCCTATCTGTTACCAATTTTTTTCAGCGGCTTGAGCGCCTAGGCGGGACACATTTGCAACTCCCACTACAAATGCTTATAACTTCATCAACACCCGAGTTTTTTTTCTCAGAGTTTCAAAGTTATTTATTCAACTATTATTCTACCTATTTATCTAAAAAAAAAATAACGGCTAACAGCAGTTTTACTGTTAAATAAATTTGAATATAAGAAAATTTCACAGGAGCGCACAGGGTGAATGCTCCAGCGGCACATTTGCAGCAGTTGTCATACTTTCACGGTAACTGCAGAAGTTATAGGCCACTGCACAGTGGCACTGCACTGATAGTTGCAGCAGAGAACAGTTAGAATGGGTCTGACTTCAATTATTAAGCATACTCTTCTTTCTGATGTAGTTAGGCTCATCAATTATGCACTAAACTAAGTCTACGATTATGTATTATTTATTACGGCGAATAACGTCTATAGCAGCGACAGTGTCAATGCTTCTGCTATTACTACAAACTGCATGTTGTAAATTTAGAGCATGGTTTTTTACTTCAACGAGCTGATCGTATTATTGCTTCTTTTTTTCATTTCTAGCCTTGTTTCTATCTTTCAGTAATCATTTCAAAAGTTCTTTTTCGTAAAGAAATCTACGATTGCACACCATTCCAACAGTGAGGAGCGCGTGTGCTTCGTTATCAAAGTCCTTGCTTGCTAGTGGGCGACTAACAATGCATACCTGCTGTGGTGCTGCCTGACGTCGATCGAGAAGCGCCCGGTCACCGAAATTTTATCACCTAATTTTCTAAAATAGTGATATTTATCACGATTGTTGGCTAGAATGTGCGGATATCTTGGAATTTTATTGATGCTAATGAGAAATTAGTGAAAGTCACCTAAGTTTGTGCACTGAAAATCTCTGAGCGTAGATCAGTGAACGCAAAACGGTGGGGCGGTACAATTTTGTCTCGCCTCAGAGCAGATAGGGCTAACGACCGCCCACAAGACTTCAAACCGATCCACTATAATCGTTATGTAGATGACTCTTTCCTCATATTCAACACTCAAGCTGATTCTACTCTATTTCTGCAGTACTTGAATAATAAACATCCTAATAGCAATTTCACTGCCGAAAATCAATCAAATAATTCCTTAGCTTTCCTAGATGTTTTAACAGCGAACAAAGACTCAACACTGACCACTGGACTGTACAGAAAACTCACATTCTCAGGACTAGGGGCAAGTTTTGTCAGTCACTGCTACGACGAATTCAGAATCAATGCAATGAAAACTTTACTATTTCGAGCATACAATCTGTCCTTCTCCTATCTTACATTTTCAAACGAAGTTGACTTTCTCCGAACATTCTTAAAAAATAACGGTTATCCGCACCATCTTCTGGACTACTACTGCAAATTGTTCCTAGACAAACTGTCCGATTCCGGCACGAGCAAGCCCTTGGTCCGTAAATTAGATTTCTTTGACTCACTCCCATACTACAACAAAGCCTCTGTTAATGCAGTACACACTTTGAAGACGTTCATCTCTGAAGCCTACTCAAATATAAAGTTCAAATTTTCACACAAAAAAAAATTTACCATAGGTTCCTTTTTTAAATTTAACCCTATCTGCTTCAAGGCGGTACAAAATTGTACAGCCCTACCGTTTTTCGTTCACAGCTTTGCTCCCCGTGATATTCAGCGCCCAAAATTCCGTGACTTTTCTCAATTCAGCATGACAAACCATCAAATTTTAGGGCGCCAAACTGACCTCTAAAATTGATGAAAAATAATTTTTCCTTATACTGGTGGCCTTCGCTAATTTTCTAATGTTTCTTGCTACTGCTTTTTTCGTCACTTTTACAATTTATTTTCTGCTTTAGTTCACGGTGTTTGTGGGAAAATATTTGATCGAAGCTGCATCTAAATATGAGCCGTAAGCATATTTGGTACAAGTGAGCCGTTATGAAGCATACATAGTGGTACCTTGGTACTCCATCTATGTCCCAACGTTAAGAGTTCTAGTTGTGTGCTCCCTGTTCAGTAACTTTTGTGATTTCTCCGCTATTTATCATCAGTCTTCATTAGCAAATGTGTACAGTTGAACCAATTTGTTAGATTAACTAGATAGAGATTTCTCTTTATGCAATGTGTAGAGTGCTTTCCAGTTGGACTTTAATAGTACTTTATCAAAAGCCTGTAAATGCACCACCTCAAACCCCAAGAGACTTGGGGAAATATGACAAAATATCTAATTTCCAGGGCGGATGGGCTCCCCGGCTGCCTTACTACATCCTCGGAATACTGTGCCTCGTCGGCGCGTCCATCAGCTCGCTGCTGCCGGAGACCCTGGGCCGTTCTTTACCACAGACGACGGCCGAGGCGAATTCCATCGGCTACGGCCACAGGTTCTGCTCTTGCATTCATCACTGGAACGTGCACGAGCATCCCGAGCCAGCGCATCATGATTCTGTGTCGGACGACGAAATGTCCAATGAAGATTTGACGTCACGAACTTTTGTGTGAAGAAGTTATTGAGGGAGTTTGCTCAAGCTTAGACTGCATAGCTATTTTCCAATATGGTTCAAGCAACTGATTCTAGGTTGTAATAGTAGTTGTAATCTTTAAACTGTTTATCATTATTTGACTGTGATTGTGCATATCCTTTTTGAAAAATTGGTCAAATCGATCTCCTCCAATCATACAAACTTTCAGTTTACCCAGTAATGCTGACACTTGCGAGATACCTCGTTTCCACAGATCATATTTCGAAATAATGAAAGCTGAAGCAGAAGCCGTTGCCGCTGCCTCTCATGGTTATCAATGTAGTTTTGTGTTGATGTAATGTACTCACCGCCGGTGTGGAGTCTATATCACTTTTAACAGCTGTGTTCAAACAACGAGTCACTCTTGATGAGTCTCCTTCCCCGTCAAAAATCGCATTGTATCCTGACAAATATCTCACATAACTTGTAAGTGAAATCCAGTAGAGAGCAGAAGGGCTCGCACAAAGACAAATCGAAGAAGTAAACCAGGCATTCAGTCTTACAAGTTAAAAAAACAGCGTCCGTAATTGTTATTACAAAATACAATGTTACAAACCCAATACATTCAAAAAATATATAAATGTTTGGAGACTCACTTGAGAACCTGGAGAGTCCTATAGTGGGAAATTACGCGCACTGGTTCGTGAAGCAGAGAACTTTACGGCTACAGTCGACCACGGACCGTCTAGAACTACGGCGCCATCGATGGAAGGTTCTTATACAACGGTCCGCCCTCCTCCCAGCTTACCCTCTCCATTTCTGGGGAAGGTAAGGGCTCCCACGACAGAAAGCGATGCTGGAGTTAATGATGACTGCAAGAAAAATCTACGATCATAAATAACTTTTCAATTTCTTTTCACTAAAGAACGTGTCGAATATGCACCGGTCGCCGTACCACAGTAGTAAGAAACAGTGGTGACTAGCGTCGTTCACTTCGAGCCCATCCAATACCTTCTAAAGCACAGGCCTTGGTCCGTGTCTCGACAGTGGTCCAATCACGTACAGTCTTTGGCCAAAATTATTAGCCGAAACCTGATATTTTTGGTACGTACTCTGCATGTTTGGGACATATCTGGAAGGAAAACTTTATTTAAACTACTGAGGACGTAGCATCATGATAATTTACGATTTCTATCCAAATAAAGGTGAGGGTAGAGTCAACTTTGACTACGCCCTCCACTGGGAAGCCCACACGCACTGGTTCGTGCTGCAGATATAGGCCATTTGGGCCCAGTAGAGTAAGAAGAGCCGCAGCCGATCACCGGTGGCTAAGAACTGTGGCACAGAAACCGAAGGTTCTACGACCCGAATCCCCCATCTCCACCCTCCCATTCTTGGTCAGGCAGGTCCCCCAAGCTCCGCAGACCGAGCAATTGCCGATTCAGCACTCCGGATACCACAAAGATCACTCGACAGGCTGGTGTCTCGAACGTGGCACCTGTAGCACGGAAGTCAGGCGCGCATGGCGTGGTGCTGCTGTTGTTGGAATATATGCATGCCCAAAATGTGCAAAGAAGGTACCATAAGTATCACGCTGAGTCTAATAATTGGTCCAGGGACTGTACAGCTCGGACCAATCTGGTGACGACAGACTCAGACATGTAACTTTCGGAGGCCTTGGCCCATCTCGGTACAATATTTATCCGTCCACTGGCGGAGATTAATATTCTACCTGACCTCCCGGCGAAATGGAATCTGTCGGGCCGAAGTTACTTATTAAGGTAACAAACCATTCCCTTCATATTCGCAGTTGGTTCCACGAGGCTTGAAACTTACAAATACGAGACCCATACAATAAAATAAGATAGCATACTGCCCCGCTAATTATTAGCTATATAACGTCTTACTCAATAGATATCAGAAACTATGGGCCACTTTTAAATAAGCATATTAACCGAGCACCTGAGGATCCACACCATTATGCCCAAGACTCAGTGCAATTTGCGAGGCAGAGCTGCAGGAAAGCGGCTTCTTAAGGCGTCTTTTTGTGACCACCGCGAGGATGATTCCCCCTGATCGCACATGATTCGCACATATTTGTGACTGCATTTTGACACGATTATGATAGCAACCAACCGTGATGGCTTTGATACCAAGGATGATCTGCATGATGCTGTTGAGTGTGACTTCACTCAAGCTGTGGCACCCTTTGCAGCTCTATCAGACATCGGATGGATAATGTCTTCTGCCTTTCTTCGGATGTTTTCTTAATGTTGAGCATCAGTTGAGCACCTTATGTTGAGCACTGTACATTCCTCTCCCTTCTATTCCTAGTGTTAACTTTTCCACTACTCTTCTCATTCATGTGCAATTTCTGATCTCGTTCCTATATATCGCACTCTTGGTGAAAATGTTAATGTTCTTACCTAAAGAGTCAGTATGGCCGAAAATCTGATTTGTACTTTCTGTTTATT
Organism: Parhyale hawaiensis; assembly: GCA_001587735.2. Lineage (NCBI taxonomy): Eukaryota > Metazoa > Arthropoda > Malacostraca > Amphipoda > Hyalidae > Parhyale > Parhyale hawaiensis. The sequence continues at coordinate 8,951,976 of LQNS02276867.1, forward strand.
CGCATGCATAGGGATAAAAACTGCAACAATAAAAGTAAACTAACTAGGTAAATAAATACTCCACAATGAAACTGTAGTAATTTTATTGCCATATCAGTTTTTTCTATGCATAAAGTTCGCCCTTGCCTTGAGCCCTGCCACAAACGGTGGTGGGAAAGGTTGTGGCCCTACATAGGCCTGTTGACGTTTAGCGCCTACATGCACTAATCACATACTTATAAAAACAAAAAAAAACAAATAAATACTAAAATCGGTACTGTAAACGTTTCGTGACAGAACATTTGAGAATATACAAAAAGACAAACAAAATTCAGACTTAGTGAAGCATACAGCACGGAGTAAAACCGCCCAATTTGATTAAAAATAAATTAAGCTAGGGATTAACAACAATTTTTTATATATAGGCTTTCGCCAAAAATTGTAAAGTGATTCTAAAAGTTTACAATTTGACTTATTACAAATTGCTAATGATTAAAAATGAATGTGATCGGGCTCGGGCTTCCGCATGTTATTGCATGACAGAAAACGGTCGTTGGGCTGAGAGTAAGACAGGCCCTAATAGAGAGTAGTTCAAGAGGCCTTGACTATTATGTTGCCAACGCGACAATTGCTCCTAGTATGCACTGAAAATCGCTTGGGCCCGCGTATGAACAGAACAAAGTAACAACGAACTGTATAGACCGATCTTCGTATGCTGTGAAGAAGTCTATATATATATTCTTGTGTGATGAAGAGTGCGCCAGTAGTAATTTTTTTTTATAATAAAGCTTGAAGTCAGCGTCTACGAAGTTCGGGAGTAAGAGCTGAAATTTTACGAACTTTGGGAGTAGGAGCTGAAATTCTGCGAAGTTTGGGAGTCAGAGCTGAAATTCTTAATTGTATTAGCTTTACATAACACATGCAGTACGAACAGTTGCAGTTGGTCGCAATGCAGTGCAACACGTTAGTATTCAATACATGGAATTAGTGTGAACATCTGAAATTTGACTGAACAATACAATAGTATTCATTTCAACATAAACAGTTATAAATTTCCAAAATGATACCAAAAATCACTGCGTGTTGTATTATTTCAATAACATTGAGAAAACTAGAGCACTCTGAGAGCGCATACCTCCGCAAAGCGAGGCAACGGTAGCAAAAAATTGATAATTGGCTCTGAAACCGTAATTTTCTTTCTATAAATTCCAAAATCTCATCATTTGTGCCTTTCGATAGTAATAACAGCTTGTGCAATTTTCTTGACTTTTTGAGTTATCCTGCTAACAAACGTTAAGACAAACATAAGTCAAACATACAAACGAACAAACTGATCTGCACAAACTGATTTAATCATTTATGTCTTCTAACATTATAAACAACTCTTATAAATTTCATAAAGATCCATCCATTATTGTTTGAGTTATTGTGCTAACAGGCATAAAATTAAAAACAGTGACAAACGAATGAACGAACAAGCGGATCAGTACTAAAATTTAGTCATCTACTTTTTGTCATATACCTAACAACTCATGTTAATTTCATAAAAATCCATCTATAACTTTTTGAGTTATGGCATTGAGAAAAATGAGGCAGTCAAGCAAACAAACACACGGATGCACATATATTCACCAAATGTCGATCATCTGTTCCTCCTAACATACCTAACTATCCCTGTAAATTTTGTCCAAACCGGATCAGAACTTTTTGAGTTATCTTGGTGACAGACAGACAAACACGACGAAAACATAACCTCCTTGGCGGAGGTAAATATCAAAAGTACTAACACAAACGTATTAAATATTGTACCTCATTATCTCAGAGAGCTATAAAGAAATTATAGCACCTTATTCGTCATGAATCTCAATATGAGTTAGTTTCATACTGATATGAAGGCATTTGAGCCAATCACGCAGGCACGAGTGTTGTAATATATATCCGTTTGAACCGGCAGCCTCTATTGTGGACATTTAGAGCAACAGCTAAAATCATATTACATAATTATTTAGAAATGACCTTCAGAAACACATAGTGGACCTCTACTGAAAAGGAAACGTACAGAGGAAGATATACCAGGCTTTGAAAGTTAAAGTAAGCACGGTAGGGGCGTGATCTGAAAGGGGAGGCAGCCTGATTCTGTCACTGATGCGCCGAGGAGCGGACGTCCGAGGCAGATCACTAGTGCAAACGAGAGGCTGGATATCAGAACAGTAAAACAATACCCATTTATGACCCAGTCGTGATAAGAGAAGATTTGCAGAGAATTGAAGCAATTGTCAGCAAAGACATCATCAGTCGAACTCGTCACTGGAGTAGCATTAACTTGTGGTCACCAAACTCTCCTTTACTGAAGAAGAAACATTTTCTGGCGTTAAAAATTGATTAACGAGTATCTAGAGAAGCCAGATACATCTTGGAATCCTGTTGTGCGGCTTGATGAAACGAAGAAATAAATTTTGGACACAGCACGCGCAGCCATGTTGGGAGGTAATATAGAGAAGCCTACGTCCCAATAAACACTAACCCAATTATTGAATTTGGTGGAGGTAGTGTTATGGATTGGGGACGTTTCTCTACACGTGGAACTGGAGAATTGAAGATCATTGAAGGAAAAATGAACGGCACCATGTACAGAGATTTTCTCAATGACAAACTTTTCAAGTCCGTGAATTCCTTCCAATTTGAGGGTAATTAGGTCCTTCATTCAACAAGCGACCTAAAAAGAATAATGTAATGCAGTGGCCCAGCCAGTCACCTGACCTTGACCCCACCAAAAAAGTGTGAAGAGTTCTTGAAATCAATGCCCACAAAAGGAATTATCAGAGTATCAAGGATCGAAAATTTTCTGCTGTAATGACTGGTCCCGTATTGCACCTAAAATATGACAAGACATTCATCTGCAACTATGCACACAGTCACATTGCTACAAAACACATCAAAGGATTTGTAACTAAATATTAATTAAGTGCATGTACTGAATACCTTTGTCTCAGAACTTTAGATATTTTTCTCCATAAGAAATTAAAAATACAGTAAATTTTACTACCCTTTCGAAAACTTACTATTTACGCTGAAGAAAAAATTCATGTGCATTTGAGTTACTATTATTGATTAAAATTTGAGATTTTCACAATAATTCGAAGTACTGCTTACTTTGGCGTTTCATCGTATTTTCACTAAAACATTCTGGATGCGGGCATATATAGTACTACTGGAAGAATGACCGTTGGCACCAAGAAAAAAAAAAAAAAAAAATGAGTGCATTCAAAATCAGTATGGATAATTTGAAAATGATAAGAAATATGGAAAACAAAGAAAAAGAGTATTTTTTAAATACTACTGATTTTGAAAACACGGCCTGAGAAGCCACAGCCACTCGATCGAACATGGTCCGTTTGGGAGGTTCAATCTTCCGCAAACCTACTTTTAACGGACAAGGAACGGCCGAGCTTCTGTGGTTTTACACCTTTTAGAATATTTGTTAAAACGAACAAAAATTAATAATTATTACTTAACTTGTTTTGAAAATATATTTTTCTGTTTAATAAATGACAGTTGAAAAATAATTCACAGGTTTTTGTGCTCACTTAGTAAGTAGGCTGAAAATTTTCAATAGCGTTAGTAATCGCGATTTTACATACAATAATGGACCGGTGCAGGCGAACAACTTGAAAATATACTGTACAGTTGTTGGAGTGCCGAACAGAGTTAGCGCAATTGCGAAATACTTATCTGCTAAAAATAATGCGTCCCTACCACTGGCTTCAAAGAATCGTAAAGTAAAGGTAAAGTCAACTTTGACTGTACCCTCCCCAGGGAAATACACACACACTGGTTCGTGTTGCAGATATATGCCAACTGGCCCCAGAGGAGTAAGTTGAGCCGCAGCCGACCACAGGTCGCTAAGAACTATATCGCCAAAACGGAAGGTTCAACCACCCGAGCCCCCCACCCTCCCATTCCTGGTCACGCAGGTGCCCCCACTCAGCTGCGCATACCAAACAATTGCCGACTCAGCACTCCGGACACCGCAAAGATCTCTTGACAGGCATGTCAAAAGAACTTGAGATCTTTAGCACGGAATTCAAACACGCATGGCCTGCTGCTGTTGCGGGTTTAAAGGTGCAAACGTTAACTTTTTCAAGGTGACATCCTAAATCAATGTTCTTGCGATATAACTTTGACAGTTTGGTTAGCAAAGGATAATCAATCAAGGCCTCCTAGACACAACTGACTGAATACGTTAAGATGAGGGTAGTGCACATTTTATGAATTTTATGGCGGACTAAGACAAAACGACAAACATTTTAAGATTAACTTTTATTCCAACAGTGACAGTTACAGATTCATTGCGCTTTAGCTATGTCAAATGCCAAAATATTAAACAAAAGTTATTAAGATAGCGCAAGTATAGTTTATTCGGATAAGGAATTTAAAGAATCTTGGATTGTGAATTGCTGTTTCAGCAAATGCTTCTAGAAGAATAATTCTGATTCATTAAGAAGAGAGAATCGTATGTATGCTTGAAACTAACAATCGAATGCAACTGACTCAAATATGGTGAATTATTGTTGACAAAGAAGTTCAAATCCAAAATAGCATACACGACGACAGATGTTCAGAGCCCCGTCACTGTAGGAGGTCGTTCGCCAGAACAGCGCCGTGTTTCCCACAGCAGTCTCGCCAGCCATGACAGTTTCACGGAGAAATCCGAACCTGCACCGAAGGGAACACCAACGATCAGTTCACAATTTAACTTTTACTTTTTTGTGGATAGCTGAAGGCTTTATTGATTTACTTTTATGATTTGGAACATTGATAAAATATTTTAATGGAAAGATTTAATTTAAAGAATCGTATCGAAGATTCATTTAAAGTTGACTTTACCAGCTAATATAAAATTTATGGTGAAGTTTTTGTATTCGAAATGTGATAAACTAAATAAGAAATTTATAGTGTGAAACGGTATCAAAGTTACAGTAATTTTATCTTGAAATGAATATTAGTAGAGAATGAAGCAACTTATCGAATGAAAAGCCCACAATTCCCTAACTAAAGCCCACATAACCCGGACACGAAGTTAAACAAGAGCAAAACAGCACGGTGCTGTACATGTGAACCGTTAATATGGCCAAGGCACTGTCATGGCGTCGAGTACCTTCACAATTCACCTTAGCTTATAGGAAATTAATCAGAGCTGGGATTCGGTATTTTTTCTGCACAGCCGGTTTGGTATTCGGTAGTTAAAAACAGGGTCATTCAAAAAAATTTTTCCAAAAAATATAACGAATGATTTGGTATTTTTTATGGTATTTGATTCGGTAAAATTATTAAACCTTCGCGCCCACGCCCCCACGGACAGGGAGCATAACCCAAATGAAGCACTTTGCAATACTGGGAAGTCCGAAACGCTGCTAAAGGCAATCCAACAAAAAGCCATTTACATCTGACTTCAACGCCAGCAGGCCAACACTACCGAAAGCCGGCAAACCGTAACAGACCAGCGTACAAAGCACCGACCTGGAAGAAGCAGTTCGGCACCTAACATTTTCCAACGTGAAAGAGGGTGCACCGACCGTAGACGTGTAATTCTCCTAGAGACTTTGAGGGCCGCGACAGAAGAATACAACCAATGCCTCTCATTGTTGTACACCTTATACAACATACAGAGCTTGGCCACCCTTCTCCTGTGGGACAGCTTCACAAGATCATTATCTGCGCACATTCTGCTGGCTGAACTAACAAGTCGGTCCAACAGACGTAAATAAATGACGGTTAGCAGCTGAAGCCCAGACCGGACAACAATACTCCATCACAGGCAGCAAAAAAAAAAAAAAAAACATGAAAACATATGCGGACAACCTCACTGTCACCAAGCACAGAATTCATCTTACGCAATAGCGCAGTCTTAGTGGACGCAAGTGGTACCAGTTGCTTAATAAGAAGCTCAGAAAAAAGTTTCTCATCAAAGGCAACACCAAGAATCTCCAAGGAGCTAGAAAAATAAAGCAAAGAGTCATCTATCTCCAGATCTATAAGCTGCGGTACAAGTGTCCATGACCGACTGATAATCATCGACTTGGTCTTACTGGCATTCAGCTTCATACTTCAAGCCGAACACCATGCACTAATGCGTGTCAAATCCATATTTCGAAACTGGGCGACAGCTTTACGCATGCGAGGAGCAGGTATTACTGCTATCAAAGTGGAATCGTCGGCTAGTATAGATGTCACTACTATACAGAACGAATAACAGCGGGCCAAGCACTCTACCCTGAGGGACGCCAGACACCACCGCGACTGAGGCACTCAAAACGCCGTCAACAGATACACTCTGCGTTCACTAAGAAACAAAATAACGAATGATTGAAAGAACTCTACCACCCACGCCAAGCGACTCAAGATTGTACAATAGACCACTGTAGTTGACCCGGTCAAAGGCCGTGCTAAATTGTAACTGTACAAGACGTGCCTCAGACTGACAAGCCAACGCAGACTGTAAATGGTGTGGCATCGACAACAAGGCGTCACAACAACCCAAACCAGTTCTATACGCAAACAACTACAGGCAGCAAACGACTAAGCTTACAAGCGACCAATTTCTCGAACACTTTCGACAAAATTGGTGTCAGCGTAATGGGCCGGTAGTTGGCGACATGGGGTGACGCTGGACCCTTGGGAATGGGAGTAATATTCCCTGTACGCCAACAACGGGGAACATTTCCGAACCGTATCTGGCGCAGGAAGATCACTGCTAGCTTAGGGGCAAGAACGCCAGCAAGTTGCTTATAAAACAGAGGAAACATGCCCACCGGGCTTGTAGGTTTCAAAAACTTCTTATATATGTACATACATTTAAAAGTCTTTTAACACATTCTAGAGCACATAGAACGCCTATTTCAAGCCTTTAACTACATCATCCACTGACAGTTCACGCTGCACTATGCTAGGAAGGACGTGGCAGTTGAGTGATCGAAACATTATGACACACTTCGCCCAATTATCAAAGTGCAACGTCTCTTCTCTTGAATGAAGGGCAATACAGCTTGAAAAGCTCAACAGAACGAAAATCAACGAAATTTTCCTAATGTCTTCCAGGAATGACGGTGGGTCATAGAGGGCTAAGAAGCTTCTTTTATGGGAGCAGGAAATTCAAATGTGCAGAAGAAAGTCATTCGGTACATCCATTCAGTATCGGTAGAAGATCCAGTACAGATTCAGTATCGGTATTTCGGTAGATGAAAATACCGCCGGTACTACCGGAATACCGAATTTCATTCCGTAATCCCAGCTCTGATATTCATGTTTACTATATAACAAAAATTTTGAGTTAATCCCCTTGTACACTTTTATCAGTCGGTAACATATATATACGCAGTTGACTTTAAAACCCATCAGATAATACTAACTTTTAAATCTGTCAACAAATTAAGATGGCCCGGTTTCAAATCCGTCAACAATATGCGACGATAAGATTCAAACTGTCAACCAAGCAGTGATTTTTAGAGCTTATAGTTGTCGACCATTATCGGCTTTCAGTTTTGTCCTTTGATTGACAAATTCATCAATTTTATCAATTAGATTTTAATCCGTCGATACACGAGCTAACCGACGTTTGTATCACTTATATAAATAAGAAAAAAATTTAGATTCATAAATTTCTTACCTCCATTTTGAAGGACTGAAGTATTAGAATATTACTATCGGATTTCTTTGGAAACAATTATTTAAGGGTTTACTGCGTATCATATCCTAGATTATCGGCTACAGACAGAACTCTCGCCACATTCTACCACATTCTACTAGCATATCAGTGGACCGGAGAAGCAATGCAAAGACTAGTGTCAAATTCTTATTCGGCAATGTTCAGAGCATAACAAACAAAATGAATGAACTACAAGCTATGGCAGCCAC
>LQNS02276867.1:8962850-8973089 GCA_001587735.2 Parhyale hawaiensis
CCCCAATCCTCTATATCCTACTAACATAATGGCAATAGCTCAAAGAAACCGGGGTGTTAGTCCCGGTGTCTCTTTGGGAATGGGCCTTTTGGTTCGTCTACTGCCGCCTATCTAATCTAATCTAATCTAACGCAATTTGATTCAAGGAGACCAGCTTCCATTCAGTCGCCGCTCCAGGAGATGATGCCCATCGCAACAAGCCCCGGGAAGTTCAGCCACAGTTTTTACATCCTCATCTTCAGGAATAATACACTTCTCAAAAGTCAGCATTAGCAAATATTCCTCCGTCTTTTCTTTATCAATTTAACCAGTCAATTGCTCAAGATTGACCAAAGTAATCTCTACAGTATTATATTTCAGAACCAGCAAGTTCGACGCAAGACTAAGAGTGCTGCTTAGTAGTAAATATGAATTTTGAGGTGCACTAATAAATATAGGGGAAACTATATTGAAAAGTTTCATGGCGTTTTGTGAGTGCTGGAACTACGAAACGATTTCCTACGGATGAAATTTTCGTACAGTGCTTGCTAGACATATTATTTTCCTAGCCCTCACAATAGTCTTAATCTTCTTACCGCCACAAATTAGGGTGTCATTTACTGGTGAACATATAACAAATGGTCGCTGCTAAATTTAACCCGTACACTTTCTTGGCCTTCCGTAATGTACGGTAACTAATTGCTAGCCACTTTACGCCCAAGAATTACTTTATGACTTGTCATTAGTGGCTTCAAACAGTGGGCCTCTGATTTCTTCCAATAAAATGCAATATTTTGCGATGGCTCATCAAGTACATCTTTGGATATGCCTACAGCACACATATATATGCATGTATATATACTGCACATACAATGCCTCGAACCAGGACTCGATCTGAGGACCTAGATTACCACGCCGATGTATATATTTATACATATTCGAATAATTTGGGACCAGCTTCTATTTTATGCATGAATGGTTCAATATAATATATGCACTGCGACCCACGGTATTAGTCCAATTTGATTTTTCTGTATAACTATTATTTCCTGTTAATATAATTTGACATTTCTATTGAATGTCGCAGAGTAATCATGTACAATGTCCATAATCCTATTAATCGAGAAACTGTTTGCTTGATACCATTTAGAAACTTATACTTTTATCTAATCCACCCTCTATTTCCTGAACCACGATATTAGTATCAGGTATCAAAATTAGTTAAATTTGGTGAATAAAAGACAATTTAACATCAGTTTATTTATTAATTACTAAATAATATAATACTTCAAAAATACTTGGAACATATTGCAACCGCAAGCAAGGCAAAATAAACAAGAAACAATAAGCTCATTTATTAATGTAACGTCCATTATGTTTTATGACCTCAAAAATGCGGTCATTAACGGAATGAGTCAATTTCTTAATATTGGTACCATCGATGGATCTTGCAGCAACTTGTATGGCCTCCCACAATTCTGTTTTCGAAGAAAAAGCTTACCCTCTGTATAAATTTTGCGCTTGATGATAGACCACAGATTTTCAATTGGGTTCAAATCTGGAGAATTGGGTGACCACACCATCAAATTCTGGTTTTTAAACCCCAATGAAGCCAGGTATTCTTTTGTAGCTCTGGCTGAATGCGAGGTTGCATTGTCTTGCATGAAAACCAGCTTCTTGCGAAGATCCAAAGTCTGGTCGTCAAGCCAAGGAACAAGACATTCATTGAGTAGGGCGCAATAATTTGCAGAATTGATTTTAACTCCTTCACCGACCATTGTTGGACCTACAAGTTTAACATTCATAATCCCAGCCCACAACATAATACCACCACCGCCTTGATGGCGGCGAAAACGTTGGTTGGGCTTGCCCTCAAATCCGAACCATCCTTTAGATCAGTAGTTCCCAAACTTTTTTGGACTAGCGCCCCCTTGGCGGCCAGGTGTGATACGAACTCCCCCCCGCGCAAGTCGCCAATTACAATAAACATTCGAACACGCACTTTTTAGTAAGATTTGAACTGGAATGAAGGTTAAATAGAAGTTAAATGTCATGAAAAAAAACCCAGATTAGTAACCAACTCATGGTAACATATTTCACTGGTCATAGTTCTCTGTCAATGAGATAGATGGGCTTGTGGCAGCCCGTGCAGGGGCATTGGCTTCTCAACACAACTGTCTTGCTTAGGAGGAGTTGCAGATGCTCTCTTTAATTAATTTTGAGCTTGTTTCTTTTCTCGCAAAGAAGCAAGGTGATTGCACTAATGCCCAGCGATTTTTGTTTGATTCACAATGCTGCATGGCCTTCAGGCATTTTTTTGTTCTAATCACCAGCTACTTTCTGTATTTTGGCTTCAAATCAATAGCATTTTGTACTGGAGCGGGTTCATTATCGGACGCTTCAGCCTAGAGGTCCTGGATCCCGAAGTCTAAATTTGAGTTAATTGCTCTCCCATATTCTGTCACCGTTAAAGGATCCTTAGCCCGTCCGTCTCAGTACTAGTATGGCCCCTAAAATTATGAACGGGGCTTGCAGCAGCATAGCAGTTGGTATTGGATAATGGTTTACAAGTGCTGCGAACAATACTCTCGCCTCCAGCCAAATTATCAGTGATTTATGTCACAGCTTTTCTGTCGAAAATTCCCTAGTTTAAGGCGAACTCAAAAAGGTACTATTGGTCTCAAAGTGCCCAGAGTCAGTACAGTACTAGTGACAGGAAATAAGGTGCAAAGCATCTCCAATGCTCTATGATACGGCTGTTTGATCAGCCTTGTCGCACTAGGTAAAAAGATGAAAAAATGAAAAGAGACGGAGATAGAAAGAGAAACGCCTGTACAAAAGGTCTCTTCCGTGGCCACCAGCTCGGGGGCAGGCAAACGTCCCTTGGGATGGGATGGGTCAGCATTATTCGGCGCTCAACGGTCCACTTCACGGAACTGATAGGCAAGAATTGAGGACTACCTAACTTTACCAACTTACCTTGTCACCAGGAGCTGCAGCCAGCGGCAACACCGCCTCTGGAAAAAGCACTCAGGACAGCTCTTAGGTCCGCGAGGCTATATTGCAGCAGCATAATGTTATACGTGATGATATGGCGCGTATCGCTCATACTGCTAAAGATCGTAGGCCTACTCTGTAATCGACCACAAATTTGAGCAGCGTTGGGAGGATGAAAACACATCGTCAAAGTGGAAATAGCGGCATTCAACTATTTTTTTAAATATCAAGCAAGCAAGTTCAATTTATCTGCTACAGTAGTATCAGAATCAATACAAGATATGCGAAGATCCAATTCTGGCAGTTATGCCACCATTATACACAGCGCAGGGAATCCTAAGAATTATTACTGATATAATATCGAATGAGTGAGACATAATTCATGCACAGCCACCACCCCGTAAAATAAAGTGCGCCTCGATCTTGAAACCACAGGCGACAGTCAACACTAACCGTCAAGTTGACCAAACGCTGACCAAATCGCAACAGAAGGAAAACCTTTAGTCAGCAATACGATAACGCCAGAGAGTATGCAAGTTTGAAGACCACAGAATGTGTGTCTCACCCAACGTTTGGTCCCGATCTGGCGCCGCCAGACTTCCACTCGTTTGGATCTCGTAAGGACGCATGACGTGGGGAGCATTTTCCCGACAGCACCGTAATTGCAGCAGTGAAAAAAATTACCTTGGCAGGCGCTGACTTTTACGACCAAAGCATCAAGGCTCTCTTTCATCGGTGGCAAAAGTGCATTGAGAATGATGGTGATATATAAAAAATAAATTCTGGAGCAGAAACGTTTGCTCGTTTCAATGGTGCCACTTTCACCTTTGTAGCTCTTCAACTTTTTCAATTTAACAAAGGACGCATTACTTTTGGAACGAATTTGAAATACATTCGTCATTTTTGATGGCATCTACTGGGTTCACCCTGCTGTAATGAAAAAGTTACTCTAAGTAACAAATTTTAAACCTGCTCTCTGCTACATATTAACTAATTTCTCATGGGCTACTAAACGTAGGATATCAGCTGAACATTTCAGCTAGTCTACAGACATCTAATACTGTCACGAAAGCCAAGAGTTTTGAAACGGTTCGAAACTTTGATTCAACTAGCACTCTACATCCCTGCGCGAGTTCGATGTTATGTTCTTCTCGCCTTTAGTTTACGCAATTGTTGTGCACGCGGAGTAATTGTTTAAATTACTGAATAAAACTTGTTCGTCTAGTACAATAATTATTGCGCATACAGAAGGGCTAACAAGCGGCATTCGTAAACCTCAGCAAAGCTGATACCACTGCAAAAAAGTTTGTAAACTAATCTGCTGGCTAATCTGCTCTTTAACTTGGCAAGTAATTTTCAACTGTTGTGTAGAAGCATCAAATTAACGTGCCTACGCATTCTGCAACATTAACTACTCGACTAAGTAGCAGTTCCACTCTTTTATTCAATATATTGAATCAAATTCATCTTCATTATCATACAAATGCAATGATGCATTTCTTTACTTCAGTGCATGTGATCTGTAATCTGGAGTCTCCTCTAGCTCCTCTTTTGCCTCAACGCCCCCCTGCCGCCCTCTTAGCCTCATCGCTCCCTCAGAACACGCCAACGCCCCCAGGGGGGCGCTAACGCCCACTTTAGGAATTACTGAGTTAGACGTTAGACGAACAACGCCACTCTCTTTGTGATCTTCACGAAAGTAGTTTCTTTTGTCAATGGCGCCTCATGATGAAAATCAGCGAGCGGTTTATTTTGAACGTTCTTTATTTCCGGTGTTAAACCGTTTTCTGTTTTGAATTTTGTTTATTAGCACCGCATTCTTTTGTTGACACTCCTTCTTTAGTGTTTCCTCAAGCCAATTCAGTTTCATCCAAATCGTCTGAAATCGTCATAGCTGAAGCTTTTCTCCTGTATGTAGATCACTGATCAATGTCGTCTTCTCTTGATGCAGGTAAATTTTCATTTTGAGGGGGTAACTAAAGTAGATCACCCACATCATCCAAGTCCTCATCTTCACTGAGATTTGGATCCACTGGGTTCAGTGAAACTCGTCGAGCGGACTTCCTGTAGAATAATGAAGCGTCCAATGGTCAATACAAAGAGTAAAATATCATTTTGGACACCAGGAACCCGTTAGTGTATCAAACTATATTATAAGCACCGTCGTGTGTTTACATGTTTGTATATATGTAGCTATCTTTTGCGTCACGCTCTTAACGAAATAGATTGGTGGAAAATAGACCGGGTTGCAGGTTTTATAGCCAAGTTGCGATTTCATGGGGATCGATTTAAACTTCTCTTAGCGCGGTTAATGGTGATAGTGAAGGCTGATCCATATCTCTTTATCTGAAGTCACTTCTCGCTTGAAACACTTCTTGAAATCGGAACAAAATGCATGCAACTTCTGGAGTCCGATTTTATAATTTTTTTCGTCTCAGATCACGACTTATAAATTAGGCAGATGGTCAACGAAGCTCTCTGGTGGTGACGAATTTTCACGGGCAGTAGACAATAATTTCTTCCAGCTTACTGTTTTTCTTATTTGACGAAGTAGTTTTCTCCTCAAAGGCCAATATTTTCGGAACTTCAAATGAAACAGATATTTGAGTTGGAAAGACGGTATCAACGGTATCATTGCTACGCAGCGCCAACATTGTGTATATCTAAGCTAACCTAACTAGCCTTACATTCAAGTTCATTGGCGTGTTATACTCAAGATTTTACTTCTGCCTATCGATGTAGAAGACCTAAGGATGCGAGCACGATAAAGGATCAATGAAGAAAATGAAGAAGTAAGTCATCAGAGAAGATTCCGCGCCGGCCAATAGGTATTACGCAAATATATCGAGTATTGCGGGAATTTTTTTACGCATGGGCCAACTACTAGAAATATAAATTATAATCTCTCCGAGGGGCAATAAACTACCATTTCAACAAATAATGGAGAAAAAGGGCCCATCATTTTTCATTTAAACCATTGAGACTTTGGTAAAATAGGATATTTGAATCACACACGAACCAATAGGCCCATAGCTACCAAATGAGGCTAAATACAGAGCTAGGATCCTCCACGGGTCATCATGACCTCTCTCTAAATTGATAACTGTAGGAAGTCCTCGTTTAAGACAGGACTTGTTTTATCCCGAAATAAAAAAGCAAGGGATAAAACTCGCAGGGAGATCATTTTTGAAAAAACCTAAGCTGAATGAATAAAAATGGACGTTTCGACTTACAAAGTCATGATCAACATCTGTATTGACATGAGTGAAGTTCTTAGATTTCAGCTAACATTACTAAAAATAGTCTAAAAGTGATAATCTAAATCTTGATGCATAGAACATAGCTAACAAAAACTAATAATTCATTAATTGCAAAAGATAAGAAGATTGCATGTCGTTGAGTTGTGGTTTCAGCTTACTGTATGTATAAAAAGAGATTCAAAAATACCCAATTCACATGGAGTACTGGCTGTCCCTAAAATAGTAAAATCATCTAGGCGGACGGATTGATTGCGCCTCTCAGCATGAGATCGTACAAATGACTGAGGAGGATTGCACAGGACATGATTGGTACGAGGACTCCTGCCAGCATGCTCAGCCGTGCGCATACGCAGTAACCGGGTAGTCGAGCCCACGTATACTGGCGCACACTGCGCGCAACTGTGCATATAAACGACTGAGCTGAGCATGCCTTTATCAGTCCTATCTTTGAAGTAGAAATAAGAATCTAACATAAAATTATTGACTAGAGCAAATTTGAACTGGTATTGCATGAAATATCTGGAAAATAATATAAAAAAGTTCCCTTTTAAGTTTCTCAGACTGATTACCAAAGTACGGTAAAGTGAACTAACATACTTTTTTGCCACTGTTGTAGTAGCAGCTTGTGGACTATAAATGTGATCTAAAAGTTTCCTAATGTGCGCCTCGGATAGTCTTATAGGAAAAGCATTACAAACAAAGAATTTTTTAAGGAATAAAATTTCGGTGTGGATGGACATGAAGTTGGAGTAATTCGTGCATACTTTGAACAGAAGAGTCTTTACTAGCGCACTTGAACTGAAAACTGCAAAAACTAAAAAAGCTGGCTCCCATTCCCGTGAACGTGGACTTTCTGTACACAAAACATGAAAAAGTTTAAATTTTTCCTCTGAACCGAAATATCTAAAAATGATAAACTATTTTTCTTTCTGATTCCATTGTGAATATGATACTATTATGCTTAGAATTAAGGCTTAAATTAAGGTTTAATTAAGGTTTAAATTCTATTGGGCCGTCATTGAGTCAAATGCTTTCGTAAAAACACATGAATATATTTACAAAAGTTGGTCCTAGTGGTAAGCCCATTAAGTATGACACGAACGCTTTTTAAAATATTTCTTGAACATTCTGTTTTTAACTGTTTCTTTCTTTTTAACTGCATAATGTATCAACAGTTGGACGGCTTAGGAAGAGGCTTACCACTAGGGCCAAAACTTTTGCAAATGTATTCATGTGCTTTTTATGAGAGCATTTGGCTCAATGACTACCCAGAATAATTTAAACCGGTGTTTTGTAGGCGCTATATTGATGATACGTTTTTATTTTATCGGGACCCATCTCACTGTGCATCATTTTTAGATTACCTTAATTCTAAGCATAATAGAATCAAATTCACAATGGAATCTGGAAGAAACAATAGTTTATCATTTTTAGATATATCGGTTCAGAGGGAAAATTCAAAATTTTTATGTTCAGTGTTCAGAAAGTCTACGACTCTTCTGTTCAGAGCATACAGGAATTGCTCCAACTTCATGCCCATCCATACCGAAATTTTATTCCTTAAAAACTCCTTTGTTTGTAATGGTTTCCCTATAAGACTAGTGGAGGCGCGCATTAGGAAATTTTTAGATCACATTTATAGTCCACAAACTGCTACTACGACGGTGGCAATAAAGAATGTTTATTTCACTTTACCGTACTTTGGCAATCAGTCTGAGAAACTTAAAAGGGAACTTTCTATATTATTTTCCAGATATTTCATGCAATGCCAGTTCAAATTTGTTCTAGTCAATACTTTTAAGTTAGATTCTTATTTCAACTTCAAAGATAGGACTCCTAAAGGCATGCTCAGCTCAGTCGTTTATAAGCACAGTTGCGCAGTGTGCGACAGAAGACGTGGGCTCGACCACCCGGTCACTGCGTATCCGCGCGGCTGAGCATGCTGGCAGGAGTATTCGTACCCAGCAATTCTCCTCAGTCATCCGTACGATCTCGTGCTGAGAGGTGCAATCAATCCGTCCGCCTAGATGATTTTGCTGTTTTGGGGACAGCCAGTACTCCATGTGAATTGCGTATTTTAGAATCTCTTTTTATACATAGGCTGAAACCACGACTCAACGACATGCAATCTTCTTGTCTTTTGCAATTAGTGAATTTTTATTTTTTGTTATCTTTGTCTGTACATCAAAATTTAGATTATCACTTTTAGGCTTTCTGTTTAGTAATGTTAACTGAAATTTATAAACTTTACTTCTGTCTTTACAAATGTTGATAATGACTTTGTAAGTCGAAACGTTCATTTTTATTCATTCAAATTAGGTTTTATAAAAAATGATGTCCCTGCGAGTTTTATCCCTTGCCTTTCTATTTCTTAGTAGAACTTTATCAAAAACAACCTCTATTTGTGTTTTATACCGGTTTCGACATAGCCTCAAAATTTTTAGTTCCAGGTATTTGATTTAGTGACCTTGTTTTTGAATAGTATCATTTTTCTTGCCAACATCTAAAAGGCGTAGTAGTACTACTACGTCCACGCCAAGAACCAGCTTCCTGGTCCACGCGCACCCTTTAACTTACTCAGTTTAGCAAGGTTACGTAATAGTATCCATTTTTTGATCGTCGTAAATTAAGCACTGTCTATGATGCAACATTTATTATCATTTAAAGTTTCATTTTTTACGATTTAATAGTTTGATAATCAATAAAAATCTTGTGGTATTCTATCAAATTGGTGCTTTTCTTTTATTCTTTCAGTAATCAGGGAAAACGGAGAAAGGCATTGAGACGCGTTGTAATGAGAGTCTCGATCGTGTTGCTACGAGCTCCTGTATAACACATTTTCATTCAAAAATATGGGAATGGGATAAATACTATACAATCTCAGCTGAATAAGCACAAATCTCATACCTTAACATTGCTGGCGGAACATTAATTCTGCTGTATTTTTTATAAAATGTGAAAATCCTTCAAGAGAGCATATACGTACATACATCAGCTATGGGATAAAATTTTCATTTTCGTATTTAAACTGACCACACTGCTTGCAAGCAAAGGCAATGTTTGTAAACAAAGATTCTTTGACCCTGCTCATAGCTCTATATAAGGGTACGTTTAGTTTGGGCCCTGAAGTTATGCTTAACTCATCCGAAATTTCAGGCACCATTATTACCATTATTAACCAACCATTTTAACTCATAAATCATAATCCATGATGTTTTCGTTCATGATCCCAATTGTGACGTGATTGATATCGCATTGTGTACATTTGTGTTTAGGATATAACTATTCGGTAGAGATACATTGCACAACTCTGAGACACGAAATGTATGTACAGAAATCACGGTGTCCAGCGCCCTCGCCTGTGCGTTCGACTACTAGCTGTCTACTCGCCAGCCGACGTTACCGCAGAACTCTTCGGAAGCCACTGTCAATGTACTGCAGTGTGTTTGTGTGCAAGTAATTAATAC
Source organism: Parhyale hawaiensis (assembly GCA_001587735.2). Lineage (NCBI taxonomy): Eukaryota > Metazoa > Arthropoda > Malacostraca > Amphipoda > Hyalidae > Parhyale > Parhyale hawaiensis. The sequence continues at coordinate 8,972,554 of LQNS02276867.1, forward strand.
GGACGTTAAGAGTGAACGAACGGTAAGAGTAGATAATCGACTAGCAAACTGCTAGCCGAACCAAAAAGTCTCTTGAAACAACTGATGTGTGGCTCTACTGATTGTTATTGTGTCATAATCATCATAGTGTAATGATAGTACGCATACGCTATCGTGAACCTTTAATGTTCCATTGCATATATTTGTAACAATTTTGATACCACCTAATAAAGTGCTCAACCCACAGTACCTATGGGTCAAAAAGTTTCAGTCATAGATGTGAATACCTTGGTCGCTGCCTTAGGCTGGGGACACATTGGAGCCACAAGCAACGCAACGCAATTTTTGCAAGAGGCTTGTTGCATGCCGTCTACAGCTGTGTTTCACGCTCGGTCACACTGGTCGGACGCAACAGCTACCTGCATTGTGTGTGCGTATGTACGTTCCGAAATCTTGATCGGCAGTGTGATGTTTAATTTGCAGACGTTCAAAATTTAAACGGACAAAATTATGAAACTGCATTTGAAAGCTAATAAGCGACGAAGTAATGTATTATG
>LQNS02276867.1:9077144-9088698 GCA_001587735.2 Parhyale hawaiensis
AGCATCATGGTGTGGGGTTGCTTTACTGCCCATGGTGTTGGGGATCTTCATATCATTGATGGCAAGATGAATAGTTTCATGTACAGGGAGATATTAGAGAAGAAAATGCTTTCAAGTGCCAAAAAATCTACGGACGGCACAGGTGGACTTCCAACAAGACAACGACCCCAAGTATACTGCAAATTTAACGACAGAATGGTTTAAAAAAAAACAAAATACATGTTCTTCCATGGCCTAGCCAATCACCGGACCTTAATCCATAGAAAATTTGTAGCGTCATTTTGAATCTGGTGTCCACAAACGGTGTCCCAAAAACCTTACTGAATTAAAGGTTATCTGCATGGAAGAATGGAAAAATGTACCATCAAGTGAATGTGAAAAGTTAATTTCCAGCCATAACAATCGTCTCCCTGCTGTTATTGCAAATAAAGGTCACGCCACCAAGTACTAATGCCATAATTTTTTTGGTCAAATACTTTTGTCCCCATTACTTTTGCTAGTGTTAAATTTTCTTTTTATAAGTGAGCATTTGACTGTTCTGTTCAAATATTCTATTATATATATGTTATATAAACTTCCTTTATTAATTATCTTTAAGCAGTCCCTAAATTTTTTAAAATACATGAAAAATAGAGTTGTGCAAATACTTTATTTGTCTAGGCACTGTGAAATTGTTGGTGTTTGCACCAAATGTATCAATTTCAGCCTTTTAAGTTGCAGTGCAATGTTTAGAACCTTTCCAGCAGCAAAAATTACAGGAAGTTAGTGCTCTTCTCTGATAAGTATTTGCCCACCACAGGCTGCACGTCATGGGAATACGACCAGTCGGCCCTGCGTGAGACTCTCGCCACGACCACAGACTGGGTGTGCAGCAGAGAGCTCTACTCCGTCCACTGCTTCTCCATTACTATCATTGGAGGAGCAATTGGGACCCTAATAATGCCATATTTGGCCGACAGATAGTAAGAATCGCATTATTACTAATGATGATGTGAGCAGAAAAGGACCTAATATAATACAGTACCGTCCAAAACTAAGAGACAAATTTTCAAAACGGCATAACTTTTTTCTAACCATGCCAGGTATTTCTTCTTCGGTACACTATTAGCCGGTAAGATGTTGATTATTGTGTTAAAATTGGAGACATGTATGAAGGATAATAAAAAAGTTATGAACGAAAAGCTTTTCTCTTGAAATTTATATCGTCCAAAACTAAGGGACAAACAAGAAAAAAATTTCATTTAACTCAATATTTAGTTAGAAATATTTAGCAAAGTGGTGGTGAATATTCAGTATTTGGGTAAATAGTCACATGCTTTCGATTACAGCTGTACATTGTCGACTACATGACCGAATGAGACTCTGACAATCTTCGATAGTAATTTTCGCCCATTCCTCTTGAAGTTTCATCCCAAGATGTTCCGTATTGAAAGGGTTTCTTGCCATAACTTTCAACCCTAGTGTTTTCCCAAGATTCTCAATTGCATTTAGGTCAGGACTTTGTGGTGGCCAATCCATGACATCGAGATTTCGCTGCTCTAATTAACTCATGATTTCTTTGCCTTGTAGCAGGGGCATTGTCTTGCATGAAGATAGGGCTGGGGACACCTGAGTTACAATATTAGGCACGACAATACCTTCCAAAAGGTTTTTATACACCTGAGTATTCACACGGGTTTGCAAACGAACGAGAGGCGATGTTTCTTGACTAGAGAACATACCGAAAACCATCACGCTCCCCAGCCAAACTTCACAGTCTTCTTAGTACACTTTTCATTTAACTTCTAACCTTCACGTCTTCTAACAATGTTTTTACTGTCATTGCTGGACAAATTGAACTTTCTTTCATCACTGAAAAACATTCAAGCTCAACTTTCATGGGACCAGTTAACATGCTTGTTTGCAAACTATAATTTCTTTTTCTTGTTCTTGGCACTCACAAGCGGTTTCTTCTGTGGGCGTCTTGCAAATAACCCTATCTCTTGAAGGCGCCGAGAAACGGTTTGACGTAAGACGTTCATACATGTGTCATTCATTTCCCTAAATATCGCAGCTGAGGACTTGAAACGATCCTTCAACGACGTACGCTGGATGACTCTGTCCTCTCTAACTGACGTGTTACGGGGCCTGCCGGCTTCTTTAGGGGCACCAATGCAGTGGGTTTCATCGTACGACTTCAATTTTCTGCCCACAACACTTTTCGAACGGTTTACCGTCTCAGAAATTTCTCTAATAGTGAAATTATTCTTGTGCAACTTGATGATATCTTGTCACAGGATATAACCAACTTTCTGACGTGGTAGCGAACAGCAATGTTTACAAATGGCAGTGTCAAACTTTGTCTTCGATGTAAATGAAAAAATACGGACTGAATAAGAAATTAACTAAATTTTTCTTTTTTTGTCCCTCAGTTTTGGACGTTATAAATATAAAGAGAAAAACTTTTCGTTCATAACTTTTTTATGATCCTTCATACATGTCTCAAATTTTAACACAAATATCGACAACTTACTGGCTAATAGTGCGCAGAAGAAGAAATATATGACATATTAAGAAAAAAAGTTATGCCGTTTTGAATATTTGTCCCTTAGTTTTGAACGCTACTGTATCTTAGATTATTGCTTGTTTTCATTCTCCCTCACGTAATATGAAGATGACTATGCATGATCGCTACGACTAAAAACTATGAAATATATACCTTCTAACGAAACATGAAGCATATTGTGAAACCAGAAATTGTTTACAAACGGTTAATGCGGAATTGATAGTTTTTGTCATGGACGCTAAGCACACATATAGAATACACACATCAATAAAGGTGAAAATTGATTGAGATGTTCTAATTAGTTAACATGTTTCATCGCCATGAGATTTTGCAAAGTTTCTTTTGGACTGTAAGCATACAAAGATCTAATAAAAGTTGCAGAGGAATGAGAAGGGTGATGCTGCTCAGCGTTTACAGTGCTAGTATCTTCAAAGGGCAGACAGAAAGATGTCGGAAAACGTGTAATACAAAATAAAACAGTAAGGAGACTTTATCTCATCATATGGAAATATAACATTAAAATTTAATTTAAAATGTCGTGTACAAGGTGATGCCCGAAAGTCTCGAACAAATCTGCGATTAAAAAAGAAATTGAGGGCATCGACCAAGCTATGTAAGGGAATTGTGACACGTACTGTTTCAGTGCAGGTGGCTTCTGAGGTAACAAGAATTTCAAGTGTTGTTGCTAGGAAACAAATATTACAGCAGCGTGCGGGTTAAGCTGGGAGGTTGCTACATAATAAAATATTATTTAACAGCAGTAGAAAGTGGTCAATATTACTGGAAAATCCAGAGCAGCCACGGCAGGTGGAAGCGAAATTATTCTTAAACGTAGAGGAAACAGATTAATAATCCTAGATCATAGTACTTGAGTCTTAATTATTGACATACTATATTGTCGCAATAAAGATTGCAGTTGATACTTAGTTTTGTTATCTGCATTTACAAATAACGCAGTGCCTTGATTGGTAAAAATTAAATTTTCATACATTACTTTTCGTGTTAGCTTTCAGTACGGCTAGTTCATCGACGTCTTTAAATTTTAAGACGATGCGAGTATTAGATAAAAAAAGAGGATAGAAAGCGAATTTAGGCCTAACTGCCGCCACAGTCTCCCCACCTCTTGCTTACCAGGCTCTCATTTCTTCTGAATGCTCCCCTATAGGAATGAAATTTTGGAAGCATCCAAGTGAATGCACGTGAGTGAATTGATTAACTATTAATGTACAGGAGCTGCTGGAAAGCAGTTAGAAGATGATGATTGCCGTAGCCAAACACGAGCCCTTTCACTCATGACGTTCATATCATTATTATTTTTGGCGGCAAAGATATTAGTTGTAAGCTCTATGTGCTAGCTCGTTAAATTAAATGCATTCAAGGTTAAAGTGGCTAACTACTTGATAAGTGAGAAGTCATTCAATACATAACACAGTACCCTCTTTACAGCGTCCGATCCACCGTTCTCTGTTGTCCTTAGCCACCTATACGAATCTCACTTTGTATTAGTCACTTTGCTCATCTTTGATTCCTGGCATATCCAGTTCAGTGTTAACTGCCACTGTTGACTGGACTACTATGTGCCTTCCACACGTACATTACCACCAGAAAAACTCCGGCTTATTACACCAAAAGCAAGATGTTTCATTGTATATACAACCGTTTAGGAACTCTCTACTTCTTCTAACATTCTGCTGCTGCTGCACGACATAACATTCCAATATGATCTATACGAGTTTTTTTTTTGTTGTTTTCTCACTTCTCAGTTAACAAAACCTCACCAAAAAATGTCTCCCTCCATAGCTACCACTGTATACTGACCTCCGTACTTGCCAACCACCTCTATTTTGTACATATTTGTAGCACAGGTCGACGACTTATGTACCTGGTCTCCATTGTATTCCACTTCGTCTTCGAAATTGCCCTCATATTCACGGAGAATTTCCCTCTGCACATGACGTGGCGCTTCCTGAGCGGTTGCAGCTTTCAAACCAACTGGCAGATGAGCTACATCATCAGTAAGTTACCTCTAGAATTCTAATTATATTTTATGATCATATACGAGTGTTTGATTTCCTAAAAGTGAAAGCAAAGGTACGTAGGTCAAACAGCGAACCACATTCAAATTTAACTGGCAAAATTGCTGTAATTGGATACAATTACAATCGCTGCCTGTATTTGGTTCTATTCCTCAGGAACTGGTATCCTATGCTGATATAATGAATGATATTGTAGGAGCACACAGTTCCTCATTAGGAGCAATGTGCACTAATGTCATAGTAAAGCCACACATAAAGAATATAGTAATTGTCTCTTTTCCAGGTTTAGAGCTGATGGCGCCAGAGAAGAGAGCCCTGGCAGAGACCCTGTCCTTCGCAGCCTGGACGTTGTCGATGTGCCTCACACCTCCAGTTTGCTGGATCTTGAGTGACTGGAGATACATCGTGGCTGCGGGGGTGCTGCTTGATCTTTACTTGTTCGGTGTATATGTGTAAGAGTATCCATCCAAGAGTTCATTTTCCGAATATAGTGCTTACTCGCTCTACATTAGTTACTGCATAAGATTGAACTGCCAATTGGGATAATGTATATAACTGGGCATAGGTGCTAGCACTTTGGGGTCAATATCATATTTTCTCCGCTCTAACCATGAATCAATTCATTAACAAGCAGATGAAACAGAGCGCTGTAACTCGCTATCGTCCGTCCCTGCAGGCCTATAAATATAAACCTGGTCCACTTCTGAATTTCACGATTGTTACAGAAATTCAAGATGTTGCATTTGTACTTCAGCGGCACTGAACCTTCTGTTGAATTTGAACCTCGGGTGTTACCATGGTCTGGTCAGAGGATGCGACATTGTGTGGCGTGCTGCATGAAGTAGCTCACCCGTTCAGAATTTCTTCGGCGATATATTTACTTAGGTTACCTTACCTTTGATGATACTTCGGACGAGGTGCAGGCGACGTTATGCACGCCGCCCAACTTGTGCAGAGGTGATGCTGCAGTCCGTGACCAGCGGGGTGGCTAACAACGAATTAGTGGTTTTCAGTAATTATTTGACATTCCTGACCACCGCCAAGTAAGTTATGTTTTGGCCGCGTTTGTCTGTTTGTTTGTTTATTTGTCTGTCGCCAAAATAGCTCAAAAAGTTATGAACGGGTTATTATGAAGTTTACGAGTTATTACTTAGAGAAGATAAAACTAAATAATCACAACACACAATTAAACAACTTTACGCATACGTAAGCTTAAAACTAACCTAAGTAACAGCGATGTCCCAATGGTGAAACGTCGGAGAACAGGAGGAGGAGCGTTATTACTACTTATAATACGAAGAGTAAATGGCCAAAATATTTTTGTGACGCTGTGTTTGTCCGTTTGTTTCTATGTTTGGTGTGATGTTTGTTAATATAACTAAAAGGGTTATGAAATCTACAGGAATTGTTAAATATATGCATGCATGATCAAATTTTGGTGATGATCGGTTTGTTCGTTTGTGTGTTTGAATAATGTTTGTCAAAATGTTTGTCAGAAGTATAACTAAAAAAGTTTCGAACAGATCTCCATGGAATGTGTAAGAATTGATAAAAATATAGAAAGACATAAATGATCAAATTTTAGTGATGATCTATTTGTCCATTTATGTGTTTGACTAATGTTTATCATAATATTTGTCAGAACATAGCAGGGAGGATCGTCAAGAAAAATACAGAAAATTTTATTACTGTCAAAAGGCACAAATGACCAGATTTTGGTGCTGATGAAGAGGAAATCTTAGGTTCATAATCAATTAGAAGTTCAACACCTGATGAGCTGAGGTACGGCGAAACGCGTCGTGGGTAATTAAATTTCTAATTGTGGTTCTCGTCGTATTCTTTAATATATATAATATTAACATTTTATTATAATATTACATATAATATTAATATTTATATTAATACTTTATTATACATGTTGATATGCCTTGTAAAGCTGCCATGCACAGGAAGTCCTCGTAACAGACCGGATTTGTTCTATACAGGTTTCGATTTAGTTTTAAAATTTTTAGTTCCAGGTCCTTGATTTAATAACCTTGGTTTTGAATTGACCCGTTTTTCTTGTAGCACTGGTGCCAACTTCCAAGAGGAGTACTACGTCTACGTGTACTCTTTATCCGACTCAGTTTATTACGTTTACATAAATTGAATGCTCCGTAATGACACTCCAAGGTGCATAATCATTAAAAGATTCTTTGCTTTCTTGTTTGATAATTTGGGAATCAATAAAATATTGTAATATTCCATTAAAACTGATTATATTTCATTCTTTCAGTTATCAGAAAGCACGGAATGAGGCGCGTTACGAGAGACTCTAGCCCGAGTTGCAATGAGAGTCCGGTGCCAAACCGTTTGGCTAAAAAATATGAGATGAATGTGACGAAATCTCAGCGGAATAAACAGAAACCTCACTTTTTAACATTCTTGCCTGAGCTTGAATTTGGGTATTTTTGATAAAAATATAAAAAACTTACAAGAGACATCAGCCATGGGATATTCTTTTCATTTTCTTATATAATTTGATCGCAATACTTGCAAATAAAGGCAATGTTTCAGTTATAGAGCTGGGTGATGGTGTTACTTAACCTGAGTTTCATTGGATACGGGGTAAAACACGTGACACCGGCAGTCTGATTGCAACACGCCTCAGGTCTTGTTTTACTCCTCCGACCTTGATCAAAACTGCTTCATTCTTGCATGGATCTCTGGTCTATAACGAGGACATCTAGTATTTTCAACCCAGGCTTGTGCTATCTTTTTAAGTTATGTAGCCCTAATGGCTCAACCCTTTTCTTCCCGACGGGACCTCCAGTTCCCGCATGAAAGTTTTCATAATTGAAACCAGCGCGTTGTTTCTTGCTCTGGAAATAGGGACAACATATTTTACAACCCGTGTGAGGTCAGTGCTTATATTTATTTACGGGGAGGTAGAGCTCAAGTGACTACAATGAGAGTGTCTATTATGATCTTTCTCAAGAATCTCATAGCAAAAACAGGGTTTTTGGGACCAAATGGGTTAAATTATTTACACTTGTGTTTTACTTCCATTTTCAAACTTTTACAACGTTTAGTTGGCCCAGCAATTGTAATAAACCAGAATTTTCAGGTAGCCATAGATACGTACACAGCTCTTGGCACAAAGTTTAGTTCATCCCTTAAAATTCATTATTGTTTCTCTGTATGTCTGTTTACGTGCTATTATATTTTTTAACCTGCAATATTGTTCCCTACGATGCATTAAAAATTAGTATTCTTACGTAACTATCTATCTGCTTTCAAGAAACAAGTTCAATACGCCAGCAGACAATGACACTTCGAAATGGGACTCTCTGCCAAGCAGAGGGAGCCTATCGGCGTTTTATTATGTTAGAGGTTCTGCCATGTTGATTCGTTGACAGGATGCCTACTTTCTCATTGAGCATCATACAAGTGCCGAGTTTACTCCAATCTCGTGGCAAGCGAAGCCTGCTGCACCCGAAAGTTGAACACGCGTGGAATGCTTCACTTCTTGGAACAAACGTTTTCCTGACTGTGACTACAGCTTAACGTGCCTTGTCCGCACTTTAAACAGATGCATTTTTGCGAATTGAAACTTGATTGAAATTAAGGTGATCTTGAAATAGTGCAACTGGCACCTACCGCGTGGAATTATTATAGTTATTTATAGAAGCGGCTTTAACCTTGAACATTTTTTACAACATAGCATTGGGCAAGCGGAAGTCGTGCCAAAGACAGGGTAGGAAGAAACGTACCCGTGCTTGTGGACTCCCGACTACAGCGGGCCTTACAGTTCGTGGTTTTCTTCCAGAATCTTGCCCGAGTCGCCGAGGTGGTTGCTATCCAAAAAACGCATGAATGAAGCAGCTGATACAATGATGAAGGTAATAGTATTCAAGTGAATAGAGGTAGAGTCTCGGGAGAGAAACGCAGCTGCGTAGCTAACATCGCGGCTTATTTTGTTCTCAGTATGTTTTCACACCACCTGCTAATAAGTCTTTAAGCTAGAAAAAAGTATCTGAAATAGAACCATTTGGTAAACAAGTTGTCTCTTGAGCTCACTTCCTAATTCCAATTCTTTAGTGACGGGTGGTTGACTTATTTATTTTGCGAAGGTTTAGTTGTTCACGCTACATCTAAAGCTAAAGAAGTATGTACTGTGCCTCCACGACTCGTCTACTCACAGTTTTGAACTACTCTGAAGTGACAGCAGGGCATTGTCACTGCAATGGACATACTGTAACTGGTTTCAGTTGTCTAGTTCTGTGTATTTCATTTTTACCTGTACAGTGTACGGTATCGTTAGATAAGGAATAACTGTCGCAATTTTTATTTTCTAAAAAATATGTGCCTCTTGTGAAAACGACAGGTGGCGAGAGAAAACAAGAAGGATGTGGACAAAGATTTCCTGAAGAAGCAATTTGCGGCAGTAGATGAACCTCAGCAGGAAAACCTATCACTGGCAGTACTGAGACGCTACCCAATGTTCTGCATGACCGTTGTTCTCCTCTGGCTGTTATCGTGAGTCGTCGTGCTCGGTGGATGTATGTTGAGGGTGCAGGTAGTTGTCCTTAGAACCGTCTGAGGGTTTTCCCTCTCGCATCCGTTAACCGGTGTTTATTACGGTAGGAAAAAGTTTTTATTGCAAGCAGACTCGTACGGTACTGCGTTAAAATATGAGGTTCCTCAGAAGCAATCGCCGTGATGAAGTATCTGCTTAGTACACAAACGAAAATAAACTAGAACGCCTCAGTGGCGTAAGGCCATCACCCGCGCTAGGGGGCAAATTGAACGTAGTCATTTTTGATGAACGAGTTGAGCGCACAACCAGAATCCTGAGCCCCAATTCTTCTTCAATAATAATATAGAGAAAAAATAGATCGCCCTGTGCTCCAGACGATCTACTGCGGTGGAGAAAATTCAACGCCGTCATTGTTTATGGTTAGTTAGGTCTAGTTTTTTGGCATGGGTCACATCTAGGTCAACCCACCCAACTCCCTACAAAAAATTATGAAGATTGCTCAACTCCTTCGATCACTCATTGGGTGGACAGACAAATGTATATATATGCAAATATATATATTCCGTTATGGCTTGATAGAGGTACACCCCCTCCGAGAACCTTGCAGGTTAGGTGACAGGACTGGTTCTGCTAATGTTCTATATCAAATATAGGTCTTTTAACGTGTTCACAGCATTCTAAACTACTTAAAACACTACGGGAACCAGTCCTTGTCTACCTAACCTACAAGGTTGGCGGGGCAAGAGCTCATTGTAAGGGGGCTGGTACTAGGGTTGGTCGGTCGGTGAGTTGGTGGCAGCACAAAAAAAGGAGCGTTTTACTATCGAGAAGTGGGCGTGAATCTGAACGTAGATTTCTTTTCCTTCAAAATAAGACCAAAGTTGCATAAATATATGGTGTTTATAATACCTTTTTCACATTATGAAGGTAACCCCACCGTTAGGTGGCCAGGATTTCAGGTACCTCTATCGAGAAATTGGCCACGTAACAGGCCGTTTTTAAAGATTCTTGGCCATCTAATAGCCCGTATCGAAATATATCATTTTCTAGAGATGGCATAAATGTGGATTTCGATTAGAAGCAGTTAAAGAAATTTTGATGCCCACGACGCACGTTTCTCCAGCTCATCAGGAAGGAGGGTCAAAGTTGGCAAATTTAGTTCTTGAAATCTTGCGAAACGCGCGTCGTGGGCATCAAAATTTCTCTAATTGCTTCAATCGAAATATACAAATATATATACTTAAATTTTCAACGAAAACATAATCACCTCTCTCACTTTGTTCGCGGGTGATGAACAATAAGTTTACAGTATTATTACACTAAGTCAGAGTTCTCTTGTGTGGCCGATCCCTAATGGCTCTCACGGGCCGTCTGGCTTGTCTGGATCGGCTTTCTCTGATTAGCCGGGGCAATGCAATGCCGTTGTGGTCGGTCCCGGTGTCACTAGCGGGCCGTTCGACTTGTGCTAAGCGGCCTGTACATAGTGGCTGGCCGGAGCGGCTAGCTGTTTGGGAAAGCGTCGGGATCCCTCCTTAAGCGCCCGCTCCTCTGGGAGGACAGAGGTGCTACCAACGCTGCAGTGGTTCCGCTTAGGCTTGAACAGAGGGGTCCTGCTCATTTACCGGTATCTGTCCCTGTCAGCGGCCAATGACCATGCAAGCCCATTGATGGCGGAGGCTCTTATCGGCCCATCTCTCTCCTTCGCCTTGCTGCCAAGCTGTCAGAGAGACGTCTCCCTGAGCTTCCAGCAACTGTCCCTCCAGCCGACCGCTGTTACGGCGTAAAAAAGTTATGCGTGTCAACACATATATATATAATTAATTGATTGATTGACAAGTGACATATTTATCAATACATAATTGATTGGAAAGTGTGTATATACATTATATATGAAATGAATTGATATGACAGGTTATACATGACGCCATAATATTTTGGGAGGCGAGCCACCCCCCACAAGGTTAGAAATGATAATCAAAGTCACGAAAAAAAAACAAATGCAATAATGGAATCAATAATCAATGCTTTTAAACTCTTTGGATTGACGAAGGAATGAAATCAATATGTGGCAATGGTGAATCAAATAACTTAACCTAAGTCGATACGGAATCCTGCTCTTGTGAAAGTTAATGAAACACACGATAAGCAAACAAACATTTATTGGAATAAATATCACAGTGTTCTCTGAAAAGGCAAGGAGAAATCGATGGAACACATTATAGAAACTCTGTAAGGAAACGCGATTAAATTCAATTGACACAGTGAAAACAACAAGTGATGGAAAGGGTAATCATAATGAAACATACTATTATTATTATTATTATTAAATCACACCAGACTGGCGATGCAGGAACGGAGAAACTCCATGAGGTTAACAAACCCCCACGCAACCAGCCCAGCGGGTGGAGAAAACGAAAGAATGAAAAAAAGAAGATCCGAAATCACAGAATAGCT
>LQNS02276867.1:9121787-9133565 GCA_001587735.2 Parhyale hawaiensis
CTTAGAGTTAGCAAAAGCAGAAGGCGAGACATCGATACATCGGGTGAAGGGGACCCTTCTCCTGAAAGGTGCCGTCGGATTTCTCCCAGCGTCGTCAGGTCAGGGATTCTGGCCTCTCGGTGCTTCACTGTAGCAAGTGGGCTCCACCGTGGATTGTGGGGCCACAGTAGAACGTAGGCCCTGTAGCTTGCAGATTTCACCGTAGGTAGTGCAGGTTCCACAGCTGAACGTACGTCCATAGTGGATGTTGTTCTTCAACAACGTGTCAATTAGACATCAGCTGTCGCAGGGATATCTGCACTAGCGTAAGCGGAAGAATTGTTGCAATGCGAACAGCTCATGTACCTGTATTTGTTTTCAGTGATGGTGCCTGAACTGGTAGAATCCAGAGCGATTTGCAAAATACCACAATAGTTACTGTGTATAAAAAGTAAAAACAACGTCGTTACTAAAAACATGTTTTGCAATCGTTTCGAATTACAGAGTATCCATCCTCAGTGCACTAAGAAACACAAATGAAAGTATATGTGGTAATTAACACAAATGCTCTAGGAAAAGAAAAACAGACAAATGAATTGTAAACCTAACTAACCCAAAATACTATAGAAGATTAAAATCAGACCAACTAGATTGCTAACCTAAGGCAGAATGTGTAACGGAACTGCAGATATTTGAGCATTTAGGGACGGTTTTTCACTGAGGATGGATTCTCTGCAATCCGAAACGTCTGCAAAAACATGTTTTTAGTAACAACGTTGGTTTTACTTTTTATACTTCGCGTGCGATTCCCCAGCAATCAGCCCATATCAATTAAACTAGTTACTGTGTTTAATAACCCTGCATGCAACGCCAACGTTTATTGGCAGTTCAAACAGAATTATTTTGATGAGAAACCAATTTTTGAATGGGCCCTGGTGACTAAATGGTCACGTTTCAACCATACTTGAAGTTAGTAAAAAGGTTTTAATGTGGACTTTGACTTCTACCTCTGCAGCCTGGTGGGTCTGACATACCCTGTGATACGAAGACATTGGCCAGCCCAGAGCTGCCCAGGATCTCGTGAGCAGCTCTGGGATCATCACTCGTGGCTACGAAAAGGATGTTCTTGTGACGAGCCTGCAGGTAGTCTGCTGCCCGGCGCAGGTAGCCAGCGTACGACTCTACAATGCCAGACACAGCGTATACCTGTAAACAAACGCACGACAGCGTTACAGCAGTAACATCACCTACCACGAACTAGCCACTACTGTAGTTTCTACAGTAGCTTGATATGTTCGTTCTTACAGTTTTCTCCTATTTACATTTCAGTAATATCATTCTAAAATTTCGATTTAGTGTTTTGTAGAATGTTTTCCAGCTGATGCATTAGGTATAAAATGACTTCGACATAGAGAGCGATCAGGGAGAAGTCACTTTAATTAACAAAGAGCATACCTAGTCACAGTACAGTTTACACTGTTCGCTTATGTATATTTTGCTTGCTCGAGCTTAATATTATCCTAAATTAATTTTCCATACTGCTAACATTAGCTATGATCTAAGTCTAGTTTCATAACTACATTTAAAACATGCGTATTGCTGTTTTCCAATAAATCTAAATGTTGCATTAAATGGGAAATTCATCGGTTGGAATGAATGTTCTTTCAATAACTGATAAATTATTAAATGTTGTAAGTTTTGGCCGTTTTAAATTTACATTTGAAAATAAATGAAAAGACTTAGCGCTCATGCCATGAGTTGCATTCAACAAGACAACAGAATTTCATCGCACAAAACTACGTAGGTTTCCTGACAGCACGCGTGCCACACACTCAATAATGAATATACTAAGTAGAATGCGCTTGTAAAGTTATGGAATGTGATACAATTCTTCATAAGTCTGGAAGTAGTAATGCCATGGTTACATGCAACCAACGTAAAAGTTATATACCAACCGATGCAGATGTGACTGTATCGCTTACGTCACATGATAAAACTTTTCGGTTGCGCACGGGCGCAAAAATTCCGTCAACATTTTTTGAAATGGTTAAAACAAATATTTTATTGCGTGTTTGTGATCACTAAAGCAACCAAATATGTTGAAATACTTACAATTTAACCGTAATTTTCAGGTACATTTAAAATTTTACAATATGAAGTTAAAAATTGAGCAAATGCACAGCTATCATTGAACTGCATCACGCGGGAAGAACCATTTCTGAGACTATTTAGCACTTAAACATAATCGACAGTTTACCGCGTTTCAAGAGATTTACTGAGTCTGGCACGTCTAACGCTAGTCTAACAAGTGAGAGACCTCGATCTGTTCGCACCAAGAAGACGGTTACGTCCATTACGCAAAGAATGCAACGGGAGGACTCAATAGGACTAAAATAAAACGTAGCCGTGACCGCGCGTAGAAATTTACATCACATCGACGAGTCGAAGTATTTGAGTGTGGGACCTCAGGACTTTGTTGGTTGTTTTCTTGAACATATCACCGTATTTTTTCGACTTAGTTCATTCAATCTCCCGCTCATGACCGGCCAGCTACTTGAGCTGCAAAATACTGTAAAATGTTGTCGTCAAGTACAGAAAGTTCAAGCAATAGGCTATCTGTAACTGTGGTTTCTTTCGCGCAATAACGGTGCTTATATCTGTGGGTAAGGAATAAATATGTTCTGTGAAGTGCACTGTGATCTCAATATGAAGTGTAAATAAGACTTCAGTTGAAAGGAGAAGGCAAATCAGGTCGCCAAACGGGACCAAATTTCGGTGCAAGTGCTGAGAAAGTTTCCACCATCTTGCACTGCAATTTTCTGTCGGTAATTGCTTATTGCTAAATTAGTGTAGTTCTCTTAATTTAGTTATTCGTTAAACAGATGAAATTTTCAATTTGAGACAACTTTTCTGGCGAAATAAGTTAAAATACTTTTGGGCTGCTAACGCATAGATTAATCGATCATGACATCACTTTTTGATGCTAATTTCTCGTGTGTCCTCCCGTTACGCTCTTTGCTTTATGGTTTTGACCGTGCGTGAGAGGGTGAGGAGCAGCCCAAACTGGTCCGTCCGAAGGTGGGCAAAAGAGATGAATGTGTGCAATACGTCATTTAGAAACTTCATTTAAAATGTCTCCTTTTAAAATTAGAACGAACCAAGAACTCACTGTTCTTTAGGAGCAGAAGAAACTTGACAGAAATAAAAAATTGTTCACAATGAGCTGAAGGCGGAGAGAGACCAAAGATTATTTTTCTGGACGAAAAAAAATCTTCACAGTTGCGACCAAATGCAGTTAAGAGAATGATGGATTGATACGAAAAAGTTGGAAGGACATGGCATTCCAGACTCCGTGTGAACTGCTTAACACGATCAAAAGTGCCCTGTAGCATGGTGTAGGCTGCACTCTCAAAGACTGGGAAATCCCCTCCCATTACGTGAAAAAGGGCGTGGAGTTCAGCACAAATTGCTACATTGAGAATATTTTGGATCTGAGAAATGAGATAAAGCAATAGTTTTAAAGATCAGCTCTTCATCGTCCAACAAGATGGTGGGCCTTCATTGTCACACCTAAAAAAATACAGGAATGCTGTTCTGGTCATTTTCCGAGGCTTTACAGCAAGGAGATGTACCATTCATCGCCAGATTTATATGCAGTAGATTTCTATGTGTGGTCGATGTTCGAAGCACAGGCATGCAGTACCCAATCGGAAATTTATAGCCATTTATCAAATGTTATCCGATACCGCTCACTATTTACTCGTAGGCAGCCAATAAATGTCTATAAATATGCGATTGCGTATTCACAGAAGGGCTGACGTTCTCAGGCAGTCTCTTCATAGGGAACGGGTCAAGTACCCCAAGAAACGCTCTATGTCTGTGTGGAAGGCTTCGGTCGAAGACTTGAGGCTGTAATTCGGGTTAATTAAGGGGGCCACAGTGAACAGTGGGTCCGTAAACTGATTCTCAGGGCTACAAATAAACATTCTGATTGGTTCTTTTTTCCATTTTAGAACTTCTCGTAAGGTAAAGGTGAAGTCAACTTCGATTGCACCCTCCCCTGGGAAACCCACATGCGATCTTCCTCGGTCAATCGTCTGCCCGTGCATTTAGAAGAACAGCAGCCAGTGTTTTTTACCTCCGCCAAGGAGGTTATGTTTTCGTCGTGTTGTCTCTTTGTCTGTCTGTCACCAAGATAATTAAAAAAATTCTGAGCCGATTTGAACGAAATTTACAGGGATTTTTAGGTATGTCATGAAGAAAAGATGATTTACTTTTGGTGAAGATATATCCATCCGTTTGTTTGTTTGTTTGTTTGTCTGCCTCATTTTCCTCCATATCATCACTCAAAAAGTTATGGATGGATTTTTATGAAATTAACATGAGTTGTTAGGTATATAATAAAGAGTGGTGACCAAGTTTTGGTAATGATGTGTTTGTTCGTTCGTTTGTCACTGGTTTTAATTTTATGCTTGTTAGCACAATAACTAAAAAAAATGAATTGATCTTTATGAAATTTATAGGGGCTGTTAGTATTGTTAAAAGACATAAATAATTAAATTTTGTTGCAGATCGGTTTGTTCGTTTTGTATGTTTCACTCATGTTTGTCATAACGTTTGTTGGCAGCATAACTCAAAAAGTTATGAACGGATCTTCAAGAAAATTGCACAAGCTGTTACTATTATCATAAGGCACCAATGATTGGAGTTGGGAGTTTATACAAAGAAAATTATGGTTTCAGAGCCAATTTGAACTGTTTGCTACCGTTGCCTCGCTTGGCGGAGGTATGCGCTCTCAGAGTGCTCTAGTTTTATGATAATTCGCTTTTAATTTAGTCCAATACTCCAAGAACTTTCCGCTCAGCCTGTAAATCTACAGTTAGAACCGCGTAGGGTGGAAACAGCTTTCCATTTATAGATGCCTAAATGAATGACAAGGCATTTCCTTGGCTTATTAACTTATTTAGTTTTTCATATGTCAGGAATAGTTTAGAAAACTCAAAAGAATGAATTTCGTTTATTGTGTTGTCAACGTTACCATGATCCATGTCGTCCATATGAAGATGACGGCATGAATCATCGAAAAATTGGCAGTGTATTAAATGAAATTCATTCATGAATATTCTAGACAATTCTGTGCATACAAAAACTATATAAAAAGCGAATAAAGAAAAAAATAGCTTTGTCATTCAATTAGATATATCTATATTTGCATGAATATGCTGTAAGTTTTAATTGAAACTAGAGCACTTTGAGAGCGCATACCTCCGCCA
Source organism: Parhyale hawaiensis (assembly GCA_001587735.2). Taxonomy (NCBI): domain Eukaryota; kingdom Metazoa; phylum Arthropoda; class Malacostraca; order Amphipoda; family Hyalidae; genus Parhyale; species Parhyale hawaiensis. The sequence goes on from LQNS02276867.1 coordinate 9,127,040, forward strand.
AGCGAGGCAACGGTAGCAAAAAAAAATAAATTGGCTCTGAAACCATAATTTTCTTTGCATAAACTCCAAAATCTAATCATTGGTGCTTTTTGATAATAGTAACAGCTTGTGCAATTTTCTTGAAGATCCGTTCATAATTTTTTGAGTTATACTGCTAACAAACGTTAAGACAAACATGAGTCAAACATATAAACGAACAAACCGATCTACACCAAAATTGTGCTGACAGGCATAAAATTAAATTCAGTGACAAACGAACGAACGAATAAACGGATCATTACCAAAATTTGGTTATTTACTCCTTGTTATATAGCTAACAACTGATGTTAATTTCATAAAAAATCCATCCCTAACTTTTTGAGTGATGACATTGAGAAAAATGAGGCAAACAAACGGGTGGACATATCTTCACCAAAAAGTTAATCATCTGTTCCTCCTAACATACCTAACAATTCCTGTAAATTTCGTCAAAATCGGTTCATAACTTCTTGAGTTATCTTGGTGACAGACAGACAAAAAGACAGACAAACACGACGAAAACATAACCTCCTTGGCGGAGGTAAAAATTAGGGGCGGGAGTTTTGGGACCGAGAACGACATGCATAGCACGGAGCAGCACCCCCGAGCGAAGAGCTAATGGCAGGCCTGGTGCTTGCGATGTCGTGCAAAACACTGCCTGGTCCACTATAGCGAGTATCTGGGTAGCGAAAATTTCTTTAAGGCTCTAAGCCTCCACAGAGAATTGTAAGCAAAACAAGTTAAATCCTCGCTGGAGGGAGCGGGTCGGCACTTCGCAGAATCCTGCATGCTGCAAGCACACATATAAGTTATTACTTTTTGAGCGTTGGTCGTGCGGTCGCGCCGTGCTATACTTTACGTCTTCCACTGGAGCTAAGGATAACGAAGGAATCAGAGTTCTGTTAGAAAATTTGCTAATCAGGCGCTGGTATTATACGCTTTATTGATTAGCAAGTGATTGAGCAATTGGAAGTTTACATAATGAGCATGAGAATTTTATGGACTTCCTAATGCCAGCTTACCATTAATCAGTAAAAAAAATTTAGGGAGTGCTATCGATTTTCAGTTCTTTTGTGAACTGAACTTTGATAGTCTGCGCATTTACGCAATCTCAACAACGAAAATACATTATCTGGAACGGATGACACGAAAAATGAAGTGTGAACGACAGATCGAAGCTGAAACGACGGTCTTGAAGCAAGAGAGACAGTTATGAAGCAATTTATACTCAAACCTAGCCTTTCAATAGTAAAAAAGAAAGATACTTTAGCTCAGTCATTTAAATTTTATCTGTTTTGAGATGTTTGCCTTTCAAACTCGTTAGCACTATTAAAAAGTAACTTCAGGCTTACAGTGTTGCCCATTTCTTTCAATGGGATGCTTCTTGAAAGCATTTCGATGGTTGGATCTTAGAAAATTACGATGTTCTTTCATTGAACTAGTTAAATTATCTACTGCATAATCACTGGCAGTGAAGTATTTCAAATCGGTACGAGAAACTTGGCAATGTTGGAAGCTGTTGAATTGTATGCAGCAAATTTATTCTAAACTGAAGTTAAGCGTAAATAAAAGGTTTGTGAATTGCGAATCCTGTCATTTTTCCTAAAATATATTTTCATAAATCTTCTAAGTAGAAAAAAAGTTTATTAAATAAAGAATAGTACATCCAAAGTGTTACTTTCACAGTTTGGGGCAAGTCAAATTTCGTACCAGTTTTTGTGTCAATCGGAAAAGTTATTCTCTACTCTTTCCTGCTCAGTTTCAGTAGAGGCCCATTTTTGTACTGCATTCAGTGAGCCATCTCTCAACCTTGCTCGTCTAAAGACGAGCAGATCTTTAGAAAGCGGCTTTTCAGAAAAAGATACTGATGATCGATTTCAGCAGCGAGTAAGGTGAGTCTGTTATAAATTTAAATGTAAAGAAGTATAACCCAGCTGGCTTCCTTCAGTTATGATACGTTACAGCAGAATACAAACGGTATATTTCTACAACATAACGCCACCATTCTCACTGAACAACACCCAACCGAGAAGCTCCAAGGCCATGATATTGATATTTTGAGTGGGATGGGGAAGACACATGCAGGATTTAAGCCACATCGAAAACATCTGAGGCAACTTAATAAATGTTCTTTTTTGTGGCCATTTTCGTGACCACATTCCGTGGTAACATGAAACGACGCTCATTGAAAACACCGGGTCACCGACTTTTAAACAAACCAGAGATGCCTTGTTTGTTTTCAAAAAAGTCTAATGTATTTCTGATAAGGAGTTATGGAACGGGCTCGTTACATATATTATGGAATCATTGCGCATGAGGACCAGTTGTGATTAATGCTATCTGCATGAACGCTGGACGAGCTGAAAACCATGGAAATATCACTGCTGGAAATAAAAATATTAAAAAACTACAATTTTTTCAGTTTATCTCTGTACGCAAAAAGTATCATGAAATTTTAACTTCAATTTTCAAATTTCACTTGCCGAACACCTTGCTTCACTTCAGCGGTCTATGCTTGATGCACCGTTCAGGAGTACTGCAAAGCTTCCCCTGTGAATGCTAGAAAAATTAACTGAGCATTGAATGTTTGCTCTGTAGATGTTCTATTCAATGCAGAGAGGATGCTCGTGAAACTAAAAAGAGAAGTTACGTTCCTATTCAAACGGGTATTCCTGTAATAACGCTTCAACGCTTTTCGCATATTTATAAAAGTTTTGGTTAGACTTTCTAAACATGAACCAAAAGAAAGCTATTAAAGGTATATTTACATAAAATTATCAATTGGTGAAAATACAATGAATTTTACATTTGAACCTGATTTCGAAAATTTGGTGAGGCTCACTTCTCTGTAGATAATATGGAGATGTAAACATAGTGTACTCAAAAGAACGATGTACATGCAATGATACTGAATCCTTTTAGATGACCATGGCGTCTGCACCGTCGCTGGCGTATTGTTATGCACTGGATGCACCAAGGCTGATCCCATGCGTTGTACAATGAAACTACTCGAATTGAAAAATAAGTTAATTAAAATGCAAGCTTTGAATTTTCATTCATCGGCGTGCGCATTGCAATAACTAGAGAGCACTCGGCAAAGCAAGGCAACGGCAAATTGATTCCGAAATTCAGATTGGTTCCAAAACCACTTTTTCTTTGAATCAACACCAAAATCTAATCATTTATGCCTTTTGAGGGTATTAACGGCTATCATAAATTTCATGAAGATCCGTTCATAACTGTTTGAGTTATGCTGCTAACAAACATTACGACAAACATTAGTGAAACACACAAACAGACCAACCGATCATCACCACTAAAGGTCAGTGATGATAAAGGTCGTTCCACGAATTTTTGAACTAGTGTGCTGACAAGCCTAAAATCAAACACAGCGAGAAACACACGAACGATATACAGATAATCACAAAAATATGGTCATTTACTCTTCGTATTATACCGAACAACTCGTGCAAATTCTGTGAAAATCCGTCCATATCTTTCTGAAGTATGACCTTAAGAAAAAATTGGCAGCCAGACAAAAAAATGAATAGATTTTTATTAAAAGTTCACCATCGGTTTCTGTTGACATTCCTAACAATCCCTGTAAATTTCGTAAAGATCCATTTATTAGTTTTTGAGTAATCGTGGTGGCAGATAAAGACGACAAGACATTACCTGCTTAAAGGAAGTAATCATAACTAAGAAGACATATTAACGACAATTTTCAAGCGACAAAAACACATGCCTGCTTAAGATAGACTCAGAAGAACTCACTCTGCTCATATGATGTGGGTAGTCCATAAGTCGGATGTGCACTCCCACGAAAACGATCGGGTGCGTTTTATTGACTTTACTTCTGCGGACGAACGTTTTCAGTCGAGCGTCTGCCTGTGGGTTTGAAAAAGTATATAAACATCAGTATTTTTCTTGCTTCTTGAGCAATAGTCATAATGCCTTTTCTTTTTCTAAGTACTACCAACTCGTTTGGAGGAAGAACAATGTTCCCTTCACAATTGAATATATGTATATTTAATATATATATATATCCATTCGAAATTTCAAGTAGGACCTTTGGCTCAAAGGTGAAGCTTCAAGAATATATTTTCTTCAAAGATGAACTGTTCGTGATTTCAATATATGTGTTTACTTGTTACTTAATTCATACTTGTAGACAGAAGTCTGCTGTGGGCAATGATATTAAAATTTAAAGTACAAAAATGACCTGAGGTAACCAAAATTGACTATCTTTTTTTCAATGGGTAGTCCGCTTGTACACGTGTTTCTTGCTAAAATTGCGTGCTATAGTGTCATCATGACATAGGTTTCGTTGGAGGTTGCCAAGTGGATTGGAAAAAAAATTATCGAAGTCTCAACAACAAGCCGTAGGATCTACTTGGGAACACTGGGCCGTCAAGTATAGAGTGGAATAAATATTCTCTTACATATGTTCTGGTTGTAGATGGCGTACATATTGAAGCATTAGATGAGAAGCAAATTATATAGTTGAAATTTTATTACCGACGACGCGTTTCACTGTAACCTCAGCTCATCAGGTGGGGGGATCGAAGATGATGAAGAATATTTCGTTGACATCTTGAAAATTTTAGCGGTTATCACATAAAGATGGTATATATGATACCGGTTTGAGGAAAAATATAAATGACATTTTCTCTAATACAAATGTTTCGTCGTTTTCTAAACTAAGTCCATCCTGTTCACTTCAGCTACTGCACTAAATACAGACACACAGTAGTGCCGAAAGCGACAGTTTACAACCTGGACGGGTTTCAATAGGTGGCACATCTGCATGGTAGACTCCATTATAGTCACGAATCCTACAGCTGGCGTAAGCATAACTATATTATTACTAGTGGACCCGTGCGGAAAAAAATCATGCAATAACCTATACGTTTGCCTAATGCCTCGAGGCCGGTACGAAATCTTCTCTTTTCTTATTTGCTTCTTAATTTTTCTCTTTTCTTCATTTATCCTCTATCGTGCTGTCATCCTTAGGTCTTCTATATAGACAGGCAGAAGTAACATCTTGAGAAAAACATTTCAACAAACTTAAACACAATAGCAGCTTATATACAATGTGTCCGCTCCGTAGCAAAGATACCGTTGATACCGTCTTTCCACCTCAAATATCTGTTTCATTTGAGGTGCTCAAATTTTGACCTACGAAGAGAGAACTGCTTTGTCAGAGGAAAACAGTAAGCTAGAAGAAATAATTGTCTACTGATATCTACTGCAACCCGGCCTATTTTCTGCCCATCACTTGCAATGGAGCTTGAGAGGACAACCAGAGCCTCCAACCTGGGCTAAATTCCGCTTTTCTATTTCGTTAAGAACGTGACACCAAACATATAAATAAACACACGACGGTCATTCTTAGTATTAGATTATTAAATCACACCAAACTGGCCACGTGGGAACGGAGAAACTCCATGAGGTTAACAAACCCCCATGCAACCAGCCCAGCGGATGAAAAAAACGAAAGAATGAAAAAAAAAGAAGATCCAAGATCACAGAATAGCTCTGTGAACGGATCGTTTAGAGCAGCCATTACCCGCACCAGCAAAGACACAGCCATCAAGACCATTCCAAACCTCCACACACGATGGGAAAAACGAACGGGAACACTGGCTCGTACGGCATCGTAACGGTTCCAAGGCCTTCTCATGAAGAGCAACAGTACGCTGAGTATACCTAACCCGAAAAAATGGATCCGGAAGAAACTCAGACAGTGGATGACTGGGGCAGTTATAGATTTTATACAAAAAATAGACCCCACCAACTCTGCGACGATGCGCCAGATCACAAGGCACAACACCACCCAGCATGAACGCACATCGACGAACCACTTTGTCTAGCAAACACAGATGGCAATCAGCAGCAGAACCCCAGACTACAGAGCAGTACTCCAGAAGAAGGAGAACGAAGCTATTAAAGCAGCGACGTGTCAATTCTACCGAGCCAAACACCCTCCAAGCTCGCCTCATAAGACCAATCTTCTGCGATGCATGTGAGGCAACCGAACGAATGTGCGGCTCAAACGTCAGCTTTGGATCAAAATTGACACCAAATTTTACCAAGTCATCAACCACAGGAAGTGATACACCATCCAGCATGAGTGCAGGAAAGGAGGTCCCACTGTACGCAACCTGGGCACGAGCATGGTCTTAGTCTTGCCCGCATTTAGCCTTATCCCCACATAGAACACAAGGAATCCATCATTTCCAAATCATGCTGAATGGATTCTGAAATCTCTAATCTATGACTAGGCTTATCGCAAACAGCCAGCAAAGTAACATCATCAGCATAACCAACAAGTAAATTATTACCAAAATGAAACAAACCCGCCGTATATACAATGAACAACAATGGGCCCAGAACACTACCCTGTGGGACACCAGAAACCAAATCCAAAAACTCACTCCTCTTCCCATCAACAACTACACATTGGCGTCTGTCAGATAAAAATTGACTAATTACCGCGAGAACTGAA
>LQNS02276867.1:9196500-9237929 GCA_001587735.2 Parhyale hawaiensis
TATCGATTGAGCAAGAGTGTGCACATTCGGTTTTAGATTTTTTATTTCCTTCCAAAAGTCAATGCCCCGATTTTGAGTAAGTTTGCTACTTAGTTTTTCCGCTCTGAGCTCGTCCTTACGTCTGCGCACTTGCTTAAGGGTAATTCGGCATCTGTTTTGTAGCTTTTTTTTTTGTATCCACAGTCGGCCATTACGAGGCCTTCCTGCTTATCTCCACGCATTGAATGCGTGTCTGCTACCTTCGTGAAGTTTCCGAACATGTTCATTCCAGCCTGACACGTTTTTCCTACGCCTGTTACGTGTAATGCCGAATATACGACGCCCTGATTTAAGAATGACTGATTGTGTGTCAGACAAGAGGGCACATAGCCCATCTTGAGAGGATGTTTAGATTAGATTAGATGGGCGGCAGTAGACGAACCAAGAGGCCCATTCCCAAAGAGACACCGGGACTAACACCCCGGCTTCTTTGAGCTATTGCCATTATGTTAGTGGGATATAGAGGATTGGGGAAACGAGAGGAGAAAAACGGAAGACGAAAGAGAAAAAAGAGAAAGAAAAAATAAAAAATGAAAACAGAGGGGGAGAAGAATCTCCGCCATGAATGCCCCCAAGCATGATCGATTGCCGCTGATATACGGAGCTTAAATATATAGATGGAGTGGAAGTGAGAAGAATCCAGCATAAAATGGCCCGGAAAGCTTTGGTCGCTAAGTGCTTGCGACTCGTGGAGGAGGAGTTCTTAGCTGAGGAGGATATCTCTCCCAGTGTATGTCGAGACGACTTTTAAACGAGTTGACCGACTCCGCAAAAACAACATCGGAAGGAAGTCTATTCCAAATGCTGACAATGAAATAGGGAAAGAACTGCTGACTTAAGGTTGTTCTTCGAGCTTTATGCTTGAGTTTATGACCGTTGTTTCGCAAGCAATCATTAAGGTCTCTGTCAAAGAGTCCCGTTATGGGTACGTCGTTGAAGCCATTCAAGTACTTGAATGTTTCTATTAGTTGCCCTCTGAGTCGTCTTTACTTGAGAGAGATCAGACCCAGTTCTTTTAGGCGAGGTTCATACGACTTGTTTCTCAGCAGAGGTATCAATTTCGTTGCTCTGCGTTGGACTCTTTCCATGTTATCGATATCTTTACAGAGATGCGGCGACTAGAATTGAACAGCAAATTCTAAGTGTGGCCTCACTAATGCCTTTTACAGTGGGACGATGATGTCCTTGGACTTGTATTCGAAGTTTCTGGTGATGAATCCGAGTATTCTGCTCGCCATTTTCACACTCTTATCGACTTGCTGACTGTGTTGTAGTTTGTTTGTAATAGTGATTCCTAAGTCACGTTGTTGGGTGACAGCAGCCAATACCGTCCCATTCATTTGCAGTGGTTGCGAAGGGTTCACCATCCCTAAGTCCATTACTGAGCATTCATCGACATTAAAGCTCATCTGCCACGTTCTGCTCCATTCCATGAGGTGGTCGAGGTCTTGTTGGAGCTCGGCTCTTTTCGGGCAAGATGACATAGTTTAGTATCATAAGCAAATTTACTGATTTTACTACGGATGTTGAGATCGTGATTATAGATGAAAATTGAGAGCAGAAGTGGGCGAAGCACGCTACCTTGTGGAACGCCTGATTATACGTGCGTCCAGGCACTCGTCTCTCCTCCAAGCTTGACTCGCTGCTGCCGACCCGTAAGCCATAACCTGATCCATCGTAAAATGTCTCCCTAGATGCCATGGGCTTCCAATTTTTTCATTGGTCGTTGATGGGGACTTTGTCAAAAGCCTTTTGGAATATAGATACACAAGGTCTACATCCTTGTCTTCATCCTTAATATCCGTAACTTTTGTGAAAATGTCTAGTAGGTTTGTTAAGCAGCTTCTTCCATTTCGTAAACCATGCTGGGTTTCGGATATGAGCTGATGCATCCTCAGGTGATCAGTGATGCGCTTTTTTAAGAGGCGTTCGATGTTTTTTTCTGACGACCGATGGAAGACTGATTGGTCGATAGTTGTTGGGGCATTTCTTATCCCCTTTCTTATGTATCGGGATCACATTAGCTAGTTTCCAATCGTGCGGAACTTCTCCTGTTCTTAGAGACCAATTAAATATTTCGAGCAGTAGCTTCAGGATGACTGGAGCCATTTCCCGTAATACATGAGGAATAACATTATCTGGGCCAGTGGATTTGTACACATTTTGGTGGGTCAGTTCTTGAAGGCTCTCAATCTCCGTGAAAACACATGTGTTTATGGGAGCAACTTGCATCGGTGCTGCTTCTGGGATATGCGCAACATTCATTAGTAAATATAGAGGCGAAAATTATAGTGGTTCAGCACTGTGGCTTTGTCTCATAGGTTATAGGTAATCTCACCATTAGGTCTTTTGAGCGGACCTATGAATTCTTTTTTGAATCGTCTTCATTTACAAATTTAGAGATTATGTCGATAGATACTGTCAACAGTTGCAACGGAAGGAATAATTGTGTATTTTTCAATTTGCACCAGGTTCGTGGCCATTTTTTGCTTCCTTGGAGCTTGCACGGCAATGGAGAGAACAAAGAATCTCGGCAGAAGATCCCAGGCGCATAACCGCACCTGCCAAGGAACTGGAGCCACTCGCGGGGCAGATCGCAACCTGCACCGGAGCCACAACCCCGCCTGTAGGGAGCAACGTCAATTTCGAACATGCAACACGTGACAGGCGTCCCACCGATGAAAATGCCAATGCTGGTAAGTTACGTCGTCTGTCTTCGATGTGCGATGTATTTAATTACATTACTCGACAAACCAGTGGTCTATTTTCTAAAAACAGAATTTTTCATCATATCCCGTGGTTATTTTCGGGTAACAATTGACATATTTTGCTTAAATTATTGAAATATATATAATATTTATGATGCACCGCGTCTAGGTATACCATTTTTATATCATTTAAACAATACTGCATCCATTTACTCTCACAGTGAAGGCAAGTTTCACGGGTCCTTCTCCTATTTGTCCTTTCTCAGGTCAAAGCAAGGATATTTCAGGTATGCCCTTATAACTTGCCCCTTATCTAATAGGTACTGATGAAAGCGTCACAGTCGTACTAACTAACGGAGGGACAAGCAGAATCATATAATAGACTAGTGAACCAGTGCGTAAAAAAATTCCCGCAATAATCGATAGATTTTCGCTCTTCTCTGAATACTGTTTACACATTTTCCCGCTGGCGTTTATTAGCAGCTGTTATTCTGGCTGCAACCTTTCTACTTCAAGTCTTTCTAGTCACTGTGTCGTATCAATGCTTCATTGGTAACTCGTCGTCGTTCTTGAGACTGAAGTAGTCTCATTCTTCTTCTACGTGCGTCTTCCAAAGTAAAATCTTAAGTAACACACTACAATAAACTTGAATGCCACTCCAGAGGGCTTATTTGAAATGTTAGTGCACCGTATCCTTGATACTGCCTCCCATACTCAAATAGCTGCTTCACTAAAGTGCTAAAATTTTGGCCCATGAAGCAAAATCCGCTTTCTGATACAAAGAGAGTAAGCTAGAGGAATTAATTGTCTACTGCCCATGAACTAATTCTCTACTGCCCGTCGTGAGTGCTCCGTTGATCATCTGCCGAGATTATACGTCGTGACCTGGGAGAAAAAAAATACTATCATCATCGCATCGTCAGTGCTCCCTTGAACATCTGCAGAATTTATACGTCGTGAACTGAGAAAAATAAAGTATAGAATCGGACTCCAAAAGCTGCATATATAGCTCCGATTTGAAGAAGTGTTTCAAGAAAGAAGTGCTTCAGATAAAGGGCTTAGCCATCTTCTGCAACCTGATCAGCGACCTCTACGAAAACATAGCTCAATTACAAAATCTACAACCTGGCCCATTTTTCACCTACTTCCTGAAGAGCGGACATTAAATAAATACACGAAGCGTTTTATCACTATATAATATAACGTTTCGTGTACCTATTTAGATTCGTATCCGCATTGATGGAAATAGATAGGCGAAAAATAAGCCAGGCTGCAGATTTTGTAAACCGATGACCAGGTTGCAGAAGATGGCTACGGCTGTTCCGTATACCTTTGTCTGAAGACAATTCTTGCTTGAAACACTTCTTGAAAATCGGAATACTATGTATGTAGCTTCTGGAGTCTGATTTTATAACTTTTTCCTCTCAGGTCACGACGAATAAACTCGGCAGATGGTCAACGAAGCGCTCTGGAGAGGGTGATTTTTCACGGGCAGTAGACAATTATTTCTTCTAGCTTTCTGTCTTTCACTTCTTGTTTTACAGTAGTTTTATTCGCGTTCAAAGGGGATCTTGTTATTCCATGTATTTCTGTCCATTACCATGTGCTCCTTAAGATCCCTCAGCATCATACCACGCACATCATCCCTCACACTGTCGTTTCTGAAGGTACGAATTTTGTTTCATAGCCCAAATTTCAGAATTTCAGTGGAGCAGATATTTAATTACGCAAGACTGTATCTTGGGTGCGGAGCGCTGACATGCACACAGGCGGGTTGAAGTTACATTCAAGTTTATTGCTGTGTTTTACTCAATATTTATTTCTGCCTCTCACTATTGAAGACACAAGCCTATTCAAGAAGGAAGATTGTTAACGTATAAGTAGTACGAAACTGCTACAGTCTCAAGATCGAAGACGTTCTACGAAAGCATGGAGAGAGATGAATCGTCTTTGCGATACAGAAAGGTTAGAGAAGTGAATGAGAGCTGCTGATAAGCGTAAACGGAAAACTGAGGAAACGTGAAATCAGAGAGAAAACCCTATGGTTGACAGAACGACGAAGGATCAGTGAAGAAAATGAAGCGAGTCAGAGAAGAGAAAATTCCGCAACGGCCTAAATTAGTAAAAAAATCGATCATTGCGAGAATTTTTTTCAAGCGCGGATCCACTAGTTATTCAAAGATAGTTCAAATCACGATACATGTGAGTGCTAAAAGAATCTGTATGTATCTACACTGATTCGTTCGCAGCGTTGGCAATGTAGAACCTGCATTGAGATATGTGTTTACAATCTGGTCTATTTTCTACCAATCAGTTTTCAGCGAAACTTGAGAGGATGACCACAGTCTCCGACCTGGCCTTATATATTGGCCTGTTTTATTAAAGCGTGACAGAAAATGGACAGATAAAAAAAAGCAGATGAAAATAAATAAGCAGATGACGACACAGAGGAACTTCTTGTTGCCAACGTTTAAATCAACTCTTTTTTTTTTCTTTTTACTGCCATGGAGTCTGATTTTTATTACTGTCTCCGAGTGTTGAAACTCTATTTGCTCTCATTTCACGTCGTACATATTGAATTGATATTCAATGAAGCACAGATGAAGAGATTTTTCATCGTGCAGTAGACATCAATTATTTTTTTCGAGCCCCCCTTCTTATTTTGAAGAAGTAGTTTCCGGCTGAGAGCAAAATTTTCGATGTGCTGAAGTTTTACAATGCCGTCGTACATAGGATAAGCGGCGGGGAAATTACCTAAGATCCAGAGATGCTTCACTGCTTGCTAATACAAATTGACTTTTTTATGTTTTCCTAAAGGAAGGAGTGAGTGTATTGCTCAGATGGATTAAGACGGAGAGCCCTCATGTCTTATGATAATATGAGTTTGCCGTCGCAACGTATTTTTCAGACGTGTATTAGTATCAATGTGTGATTAGTGATGAAGTGTCGTCACACATTCTTCGCTGCCTTTTTTGACAGCGGTGCACTTTAGTATTGCATATATGTAGCGCGACAGATGCTGATGCCTGCGCTTGTGACACGTCACGTCTCGCAAAAATTGTCACTGAAGTTTGCCCTATAGCATTTGCCTTTTCCATCACACTAACGTCCGCTCACGCTGATGCGAAAGGCATTAAATTGAGTGGCCGCCGAAATGAAACTAGGCGGAATCTAGGGGAAAGACATGTCGCAAGCTCGAGCATCAGCATATGTTGGACTATGTAGTATGGGCGTTACTCGTTGGCTCGAATGAAAACAAATTAGCACGGGCTCACCTCATTTATGTTACCTCCTATACAAAGTGTCAGAAAAAGTTTAAGCTCAGCGTATATTGATGATAAAGAGATTAGAGTAGATAAGCAACAGTAGACGAAGCAATAGGCCCATTCCCAAAGAGACACCAGAACCTACGCCCCGGCCTTCCATGAGCTATTACCATTGTGTTAGCAGGATATATAGGACTGGAGAAAAGAGGAAGAAGAAAAGAGGAGAAAAAAAGGGGAAAAATCCCAGCCACAGAGACGATCATGAATGCACGCAAGTACGATCAAGAGCCGCTGATATGAGGAGCTTGCGATGTCAGGCGTGTAGTTGGAGCGGGAGAGAGAAGAAGACGGATTAAGGTGGCCTAGGAAGCTTTGGCCGTCAAGAGCTTGCAACTCCTGGAGGAGGAGTTCTTAGCTGTGGATGATGTCTCTCCCAATGTATATCAAGCCGATTTTTAAACACGTTGACTGACTCCGCATTAGCAACGTCAGAGGGGAATCTATTCCAAATGCTTACTATGAATTACGGAAAGAACTGCTAACTCAAAGTCGTTCTTCGAGCTTTATGCTTGAGCTTATGACCGTTGTTTTGCAAGCGATCATTGAGGCCTCTTTCAAAGAGTCCCGTTCTAGGTTTATTGTTGAATCCATTCAAATACTTGAATGTTTCTATTAGTCGCCCCCTGAGTCGCCTTTACTCGAAAGAGATCAGACCCAGTTCTTTTAGGCAACATTCATAAAGCTTATTTCGTAACTGAGGTATCAATTTCGCTGCTCTGCGTTGGAGTCTTTCCATGTTATCGATATCTTTACACAGATGTGGCGACCACAAGTGAACAGCAAATTCTAAGTGTGGCCGCACTAATGCCTTGCAAGAGAATGATGATGTCCTTGGACTTGTATTCAAAGTTTCTGGTGTTGAATCCCAGTAATATACTTGCCATTTTCACACTGGGCCCAGATGAGGAAGGACTACTTCCGTAATGTGTGTAAGGACATCCGACCACGATAAGGGCGTGTCATTGCTGCCAATGGAGGTCCTATTGAATAGCAATGTTGTTGAGATCATAATAAACTAATACATCACCAATCTTGTTTTATTTCATTATAAACAAAGCGTTTACAAACTTCGGATGACAAATTATTAAAACAGGTCAGAACTTTTTCAAAGCCCGGTATTTGTATGGCAAACAGAAAGTTGAAAAGCAAAGAATAAAAACTGTACTGTATTCTGTTTTCCGTTTATTGAATACGTTACCTGATAGCGGCGCCAATAAATACCTTGGTATTCTGTTAATAAGAAGCGCTCTTGAAAGGGTTGAACCTTTCTATATGCATCAAGATGCAGACATGGGAGATTGAGAATAATACATCTCACTTCCTAAATGTTTTGGAGAATGAGTGAACTATGGAACTTGTAAAAGATTTGTGTATGGTTATGTGTATCTAGAGTACCCGTGCTGTCAAAAATGACAGCGAAGCATTTGTGATGACTCGTCTTCATTGATCAGAATTTTCTTATTAACTTCCCAATGAAGGATCCACTACAACTGCCAACTTCAATTACGAAACATAAGATAAACATGCTAGGCTGAGCAACGCCAAGCTTTCCTTCAGTGATACGATGAAAAAACCTGTTTCTTCTTTTTTCATCTCTCTCGGCCCGCAGCCATTCCTGCTCCTAATAAATGCTGAGCTCTGCTTCCAGGATACTCGATGATGCCATAAACTCGGGAGATTTTTCCCCTGGTGAAAAGTTGTTCTACTGAAAGAAGAACCCAAATTGGAGCAAATTTATTAGCTTCCAACAATCATCGTGTTTTTTGCCCGCTTGCTGACGGCTGAAGTATATCTTACCATTTACTTCGAGGATTATGCAGTCAATAAGAGCATCCGGGTAAACTCAGGGCAGCTGAAGTTTGGATGAAGGAAAACTTAGAAGAGAGTATAAGTCACGATGCAAGAGAGCGCTTAGAAAAGCTGTTTGTGCCTGGATTGAGTGCAGTTCGTCCTTGGCAAAGAAAGGACCGCATTCAGTTGTATGCTTGTCATCATCTGCAACCTGGCTAATTATCTACCTGTCAGTTTTCAATGAAGCCGGCATGATGACCACAGCCTCCAATCTGTGCGAATTTTTGCTTCTCTGTTTTCTTGAAGTGTGATAGAAAATAAGCAGATTCAAGACCAGACGATGTACTTTTTGTGATTCTAGATCTGTACCAGGCTATTGAACTTTTGAAGGCTCTATTTGGCGCCTTTTATTTTAAGAATGCATTCCTTTTTAGATCTGAAACCTGAAATTAGTCATGACGCTGAGTTTTCTCTTTTACTTCTTTCCCAGGGAAACTTACTGCTACGCAGCTGATAAATTTGATATTGAACATCACGGGACCGGTGGAGAGAGAGTTTGAAAGTATGTTGAGAAGAACATTAATTGACACAGATCGAGAGTTGGACGCGCTTCTCCGTCAGCTTAAGGTACTGACCATAAATTTGGATCTTTTTGTTCAAATCATTTACAGGAGATCAAAAGTATCCTATCATAACAACTTCCTGAAGTTGCACCACTGAAGCCACGCCCTATGTGGAACATTGTTGTGCTTTTTATGCCCCAAAAATATGGCTTTTATGCCTTAACAATATGGGTTTGATGCCCTTATAATATGCCAGTTATACCCAAAAAATATGCCTTCATGCCCTAAAAAATATGTCTTTATGCCTTTACGCTTGCTATTGAGGTCCCTATGTCCCAAGATATCACTTTAAAAATTTATTCATAATTTTAAGTATCTATGAGTCATAAAATTGAGATTTTTTGGTTGGATTTCAAAGCGTTACATATATACGTTTTTTTTCGTCGTTTTGAATATCATTGTTTATTTTATTGAATTTTTCCGTACTTCTCTGGAGAGGCGTGGTCTTATGTAAGTTCTACCACAAAATGCAAACTAAAAACCGGCATTATACTCAGTAGGACTTTGATGCTCTTCTATCTATAGTGCCGCGTCAGTAGTTAGGACCCTATTACATGAGCGATCAGATTGTCAATTTTGTAGGTTCAAAACGCATCGTCGGAACTGCTTATGGGATTGATTTCTGTATCTTGACTACGGAAGATACTTTCGAAGAATCTGATTTTTCCAACGTAGTACGTATTTCCACTCGAAGCTTGTTTGCCAGCGTCAATTCACTGCATGAAAAGGCGATACGATATTCTTTAATGTCTTCGCTCGTGCCATTTCGTTTGAAGTGTGAATAAAGATGAAAAAAAAAAAATTTACAGCATTTTCTAGCGTCAAATTATTTTATTTTCTGTTAGTGCTTGAAGTTTTATCTCTCGTCCAAGGAATGATGTATCATTGAATAGCGCATATAGGTTGTCCTAGTTTCATGAAACAACTAGAGCACTCTGAGAGCGCATACCTCCGCCAAGCGAGGCAACGGCAGCAAAAAATTCAAATTGGCTCTGAAACCATAATTTTCTTTTTATAAACTCCAAAATCTAATCATTTATGTCTTTTGATAGTAATAACAGCTAGTGCAATGTTCTTGAAGATCCGTTCATAACTTTCTAAGTTATACTGCTAACAAACGTAATGACAAGCATGAGTCAAACATACAAACGAACAAACCGATCCGCACCAAAATTTAATCATTTATGTCTTTCAACATTACTAAAACCCCTATGAATTTCATAAAGAACCATTCATTATCTTTTTTTAGTTATTGTGCTAACAAGCATAAAATCAAAAACAGTGACAAACGAACGAACGAACAAACAGATCATCACCAAAATTTGGTCATTTACTTTTTGTAATATACCTAACAACTCATGTTAATTTCATAAAAATCCATCTGTAACTTTTGAGTTATGGTGTTTAGAAAAATGAGGCAAATAAACAAACAAACAAACGGCAAACGGATGGACATATCTTCACCAAAAGTTAATCATCCGTTTCTCATAACATACCTAAGAATCCCTGTAAATTTCGTCCGAATCGGTTGAAAACTTTTTGAGTTATCTTGGTGACCGACAAATAGATAAACATGACGAAAACATAATCTCCTTGGCGGAGGTAACTACAGTACTTCTTGTTGAATTTGTTCGGCAGATAAATTTGCAATTCGTCAAGCAGGTGCTTTATTTGGTAGATTTTCCTCAGCTGACGGACTATATCTAATAGATTAATAGTAGCGTTCCAAAGAAATACTCATGCTCGGAGATTTTAGGAGAGGGAGGCATTCTGTCCCAGACCCTGCGTCGTCATTTGGTACTGTATTTTGCGAACGTCTGGACAGAGACCACAAACCATGCGCTCTCTGTAGCCTCCGGTACCTACTGAACACCGAAGTGGCGCCAGCGGATTGAGTATTACGGGTAATTAATACAGTGTTCCTTTGTGATGGTGATACCTTTCTAGATGTATCTCAGGGTAGAGAGGGTCCGCTATACCGTAGGGATGAAGTAAAACTCGAAGAAGGTCAGCAATAACTGTACTCTTGGATTATGGTAGTTTGATACAAGGGAGATATCAGTACAGGTTGATGAAGTACTGTAATACGTTGCAGAACAAGTGCGAGAGCAGAACAATGGCAACGTAGCTGTTCACTGGCTAGATGTGTCTCCAGTGAGCTAATATCTATAAGTGCTAAAAGCCGAGAAGCGACCGTCTTATTTATTAGCTACCTACGAAAGACGTGCAGTACAGGTCTGCACATCCTTCCCTCTCCTACGTTTTTTTTATTACTACTACACTTTATGGTGATGCCTAACATTATTGCACCATTGTTTATTTGGTGCTTCACCCTGCAGCACGATTGGGTGGCCAAGTGTTTTCTAAATTTCCTATAATAATAAATATTTCGTCCCATTTCGGGTCGTTCACTAAGTCGTGAAACTCTTGTTCAGACAATATCTTATTCACTAGTCCTTAATAGTACAAACTAAAGAATAAAAAGCAGTTTTAATTGCGGTTTAATAGATGATGGAGAATGATGTAGGATAGCGATGAGCAGAATAGACAATTATAATGTAGGAACTCGATCGTTCCTTAGAAAGATTTTTAATGAATGAAAGGATGATCATCCTACAATTTCTTAATTCTAATAGGATATTAATTTTTAAACTCAGAAATATATTTTTGTATGAGAAGGGCAAGAGATGAGTGATAAGGTAATGTGCGTTTTTTTTTCGGAGGGGGGGGGAAGAGCTCCGATGCCACGAAAAGGGCTCTTCCTGTCGGGCAGCACGCTAGGAAAACTGCAGCTTCGCGTCGCAGCTTCGTCCTCCAATCCTGAAACAAAACAGAGAAAAATCAGCATTTTACCCCTGGCAAGGTAACATACAAAAGGGTGAAAGAAATAAGAGACATTATAGTCAGAAATAAGAGGAAATACTTTTTCAAAATCCAATGTGATTCGATGCATTTTTGCTTCCAGCGAGAATTGTCGGAACATTTTGCTTCATCATTTCTCGTCTGGGAAATCTTCCGATTCAGCAGTCTGAAGCATCCTGCTGAGCATAGGCATTCAGGCAGCAGACGCAAAGTCAGCTCTTTTGCAGTCGAGTGAAATCATTTAATGATTTCTAGTCGTCAGAATGAAACTGGACAAGAGAATTCTTGCAATTCATGAGTTGGCATTTCATTCTGATATTAAACGAATCACTTCGGTATTCTGCAGAATGATAGGATAGCATTATCAGATGGAAAGATAGCTTAGATTCTACATAGGGTGATTTTTAATACATTAGTATTCTAATTTTATGGATTATATAGTTTTTTACGCTAGAACATTTTTTCTAATTTCTTTCTAAATGACTAAAATTACAATACATGATGAGTCGATCATTAATTAAGTATAGAGATACAGTTACAAGTCATTCCGTTGCATAATTAAATCAACAGTTCATATTTTAAGTTTGTTTCGTTATGTGAATTTTTATTTAAATATTGTGTTGGAAAATTTACATGCTATGTTAGATTTCGAGTTCTCAACTGTTAGTTCAGTCGACAAGTTTTAATGGTAAATCGTGATTAAGGTTAGATTTTATCTCTTTCTTTCCTATTTTTATGATGGCGTAATTTCTTTTTACAAAGGTGATCTCTCCAGGACCAAGCCATGATAGATCGAGTTTATGCTTTTTCGCATGATTTTTGATCAGTACTCTGTCACCTATGGATACATGTTTATCCTTTCGAGATAGGTTCCGGTACAGATTACGTTTGTTTGTGTTGTTTATGATAGTGTCTCGAACGTTCTCGTGAATCGCGGCAGATTCTCGCGCTCGGAATCTCACTAGTGCGGATTCAGAGTCGTAGTTATAGGGTTGTTCGATGTGTTGTGTTTGGAAATTTGGATGTGTGTCGCATCTAAACATTTTGTAACTTGGGGTATCTTGTAATGTTGTGTTTAGGCTGTTATTTATTTTGTTTTGACACGTTGAAAGGAATTGATCCCATTCACCATGTACAGTGGTATTTATGTACAGTTTAAGCAAATTAGTGATTTTTTTTCATGTTCCGTTCAATTATTGCATTACTATGCGGACTTCTGGCCAGAACCTCTTTTTTCTGATTTCGTGGATAGCACTGAAATCGTGTACAGCGTCCGAAATCAATTCTTTTCCTATATCGCTTAGTAAGACGACTGGATAACCTAAAAAATCAAACGTGTTCTTTAGGCAATCCAGCACAGTTTCAGTTTTTCTATCTTCAGTGGCATGTAGAACGCAAAATCGAGAGAAAAGGTCAATTATCCCTAAAATGTAACGTTTGTTTGTCTGTGTCACAGGCAAGGGTCCGTAGTAGTCGGTACTGCAAATTTCCATTGGTCTTGTTGCAATAGGCGCAGTCAAAATATTTATAGGTACTGGAGTTTGGGCTTTTAGAATTTCACAGGTCACACATATAAGAATAAATTTCTTGATCATGGACTTTTCGAGTTGATGATAGTAACGTAACTTGAACAAAAACAAAGTATGGAGTGCATCCATGTGGGTACGATAATGTGTACTTAATATTGCTTTATTCATTAAAGACGTCGGCATGAAAGCGCAAATTATTGTGCTATTTTTTCTACCCTCCACACTTCGTCTCTTATACAAAATATCGTTTACTATTAAATATTCTTCTAAAATGGGTAAATTACTGCTGTAGCCATTTTTTAATGCATCCATTATTTCAACACAGAATGGATCATTGCTTTGATGTTCTTTAAATTCAATATCAGTCCAACTGACTTCATCAGTTGAGGGAACGTAATTATGTATAAAGCAGGGAGCTTTGCATGATCACGATTTTTGCCTGAATTATCAGTTGTTGCGTCGTCAATTTCGCTGACAGGATTGTCAGATTCGTCTGAAACAATAGTCTGGTTTCGGGTGGCAGCTCGTGTGACTACTGCTAGCGCTTCTGTCGATTTTTCAGTCAGAATTTCACACTCTTAGAGAATGTCCTCAGTTAGAGTCTTACCGTTCAGTCGGCTTAAGGCGTCAGCTACTACATTTTTCTTACCGGGTAGATGCTTTACAGTTACACTGAAATTATGGATATTCAGACACCATCTTGCAAGACACGGATTTTCTGGGATTCTCAACCTATCAAAGTAGTAGGTAATTGGCTTATTATCCGTATAGACTATGACAACGTAGCCTAGTATTAGGTACTTGAATTCGTTCAAAGCTCTTTCGATAGCAAGTAATTCTTTTTTCAAAGTACTGTAATTTCTTTAGGTTTTGCTAAGAGATTTACTGAAATAGGCGACGGGTCTCATGTTGTTTTCGCTTGTGTCATCAGATTGTAAGACCACTGCTCCAATTCCGCTGTTTGAAGCATCAGAAAAAACGTCGAAACTGCGATTGAAATTAGGGTGAGCTAGTACAGCATCTGTTGTTATGGAAGTTTTAAGTAATTCGAAACTTTCTTGACACTCGCTTGTCCATTTGAATTCGGCATCTTTTCTTAATAGTCGGTAAACTGGCTGGGCTATAAGACTAAAATTAGCGACGTATTTGCGGAAATAGTTACACATACCCAGAAAAATTTGTAACTCCTTGACGTTGGTTGGTGGGACGTAATTTTGCATTTTTTCGATTTGTGTGCAGCGCAATCCATCTGCAGAGATATTATGTCCAAGACGCTGGATGAGCAAAATCGGCATTTCTCGAGCTTTAGAGCTAGATTGGCAGCTCTTAGTTTTTCTAGCACAGTTCTTATGTCATTCAGATGTTGATTTTTGTCCTTTCTGAAGATAAGAACGTCATCGATGAAGCAGAAGCAAAGTTTACCGAGAATTGCGTTGATCGCAGAGGTTATAACTGCTTGAAAGACGGAGGGTGAACTCCGTAGACCAAATGGAAGCTTCCTACTGTTAAATTTGCGCGAATTTATGGTAAATGCGGTCAGCGGACGACTGTCCTCGGTCAGCGAAACCTGGTGGAAAGCGGCTCTGAGATCTAAAAGTGAAAAGCAGGTGTTACCGCCTAAAGTAGACAAAATTTCGTCTATTCTAGGTAAGGGATACGATTCTGCTAGAGTGACGCGGTTCAGTGCCCGATAATCTATAACGGGCCTGATCTCTCCGCATTTTTTCTTTACAACAATGACTGGGAAATTATAGCTTGATGTACTCACCTCTATGGTACCTTCCTTAAGCAATTTTTTCTGTTACACGATCTAACTCTTCCCTGTATCGATGGGGTATACGGTAGGGTGGCAGATTTATAACTGGTGCTCCAGGTTTGAGCACTATTCGATGCTGTGCAACATTTGTGGTACCTATCGGTTCGTCACTAAGTGTTATAACATCTCTGAAGTCATTCAGTCTGTTTAACAGTTCAGGTTTCCTTTATCATTTTCACAGTTTACGTCTTCGTTAGTCAGTTTGCGTCTGTTGGTTACGTCCTTGTCAGAAAGTTGTGCGTCAATACCTTGGGCGTTTGTTTGTTCCCTTGGATCGACCATATTAGCGTTGTTTCCGCTCAGAGTGTTGGAATCACTCCTTGAAATAGAATCGTGAGCGTTGATCTCGCTCTTGGGATCAACTTTGTGATCGTTGTTGTGAACTACAGTCCCCTGGTTTACATCTACCGGACTGGCCTCTATTCCACCATGTTTTTCAACGTACACCGGGTTATAGTTCGCTTCATCCATATTGGCTTCTCTAACCGCAGATTCTATAGTGGTGAAGTACGTTTCTGATTCGAATTCATTTTTATCTAACGGTTCTACCACTGAAATCATTGTGTTTTCAATAAGGAATATATCCTCATCACTAGTGTATATTAGTAGTATAGAAACTGCTGCATTTGATTCATTTACGTTAACTAACGTTTCGGCAACACAAATTCCATTACTCATTACATTATTTTTTACAATATATTGACCGGGTTTAACATTTTTAATGAAACCGTAGGCCTGACGCAATGCGTTAGCGGGAAGTTCCGTGTCAATGATATGAACAACGGCTTCAGTTTGTGCTTCATTCTTTCTTTTAGGTGAGGGCTTGCTACCTTCTCCACCATCGGCAATTGCAGTAGCATCTTTTTCATCAGTTGGCGGCGAGTTTGTACTCTGGTCCGTCTTTTCAACATTATTATTTGTATTGCGCGCTTTGATGCTCTGAAAGTCTTTGTGCACATTATTGGCATTAGGAGCTCTAGGAGCTAGAGGTTTAGTGCGTTTCTTTTTAAGGAATGTGTTTTTGCGAAACGCTTGAGCTACAATATCAGCCATTAGACACTCTTGGTTGTCTATAATATTTCTAATTAATTTTCTTTTCCGGTGGTGAACATCTTTATCGGCCAATTTGATTTCATGCCCTTCAATAATTAGTGCGCCCTTTGCAATATCTATCATGGCGTTCTGCAAGATGTCACGGCCCAAAATAAGGTCGTAGCGAAAAGTAGCATCCTTAATAACTAAGGCAGTGGTGGTGAGAACTTCTACCATTTATGCCTTTTATTACAGTGTTACTAGGCATTATTTCGTCGCTGCAATTTATTTCTTGATAATTTACGATTGACATCTGAGATCCAGAATCAATTAGTGCCTTTATTATTTTATTTCCAGTTTTTAATATAATTGTAGGCTTATTAGTTTCCTTTAAAGACACGATATTACTTCCTTCATTATTGAAGTGAGAAATTACATTAGTGCATAAATATGCATCAACGACTTCGGTATCTCAGTCATTTGTTTTACGTGAGGACTGGAATTATTTCCCACGGAGCACTTAAGATTAGCACAGTTGGAATTTACATCCACAGTGTGTGAATGTACAGTCTTTATTCCAAAAAAGGAGAGTCACCGCTTGTATCAGTTTCAGCAACATGAACATTTACTTTGCTCTTGTAGCCTTTCGATGCTTTCATCCTCTGAATTCTATATTTGTATATTTTTGTTGGCATTACAATTTTCAGCCTTATGCTGGTTTCCACACAGAAAGCAATTATTTGGAGAGCCGTGCTTTTTGAAACAAGTTTCTTCTACATGATTATTCATTTTGCAAAAATTGCAGAATGGCCTCTCTGTTTTCGTGGTGGTCTCTTTCCTTGGTTTGCCCTGTTGTTTTGCTGAGTTGTTGGGTACATGTGTCTCGGAGTGACATTCTGTTGTACCTAAGGGCTTGTCACCGGCATAACAAGAATAGCAGTTAGGTGTTCGCGACCTGACTGCATCGGCATTTCTGTTAAAATTACCTCTGAAAGCTCTGTATGGTCTCCTACCAGCAAAACGAGTTTTCGGACGTCCACGAGATTGAGTCTGAGTCGAGTAGTATGTCTCACTGTCATCAAAGTGGGCGTCACTATAGTAATGCGAGTCAGATGAGTCAGCATAGAATGTTTCTACATGTCTAGGTTGAGTAGCTAAAATAGGTTTGTCGGCAGGGTAGTTGCGGATAGTAGACACTATCTTAGACAGAAGATCTTTTGGAGATTTAATGGATTTTCCTTGACATATTTTTTTGGCGAACTGTTCAGAACAAAGTGGCAATACTGAAGTTATCACTATGGTCGAGTTGATGATATGAGCAGTGTAGTCTTTAAGTTGGGCTTGATCATCACTACTCACAGAGTAAGGGTGTTCAGCTACAGCGAGTTCAGAACTGTCCATCAAGTATTCAGTCATACATTTCGCCTTATTGTATGCTTCAATGAGCTGAGCTGCAATGCTGTCATCCTTGTAAAGTGTTAGCTTAGCTAAATTAGATGATAATGCATGCAGATTTTTTTCTCCGCGGCCAATGTAGGCATTGTCTAGGATGCCAACGATATCCTCGAACGTAAGTTCGGGATTATCTTTGACTAGTCAGACAACTAAGGGGCCGACGTCACCTTGAAATTTGTGGGCACTTCGTATTAACATGGATTTTTTGTCGTCTTCGTTATTAGGATCTCTAAGGATTCGCATATACGCTCTCAGTTTCTTCATATGGGAGCGAAACTGCTCCCTTCGTGAAATGAAGGGTCATTCTCACGCTTTCGTCTACGGAAATAGGCAATTCCTGTGTGGATAACACAGTGCTATGTGATGGTAACGCAGCTGCGATGCTTTGGGCCAACATCAAATGACTAGGGTCGTTGGCAGCTGTCGTCATTGTAACAGTCGGGGTTGCTGTGATAATACTAACAGTTATTGATGTTGACGTCATAGTGAGAGATGTGACATGATTGGTTGTCGTAGTCGTAACACTCGTCGATGTCGGTTGAGTAGTCGTCACTACATTCGTACTAGCACCGCTGGTACCTTGAATTGCACCAATCACTTGACTATCCCCATTGTCTCCCATGTTTGTATGTACGCACCTCGGAACTGATGTCCTACCTGCGCGCGTGAGAAATTTACTGGTTCTTATATGTTCGTCTTCTGATGAGTCACTCATCAGAAGTAATTCTAATCCAGTGATTAAATTGAAGTTCTAGCAGGAGAAGGGTTGATTTATACGCTACTCTCAATTCAGGAACTCAGTCAACTAACTTATCATCAATCAGTTCGAGTTCAGCATATTTTGTTGAAAATTTTGGTTACCATTTTTTCAAGGCAACTGGTTGAATATGACACTATTTTGCTTCACCACGTCGCTCTTAATTTATGTATATCAACAACGAAGTTAGTAAGGGAATTAGGTTGTTACATGTATCTTTCAAGAATAAACATGTATCATTCAGGAAGAATACAGTTCACGCTGTATCTTTCGCAAAAATAGAAGTTAAAAAAAATTGACTTTATGAATAATTAATTAGTTGGTTTTAACTACTATGGTTTTACTGGTTGAAAATAAGATAAATGAATATTTCGAGTTGAGTGTTGGTTTGAAAAACACGCACCCGAGCAGTGAAGATTTCATCAGAAAAAATGTTTAGTGTTCGCACATTTTCATCAATATCTTCTAATGCGATGCTGATAACTATCGTCAAGATTCGGTTTCAAGGCAATTGGACGGCATTAGCTTTACACATTCTACCTAACCAAATAATTTAAATGCGCAACACAAGGTTAAAACAATTCAAATTAATTACGTGTTGTCCTAGATGTGAAAGTAATTTATCAAATTCAATTGAATCAGTGATTATTCAACTATAATTAGTTATCATTATTTATCATCGGTGTATGGGTGATGAATTAAGTAAAACTGTTGTAAGTTGTCGATTGGTATGTGCGTAGTCATAGTATGTTAACAAAAACACAATATGTTCTAACTATTTGCTAAAATTAAATACAGCAACAATTTAAAAAAAAATCACGGAGGCTCCTACAAATTTCCTAAAAATCCGCGACAATTCGGCTTATGTTCACTTCACAGCACATGTACAATTTATAGATAAATTACAGACAATACATTCTATAATATGCAAAATCTACTAATTAAAATGAATTGCCGCTGTCAATGACACGATGTGCATTGATTTATGAATATTATAAATGTCTTCTGATCAAGTTAATCACTTGATAAATATTCCTGTATAATCACTCTAACTGATGAGTTTGCGTATACACTGCAGCTATGATCTACTTACAGGGTGTACGGCGTCTCTGGCAGTTGTCAATGTTGTAGATGGTATTGGCAGGTGGCTATGGGCGCGTATTAATCACGCAATACGCGGTAGAATCAATATACTCTATGCTACCATTAAAATGAGTCAAAAAAGCTTGGCTCTTTGTTCACAACCAATTAATTTAATGAGAAGGGAGGGAACGTTATTGCAAGGATTTAATTAAATATTAATTCACTAGGCTTAGCTTCAATTGCTGATAGTGTCGTTATTGCGATTGCGCACTGTTCACTCGACCGAGGTAACTTAGCAAATGGCAATAATGCCAGAACAATGCAGTCAACAGGCAATATACTCAACTTGGCAGTCGCTGGGCAGGGAGACGCTGATGCAGAGGCTCCTGTTTACCAGTTCAGTCAGTGAAATCTGCCTACGTTGCAAAACACTCCCTCGTGAAGGCTGCTCGAGTACCTCCACCAGCTTCGGTCTTCAGGAATGCGGGAGTGTATCTCAACACTTCATCGAGGTTGCTGGACACTGAACACTTCACTGTAGTTCACGGCTGAATGTAGTGTAATATTTGCTGGATTAATACAGTTTTTTGATTATTGCACCACACTGCAGTTCTCCTAGGAACGAATTTTGTTCCGTTATATAAGTGTATAGAAAGGTGACGTGTTAAAAGTACAAGGATGTTCTTGATGTTTTTATACGTATTTATCATACGGTTACGTGCAATGCTGGTATGATTGTCGTTCGCCGTCTTCTCCTCCGCTGCTGCAGTAACTCTTCCGTACAGTAATAAAATACACTTCTTGCAATCACTGTTAGCAAGATATCAGACACTTCTACGGTATTTAAACGAAGTGGGCGCCAATATGCGTATTGAGTATTACGGGTAATTAATACAGTGTTCCTCTGTGATGGTGATACCTTTCTAGATGTATCTCAGGGTAGAGAGGGTCCGCTATACCGTAGGGATGAAGTAAAACTCGAAAAAAGTCAGCAATAACTGTACTCTTGGATTATGGTAGTTTGATACAAGGGCGATATCAGTACAGATGGATGTAGTACTGTAATACGTTGCGGAACAAGTGCGAGAGCAGAACAATGGCAACGTAGCTGTTCACTGGCTAGATGTGTCTCCAGTGAGCTAATATCTATAAGTGCTACCAGCCGAGAAGCGACCGGCTTATTTATTAGCTACCTACGAAAGACGTGCAGTACAGGTCTGCACATAGATAAACATGACGAAAACATAACCTCCTTGGCGGAGGTAACTACAATACTTCTTGTTGAATTTGTGCGGCAGATAAATTTGCAATTCGTCAAGCAGGTGCTTTATTTGGTAGATTTTCCTCAGCTGACGGACTATATCTAATAGATAAATAGTAGCGTTCCAAAGAAATACTCATGCTCGGAGATTTTAAGAAAGGGAGACATTCTGTCTCAGACAATGCATTTGGTATTTTGCGAACGTCTGGACAGAGACCACAAACCATGCGCTCTCTGTAGCCTCCCGTACCTACTGAACACCGAAGTGGCGCCAGCGCCGGCTGATGAGGACGGCCAGAAAAAAAGTGACAGTAGGACAGTAGAAGAACAGCAACACGTAAAGAGAAGGCGTACCTAACCGGTAGATTCTAAAAAATAATAATTCGCTTCAGGAAAGTGAGTATCGGTACAAATAAAGAATGAAAAAATTCTATGAGAAAAATCACAATTAATAACCAGAACGCCTCGGTGGCGTAAGACCATCACCCGCAGTAGGAGCAAATTCAACGAAGTCTTTCTCGATGAACGAGGCTGGGGCACAGCTGCATTCGTTCCATGGATTAGCTCTTCAATAATAACATAGGAAAAAAATAGAACGCCCCATTCATGACTATCTGCCGCACTGGAGGTAAATTCGCCTGGTGGAGAAAATTCAACGCCGCCATTTTTTATGGCCAGGTAGGCCCAGTTTTTTGACATGGGTCACATCTAGGGCAACCCCCCAAACTCCCTTAAAAAAATTATGGAGATTGCTCAACTCCTTCGACCACTTAGTGGGTGGACAGACATACAAATATACCTATATATATGCATATATATATGTATATATATTTACTTATATCTTCAACGAGAACATTATCACCTCTCTCACTTCGTTCGCGGGCGATAATGATGGCGTTAAAAAAGCAGCTATTGATCCAACGATGTAAAAACCAACTTCCACCCACCCCTGTTGGATATTAAGTCCTATCTAAATAATGCTGCAGCTATAATACTACTTCGAACTTTCAGGAATAAAGCCCAAACACGGCAAATTCATCATGATTTATTTGGGGTTGCTACATTCGTATGAGCCAGTGACTAATAGTTTCTCCAAATTGTCAGGGGTAAGATTTAAGCGTTTATCAGTTAAAATATTTCGAAGCCCAGAAAAACTGTGTTTAACTTCTACGGAAGTTCGAGGGGCATACAAAAAAGCTGTTAATTTTGTCAGGCTGTAACGAGTCCAGTAGTTTCCTGATTTTCTCTCAAGAATGCCTCGAATCTGACGGAGTTCGACGAGTCCTTCGTTGCCAGCATCAACTCGTTGACGCTTCGATTTGACTGTAGCACCAGTAGTTCCATAGGTTGAACTTAAATGACGAAGAAAAGTATCAAACTCGTTCAAAGGCCAGATTCATTTTCAATTCACGGGTTTCTATTGCAATACTGTTGATAACCCGAACAAAGTGAGCTTTCACATAGGCCACGTAGTTATGACTTCATTGCTTCCCGTAATTTCCTGCACAATCTGAACGCCTGCGACTTCGTTGGGATCAATAATTATTGTTATAAAAACTTCACGCACGGGCCACCACGGACAGGTAGCACAACCCAAATGAAGCACTTTGCAACACCGGGAAGCCCAAAATGCTGCTAAAGGAAACCGACAAAAAGCCATTAACAGCTGTCTTAAACGCCCGCAGGCCAACGCGATCGGAAGCCGATGCCAGCAAAGAATTCCAAACCACAACAGACCAGGGTACGGAGCACCGACAGAACCGATTAGTTCGACATCTAACATCATTCTCCAGCGTGAAAGTGTGCGCGTCGATCGAAGCACGTGTTTCTTTCCTAAACACCTTGAGTGCAGGGACAGAAGAATACAACCAATGCGTCTCACTGTTGTACATCTTATAAACTACACAGAGTTTAGCAACACTTCTCAAGTGGGACAGGTTCACCAAATCATGACCAGCACACAGCCTACTGGCTGAACTGACAAGTCTGTCCAACAGACGCAAGTGACTGTCAGCAACCGGAGCCCAGACCGGAGAGCAATACTCCAACACAGGCAGCAAAAATGTATACAAGCATCTGCGGACAACCTCACCAAACACAGAATTCATCTTACGAAAAGCCGAATCTTACAGGAAGCACGTGACACCAATCGCCTAATATGCGGCTCAAAAGTAAGCTTTTCATCAAAGACAGCTCCAAGAATCTCCAAGGAGCCAGACTCCTGAAATAAGGTGTCGGCTATCTCCAGATGTGGATGCTGCGGTACAAGGGTCCGGGATCGACTGATAATCATCGACTTGGTCTTACTGGCATTCAGCTTCATACTCCAGCCCGAACACCATGCACTAATGCGTGACAAATCCCTATTCAGAGACTGGGCGACAGCATTGCGCATGCGTGGAGCAAGTATCACTGCAATCAAAGTGGAAACATCGGCATAGTTGATCATTGTATTTTCCAGCGAAGAGAACAATCCCTGTGGTTGACCCTGTCAAAGGCCTCGCTAAAGTCTAACTGTACAAGGGGTGCCTCAGACCCACAATCCAGCGCAGACTATAAATGGTTAAATGGTGCCACACCGACAACGATGCGTCGCAATAACTCAAACCAGTTCTGTATGGGGGCGCTAATACCTTCGAGGGTGATGCGCCGCATTGTAACGAAGAAAGTAAGTTCTGTACGCAAACTGACCGGCAGGTAGCAAACCCGCAACGTCAGCAAAACAGCCAAGCTTACAAGCTACCAATTTTTCGTTCACCTTCCACAAGCCAGCACTTGATTGAAGTCCTCGTAGTGTTCTGCATAATAGAGAGCAGCGGATATCCAAGTTCCCCAACGCATCAGAGTAGGCTGAGGCGGAAGCACCAGGTTCGGCTCGGGCTCTTTCAAAACGATAGTGCGCGCAGGAGATTTCAGGAAAATATCTTCCCATTCGCAATACGACGATTCACCGTCGTAAAAAGACGCCTGAACTCCTCGCAAATCCTGTGGAGTCCATTAGCCAAACAGGTTACATGTATCATATTGGGATCCAGAACCCTCAGTTCCCGTGCAGCCTTCTTTATGTACGGAGTTGCATCCGTTTGGAAGAGCAGGGCAGTCGTACGAGATTTCATGGGGTCATGCTAATTTCCCACTAATAAACGACGTAGGATCAGCGTGGTGAGCCGTGGCTCGACGTGCTATGCACGTTGATTTGTGGACTCCAGGTAACGAACGTTGTTAATACGTCGTATCACAACGTGCTAACAACGTGTTGGACACGGCCATAGCACCTTGCGCTGGGTGGTCCATTAGTACGTTGTGATGCGACGTGCTACCAACGTTATCTTCTCTGAATTGACATTATCAAGTAGCTATGGAAGTTGTTACAACGTTGTTAGCACGTTGTCTCAGGTCTCAAGCGACCTGATATATACGTAGAATCAAGGTCAAATTGTTAGCTGAGTTGCATCAATGAATTGACGAGTCGGAGAGTCGTAGTGCCGCTTGTTTGCTCAACGATTGCCAAGGTTAAAGGAAAAAATTCCCTGGTTACGTCTACCTGAGGACTCCAACAATTACCATAGGTTGGCAATAGCACGCCACGTGGTATCTGTGGTTTCGTCGATGTATACCCAGGTTCTCTTCCCTCTGATGGCTTCACGGATTTCATTAATGACATTTTCATAAGGAGACTCGATGCATCTGTTCAAGCTATATTCTTTTTTCCACAACCGGTGCACTATGTATGGAAAACAAAACATTAACGATTGAGCACTCTTCTATAATTAGGTATATGCACATATTCCTTACCTTCTGTCATGAATTCACCGTCACAAACTTGTTTCTGGAAGTAATATTAAGTTGTCACTAACGTTAACAAAAACTCCTCCAGAATCGGTAACGCAAGGTTCAACCACTTCTTTAACAGTTAACACTTTCTTACCCATTGTTAGGTAGTAGTTTTACTGAAGATAAGGAAAGTTGCCAATAGCGAGGAGACGTATTAAGAACTGGAGCGAAACGAACAAGGAACCGAAGTGTGCAGTCATTGTTTTATCTACTTATATGCCTATTTGTAGTTATTCGTTAAATAAAAAATTAAGGCATGTTTTTATGCCCTTATCCATAAAGGCATATTCTCATGGCATTATCCATAAAGGCATATCGTTTCTATGCCCTTTATGCCTTTAATGCCCTTTCAAAATCATGCCCTTAAATCCGGTCTCTACTCATGACATTCTCACCCGAACTGTAAATCCAAGCTTTCGTTGTGTTACTACGGTCTGGAAACACCCCAATATAGCATTCAATTGTATTTCAGCGGAACACTGTGCAGGCCATACCATTGCGGCTATTTTATTGTTATTGAGCTGCTTCCCATCAATATAAGCTGCACAGACGGGTGGTGGGCCGTATTGAATAACAAATTTCATCACGGGAAAACGTTTTCATGCAGCAATAATGTGGCCCTCAGGGGAATATTCTGGCGGGGCCTATCCCTACCAGGATATATACGGGCCTCAAGACCCCAGGGGCTTTCCCAACTGTCTTCTCCGCAGGGGGTGTTGCAGCTAGGAGCAGTTCCCGCTGAAAAGTTTAGGTCTGTAAGGTTAGGTAGGCTCTCACTACTTCCCCTTCTGTTTCGGGTGTGGGCCACAGATTGAGGTGGCCTACCTATCCCGCTGGGTCTCTATCTTCTCCCGTCCTGGGAGCCACGGAAGGGACCGTCTGCACGGGCGTTTCTTTCTTTTGTCTTCTTCTCTTTTCGTTCTCCGTTTCGTTCTCCTGTGCGGCGTAGGTGAGCGAGAGCGTTCAGCCGTGCCCGGAGGTCGGAGATGCATAACTTGCACCTTTTTCCTGTCAGTAGCGCACTGACCCCTGTGAGACCTTCCGGTAGAAAAGCCAAGACAAATATCATTGATTTAAAATGAGGCATAGCTTGCGTCCAAGTGGCGCACAAGCCAGTGTTCAGCCAGAGGAACCGTTCGGCGCGAAATTGACATTGTGTCCCTGATGCGCTAGTAAAGTTTGTACTACTACAACTACAGCTTTACAACTCCTTTACAACTCGACAACGTATTTCCCTATTCCATATGATGAGGACATTCAAAGAAGTTGGATAGAACTTTCGCCAGGACTAATTAAGCTTATAGCGGAACCAAGTCTTCCCAAAGGAAAGAATATTAATTTCATTACAAAATATCAAAATTTACAGTTTAGCTCTATTAAGGCTATTGCATGAGTCCAGTGGCAACTCGTGTATAAACAAAATGAAATGGCTGCGTGACCACAGCACGTGAAAGAGTCCTTGAAAACGATGATGAGGAAAATGACGACATATGCGACTTAGCAAGCAGCCAGTCACTACACAGCGATTCAGTCAAAGTTGATTACTCGATGCCCAAGGTCATGTCTCACAACCAACTGCTTCGTCGTACAGCATCGGATTTAAACACGAAACGTGCGGTAGTATTTACTTAACAGGCATACCTGAGCACCACCACGGCTCCAATACTATCGAATGCTGAATTCACCTGCCGAACCGCTCTTTTAGGATTGGGTTGTTGCTAAGCCACGTAACAGTTTTTCCCTTCGTTCTCTTTACGTTAATCATTTCCAATAATTAGGCTTTTGTTTTTATGTTCTATGTACACGGTCAATTGCCGCAGGAGCGTCACTGACCAGTACCTCTCTTGCTGAGTCACTAAGCCAAGCGTCGCCCCAGGAGACTAAGCGGTATTAGCGGTCGTTTTGTTAGTGGAGAGTTTAAACTTTTTACATGATGTGCTAGATGATTCAGTTTTTCATTTATTATTTACATATAGGATGTATTCAGTACATATGTGACAAATAGTTGTGAGCTATAAATGCTGCAGAAAACATTCTATTATGAAAGATGCGATTCTATTAAAAAAAATCAGTCTGATGTGAATAACATAAATTGATTTCATCTTCCCAACTTTAACTAACAATTCCGATTTACTGTTCTTCAGTTATTATTTTGAATGTGGGGCGTAAAGTTGTACAGATTTTCTTCATGGTACTAATGGATGAGCATATTTTACGAACTAGATATATAAGAAACTAGACAGGTCATCATCACAGGAATATTCAACACTGAGCTCGTAAGCAATGATAAATAGATATATGACGTAGTCCAATTGTATTTCCCGTATCACCCTTACAGTTACACGTACACGTCTCTGCAGTCGAGCTCAGCTTGCCTTCCCTCCCCCCCCCCCCTCCCTTCGATCGCGTGTCATTAAATCATCAACTCTCGACTCTATTCATATCTCATAGCTAAAGGTCATGGTCCTTTTAGCTTTAAAAAATACCAGACCCATGCTATTCTTTAACCGTCTTAGCTACTAATACTGGTCACACAATTAAAATAGTACCAGAATTTCAATACTTCAGTGTATCCGACTACATAGCAATCGGTAGCTATCCAAGTCACAATGCTCCTAAAGAGTCCGTCCGGCCCAAATGCCGGAAAGATATTGTTTTGCCAGCAGGTACTGTCAACTTGTGTGCTCAGTTTATTTTTCCCAACGTGTAATAACATAGATTGTGTGCAAACAAGCAAGTAAGATGCACAGAGATTTAGCATAATATAGATTACTAGGAATGAGCATTAGAACACGAGTACATGCAGAGGCAAGAGTATGGCTCTAGATATTGATAAGCGCTACCCAGCAGCTCTGGCCGTTAATGTCAATAATGTGTTTTCCAGACTTTCCAGGCACGGTACGCCTGCCAGTCGTGCATAGATGACAGGCCGCTACCCAAGACCGTTCTAGATTCCACAATTCAAATGAAATACAACCACAGCTGGCGCGGCTTCACCCTCCCTCTGATATCCGTTCAGTCGTCAGGCAGGTTGGGCAACCACATGTGCAACTACGCTACGCTGTACGGGCTGCAGAAGCTTTATGACGTCACTGCCGCGATACGGCCTGAGTTTCACAAGGATTTGCGGATGTTTTTCGGCGACATCTCCATACGCGCTCTGGACGATTGTGAGTTTTGGTGGAATCTGTGATGGATGTTCACTACATAAGATCTAAATTGCGGGTTATGCGATGCACTACGGCTCACTGTGGCCTTTTTCATTGTAGAAAGCTACATTTTGTTATTCAGGAAGAAAAAGAAGCAGTGAAGCTCCTTGAATGTTTACCATAAGCTTCTGGTGGAATGCGTCACGCAGCCTATCGTTTTCAGCAATTTCTTGGCTTTATGCTATTATCACAGTCAATTTGAAATTTTCGCTCATGCTTAGATCTGAGCAAATCGAATGGCATAAAAACGGAGTCAGACAGAACCTGGGTCGGTTGTAAGCACGGTCATTTTGCTGAGGTTACGGGTTTGCTGCCCGCCGGTCAGTTTGCGTACGCATTGTTATCGGTGTCACACCTTTTACAGTCTGCGCTGGATTGTTGGTCTGAGGCACGCTTTGTACAGTTGGATTTTAGCGCGGCGTTTGACGAGGTCTACCACAGGGGTCTATTATGAAAGCCTGACTCGTTTGGTGTGGGTTGTAGGGTTCTGTCAATCAATCGCGATTTTGTTTCTGAGGGAACGCAGAGTGTGTCTGTTGACGGCGTTTTGAGTGGCTCAGTAGCGGTGGTGTCTGGCATCCCTCAGGGTAGCGTACTTGGCTCGTTGTTGCTCGTTCTGTATACTAGGGACATGTTTTCTTCGCTGGAAAACACGATGATCAACTATACCGACGATACCACTTTGATAGCAGTGATACCTGCTCTTCGCATGCGTAATGCTGTCGCCAGTCTCTGAATAGGGATTTGTCATGCATTAGTGCATGGTGCTCGTCCATGAGCATGAAGCTGAATGCCAGTAAACCAAGTCGATGATTATCGGTCGTTCTTGGACACTTGTACCGCAGCATCCACATCTGGAGATGGATGACACTTTGCTTCAGCTCCTTTGAAATTCTTGGTGTTGTCTTTGATGAGAAGCATACTTTTGAGCCGCATATTAGGAGGTTGGTGACACGTGCTTCCACTAAGACTGGGCTCTTGCGTAAAGTGAATCCTGTGTTTGGTGACAGTCAGGTTGTCCGTTGATGTTTTTATGCTTTTTTGTTGCCTGTGTTGGAGTATTGCTCACCGGTCTGAGCTTCAGCTGCTGACACTCACTTGCGTCTGTTGGACTGAGTTGTTCGTTCGGCCAGCAGACAGTGCGTGAATACTGATCTGGTGAACCTGTCCCACAGGAGAAGAGTGTGGAACTCTATGTTTTATAAGGTGTACAATTATGAGAGGCATTGATTGTATTCTTCTGTCCCTGCCCTTGAAGTCTCTAGGAGAATTACACGTGCTGCTGTCGGTGCTCACTCTTTCACTATGGAGAATGTTAGGCGCCTAACTAATCAGGTCGGTCGGTGCTTCGCACCCAGGTCTGTTGGGGTTTGGAATTCATTGCCGACATCGACTTTCGGTCGTGTTGGCCTGCAGGCGTTTAAGTCAGCGGTTAATGGCTTTTGTTGGATTTCCTTTAGCAGCGTTTAGGGCTTCCCGGTGTTGCTGATAACTGTCCGTTGGGCCCGAGCGTTAAATTTTAATAAAAATAATATTAATAATAGGAGCGCGAGAACCGAGACCGGTTGAAATCATATATCGGTGGTGCACCCGAGCGAGTGAGTGCGTGTGTTTGTACATACGTATAATGAGTGGACGCCATACCTGCTTGTGCTGTGTTACTCTCTCTCTCTCTCACTCAGACTGTCACCCATCCCTACACCTCCCTCTTTAAATATGCCAGATACCGCCATTTTAGACGCCATTCTTTATCGAAACTATGAGTTTATTTAGATGAATACTACTAAATATTGCATGGTTATATATTTCTGTCGTAAGTGTTCACGATAATTAGAGAGACTACGATTGGTACTTGATTCTATTGCGGGAACATAAAATATTATATTTATATAGCCCTGTGAGACTGAAATAACTAATGAATCAGTAGAACAAACAAGGAAACGTATCGCTTGCGAAACTGTTCATTTCTTTTCACAATAGTTCAATCCATTCTATTTCGAAAAAGACAAGTTTATATAGATAAAAAACATACAATACTATAAGTTATATAATTGTATATTGCTAACATAAGAGTCTTCTCGATAAGTTAATGAATTTTAGCATTAGGCTAGCTTTCATTGGTATGCATGTTTAGGCTTTTTTTCGTTGAAAATGCTGTAGTATATGTATGTTGTCATGGCTACGTCAAACATTTGGCGCCAACTGCTTGAATATATTGCAACACTTCCACGAAGCAGGGATGCCAACTTATGCTATTTTCTAGCTAGATCTAGCTATTTTTTACCTCGTCTGGCTAAGAAAAATTGCATCTAGCATTTAGCTATAAATCTAGCTTATAAATGATTTCATTCAGGTATTTTCTAGCGGATTTTTACATTTGCTCATTTAATACCTCATTTACTAGTATTTAAGGCATATCAATAGCTAAATAAGTCTGCACGCATTCAGTACAGAGCATCAATTAACGAAAAATAAACGAGTTAAGTACGAGATCCGAACGCGTTACAATGCGAATGCTTCGTTTAGTGGTCGTCCATGGCTTGTTTAAGTTCAGTTGAGACTAAGATCTAATAGTTTATACTCGGATTATGTAATAAATTTCAACTCAAAGTACATTAAAGCTGCCCGTAGAAAATCTGTGCCTCTGAGCTTTAAGGAACGCTTGCTTTGTTCGCCAGTTACCACTTATCCAGTGTGAACAGCTAGTGATCACCTGGTGGATTTATGTAACCATTGCATTGATGACGGCAAAAAAAAAAAAACTTTGCATCTAAAAATGGAGCTGCAATTACTCCGATCGCTGTTAAGCATTAAATTTGGACTAATCAGGCGAGCCAAATACTGTCACAAGTACGCACTACCCGCCGAAGTCATTAATGTTATTGAATATTACCGGCGTACTCAAAAGAAGCAGATGCTACTGACACAGAAGAGGATTTGAGTTTCGATGTTTCTGAGCCCTCCACAAGTCAGAAATTTCGACATTTTC
The DNA here is from genome assembly GCA_001587735.2 of Parhyale hawaiensis. Taxonomy (NCBI): domain Eukaryota; kingdom Metazoa; phylum Arthropoda; class Malacostraca; order Amphipoda; family Hyalidae; genus Parhyale; species Parhyale hawaiensis. The sequence goes on from LQNS02276867.1 coordinate 9,226,815, forward strand.
AACTGGTGGGTGGGTTAAAGGTGGGTTAAAGCTATATAATTTATTTGTATATTGACATGTATTTTGTATTTTTTTTTTTTTTGTTTAAAAACTCTAGCTACAATTATAGCTAATCTCGGACAAAATCTAGCTAATTCTAGCTAGCAAAAATTTAGAATCTAGCGGGAAAATGTCTCGCTGCGTTGGCAACACTGCCACGTAGTAAGTTCAGTCGGTAGCGTTTTCGATATGGAGGAACACTGATATTTCAGCAGTGAAGATGGATTTATTTTAATCCGAAACTTTTGCCTTTTATCAATAAACATGTTTTATATATATATATAGCGTGGTTCTCCTTTTCATATTGCACGGTTGTATTGTTGCCTTCAGTGCACGAGCGAACTATTGTGGTATCAAACGAACAAATTCGAAATGCGACACTCCAGTGAGGTTCGTTCAGGGCCACAGGACTATATAATATCATTTTGTATTTCCGCAATAGGGTTAAATACCGATCGCATTCTCTCTAATTATCGTGATGACACTAATGACAGCAACATATAACTGTATAACTTTTAGTTTTTTATGCTTTTTATTCAACTAAACCTGTCTTTTCGTTGATGGATGGTCTGTAGCAGGGCGGTATATTGCAATTTCAGAGAGGTAACGGCGTCCCTTCATTACATTATACGTATGCACGAACGCAATCGCTCGGAGTGCTGCCAATGCCACCTAAAAACATTGTATAGGTGGCGTTGGTGCTCGATCGGACGCAGAAAGCAATTGAGAAAAAAGCTGTGCTTTTTGGCACTTTCTGTTCAGATGAATGGAGCAAATCTAGAGTATTATATAACAGTTCTAGTGACGAAGCCCGCTTAGATAATGAAGTGTCTTCAGAAGTATCTTGCAGGGGAGAGTCAATGATGTCTACTACTGAAGACACAGGATCCTGTGTGGAAACCTCTTGCTCCATATCAGGAGTCCATATCAGCAACTTAACGTGGACAATTCCCAAGGGTATCTGTGCAATCGCAGTTACTTTCTGTCGTCTTGAAATCCTCAAAGAATCCTTCCGCAGCACCTTTTCTCCTCCAACTGCTACAGCAGCATGATATCTGCGCTGCGAAGGGCAGCTGAAGACGTTCAGTGGAAGACGCAAAGCGCTGCACTCGGGTGACCGGGGTGCTGCGCACAGCTATTAGCACAAACGCCACCGGGTTAACCCGCTCACTGTTATATAACGTAACAGGCTAATTCATCGCTCCGCCATGTTGAGTTGTTTCTGCACATCTCTTTGCATGCCGTCAGGTGGAGAGAAAGTTTTATGGATAACGTCGGTGCTGCGAGAGTGTCATGAGTATTTCTTATATATTTCAATGCATATTTGCGACACAGTGTGTTGCTGCTCGATGTTTGGGGGTTCTGGACATGGAGAAAGGAAATTAGCGTAGCTTCTTCCTTTACCTAAAGATCCAGTGTTGCAAAAAAAAAAAAATGGGCTTTTGCTTGCAAAAGTGCAGACTCATTTTCTACCGTCACCGATCGCATTTGCTAGACACTTCATTGCCCCAGCAAAATCACAACAGCTTATCTCGACTGAGAGCAATGCTAAACTTTAAAACTGTGCATCTCTGTGTTGATAATGTGAGGCAGCAGGCCTTCCATGCTGTACATTGCGCTGAAGGTGCCAGGAACGAGTCCTGAGCTGGTGAGCGTCCTTTGTGACGCTCGGTGCGCTAAGTCAGCAAGCCTGCTTGGTGTGCACGGCTAACGTGGGGGCGCTTACCTTGTCAGCTAGAAAGGGCAGGGTAGTGGGGGCGCGGGTCGTTGAACCTTCAGCTATTGTGCCATTGTTCTTAACGACTCGGGGCCAGTTGACCTACATCTGCAGCATGAACCAGTGCGTGTGAGTTCCCCAGTGGAGGGTAGTGTCAGAGTTGACTTTACCTTTACCTTCGTATGGCTTTGAATACCAGCCTTCAGGGTGTAGGAGTTCAGAGTTACCTAATTCATAGTATGCTTGTATATCTTATTTCAGCCTTTCAAAAAGCACTTCCTAGTAATTATGAGTAAATCAGTTTTCGCTTACGGCCCTCAGAATTACGCTTTTTTATTAACTCACAAGAAAATTGGTATGGCTACGCGGAAACTGTTTTATTGAAAAGAGTTTTTCGATTGACTGAAATATTTGAAATTTAAACTTCCAAAAACACCTTTTTAGCTTCACAACTGGCAAACAGCCGTGATTAGGAACCAGGGAGTATAACGGGAAGACTCACCTGGACTGAAATGAAACTTAGCCTTGGCCACATGTCGACAAATGACGTCACATCGACGAGTCGAAGCATTTGAGGGTGAGACCCCAGGCCTTTGGTGGTTGTATTCTTAATCCTAACCAAAAATATATTCTTGACGTAAGAGAAACCTTAAGATCAGTTATTGTTCACACTTTCTGTTCTTGAAGACAACGAGTATGACCGTGTTGTGCGTATTGATGTAGCTCAAGTAGCTGATCAGTCATGAGCGGCAGGTTAAATGGATCAAGTCGATAAATACGGCGATATGTTTAAAAAATATTTTGTGAAGAGCAGTGTAAACTGAATGTAAAGTGTAAATAAGATTTCACTTCAGAGGAGTTAAATCATTACTCCATACCTGCTCGGAGTTTGCCTCTGATGCCTTAAAATTCCACCAGCACCCACTTTAATTTTCTGTTAATAATTACGTTCATCGTTCCATTACTACATGTTCTCTTCATTTATTCGTGTTTTTAAGGGCTTGAAGTTGCAGTTGATAGGTTCCTTGGCGATACTTACTTACTAAAATACCGACAGGCTTTTTATCGGTGTGGTTCGTCGATGTGACGTCAATGACTACGTCACTTTTCGATGCTGATTTTACAGGAGCTCTCCCGTTACGCTCTTTGCTTCCTGGCTGTGATAATGCATTGTTTTCTTCTTCATGAGGGCACATGCTCATGAACAAACTAACACGGTTTGCTATCACTCCACGTGACGTAACAGCTGAGCAGTAGGCGGGGCTAACGACGCTACTTGCACATGAGTTTACCTCATTAGGTCCACCTGTTACTCAGTTCACTCATGCCCACGCCGTGTCGCTGATGGAAGATCGATCACAGAGAAACGCAATCTGGAGTCACGGTAACACCAGATGGGTGTTGCAAACAGGCTTTCGGTGTCACCCGTTCTACACCGGTCGCCGATGCGACCCAAGCTGGGTAACAGTGAGTGACACCGACGGCAACCCTCAATACTTGTAGGGTAACACTGCCTTTGTTTACAACTCATCAATTTTTATCACATTATGAATGACTGCCGTATACTGTTTGTCCCGTTTGTGTTCTACCAACGCTCTAATTGCTGTAAACAATCACCACAATTTTAAGCACTTTGCACCCGTTTAAACCAAACCTGCATAACAGTTAATCAGTTTGCAAAACTACTTAAACAGTTACGCAAAACGTTTAAACTGTTCGGTCTGAAATTCATTACTCCTGAACTATTTGAGCTGTAGGCCTAACACGCATGTATGACTTAAACTTAAATTCATACGCCTTTCAAACTTAAACAGTTATGCAAAACGTTACAACTGTCAACAGTTTAAACATTTTCCATACCGTAACTGTTTAAATAGTTTTGCAAAATGGTTAACTGTTATACAGGTTTGGTTTGAACGGGTGCAAAATGTTTAAACTTGTGGTGATTGCTTAAAGCAGTTAGAGTATTGATAAAACGCAGACCGGGAAAGCAGTATAGCTTGAATACTAGCATTTCACCCACTTTTGAATATTTTCTCAACTTTTTGTCCAAAAATACAGCCAAAATAAAGCTCCAATGGAAATTTTTAGGTAGGAGCTTCCCGCGAGTTCCGCAATGCGTTTTTTGGGGCGCTGAGATAGCACGTCGCATTCACTGCTACACGCAGTGAAACCGGGTAACACTGTAAGGGTAATACCGGCGTCTGAATGCACTACGCCCCTGAGGTGACGCCGGGTAGCGTTTGCGTCAAAAGCTGGGTGCTGCACCCCGTGCACCCGAGCGAGTGCACGCGTGAATTTGTATAATGTACTGGATGCCCTTACCTGCTTTCTCTGTCACACATCATTGCGCCTCCCTCTTCAAAATTGCCATATACAGCCATTCTTTATCGAAACGAAGATTTTATTTAGATGAAAAGCATACAATACTAAAAGTTATATGGTGATATATTGCTATCGTAAGTGTCGTCACGATAATTAGAGAGAATGCGATTGTTATTTAATTCTATTGGGGGAATATAAAAATATATTTATAGCCCTGTGGGACTGAACCACCTGTTGCATGCTCGCACTACAGCGCTTTGCGTCTTCCACCGAACGTCTGCAACTGCCCTTCACAGCGTAGATATCTTGCTGCTGTAGCAGTCGGAGAAGGAAAGGTGTCTGTGGAAAGATTCTTTGAGGATTTCAAGACAGCAGAAAGTAACTACGATTGCATATCTACTCTTGGGAATTGTCCGCGTGAAGCTGCTGATATGGAGCAAGAAATTTCCACACACGATCCTGTGCCTACAGTAGTAGACATCATTGACTCTCCCCTGCAAGATACATCTAAAGACACTCTATTATCTGAGCGTTCTTCGACGCTACAACTGGTAAATAATACTCTATATTTGATCGAATCATCTAAAGTTAGAAGGAGCTTAGAGTGTTTTCTTGAGTTGAGATTAGGAAAAATTAAAACCAATTATAAACTGGCAACTTTTCTTTACACTGCAGGCAGCACAATTTCCAGCAAGAGGACCTTTGTCAGAAATATAGTGTGCCAATCGACAAGCGTGGCAAGGAGGAAGGCTGGAGTCTCACGAGGAAAGGCTGCTCTCTGGAAAGGCCGTGGCATTTCCAAGAAAAGGAACAAATGTTTCAGCAAAAATATCAATAAGAACAAGCCTGAGGCTAAGATTCATTAAAAAATAACGAAAACTACTGGAGTTTATTTTTCATTGTATATTCTATATATAAACTGCATTAGCTACGTATAGTTATCAGCCAGCAAACATTGAATTTCTTATTAACTTCTCATTCGGCTACTATAATTGCTAAAACGCCCACAGAACGTGCCAAAAACCATAGCTTTCTTCTCAATTGCTTTCTGCCTACGACACGGAACGAACAGTGACACAGAACGAACAGTCTCGAAATGCGATACATATCCTTGTTTTGGCTATTGATACACTCCAGTTAGGTTGTTCAGTACCACAGGACTATACAATTTATATTTTCATATAAGAATTAAATACCAATCGCATTCTCTCTAATTTTCGTGACGACACTTACGACAGCAATATTTAAGTATATAACTTTTAGTATGGTATGCTTTTTATCTAACTGAACTCAATTCGATGAAGAATGGTCTTTAGAATGCTGGTATGTGGCAACTTCAGAAAGGCGTCAGCGTCCTTCCATCACATTATACGACGTATGCATAAACGCACTCGCTCTGATGCACGCCTGCACGGGGTGCTGCACCCAGCTTTTCGCACAAGTGCCGCCGGGTTCTGGGTGGCTTTGCGTAATCCCGTCAGCTGATTCGTACTTCCCATGCATAATCTCCCAAGAAAGTTACAGCCTAACTGTCACTCTGGCCGAGTTGAATGCATGCATGGTCAAATACAGCCGCTACACCTATTCGAAATAACACAGTCTCAATTCCTATCAGAGTAGGCTACCAGCCTCTAAGATCGTGCTAGAGATAAGTTCACAAATAACTGGATCTGAATTTAAGCCTGAGTTCCCCGAATCGTTTAACTTATCGATGCAATGTCATGCGGTCAGGCCTAAGATTTGTTTCGGCGAGATGAGTCCTCCCGCTACGCATGCTGCTTGTTTGGTCCACTGCAGTAGCTATTCGTTTTAATTGAAATGATTTTTAACATAAAACCTCGCATACGTCGGTCTTACATTTTACATATTTTCTCAGTCGACTGTGCAGGATGGATAACCATTTATAGGGACCCTCGTGCATCGGGATTCGTCTATAACACTCAGCAGCTCGCCTCTGCAGGCTTATTGGGTCCTCATGCTTTCTTTATGGACGGTGAGTGGACACCCTATAGGACTCCGCGGCCTTAGCAGCTGCGCCTTGCAGTCTTCCTATTTTGTGCCCGGTGAATAATTGATGCCTCACAGGGGCCGTGACTTTACCCGCTGGGCCCAGCCAAGGCCTCCTGAAGTGCAGGCCTGGGTCTGGGCCTCGAAAATGGTCCGAATACGTACAGTCACTGTAAAAACCAGTAGACGCAGCCTGATATTTTAGGTATCTTTCTCTATCTATTTTGGAAATATCTGGATAGAAATTTTGATTTAAACTACTTACAAGTTACAAATTTACGATAGCTTGACATTTCTATCCATACAAGCCCGAAATATGCACAGCATACTAGAAACATATCAGGCAGCGTCCAACAGTTTGTCGAGGGACTGTACCGATAGGACCATCTTCGTGACGCAGAGACCCAGGCCTGCACTTTAGGAGGCATTGGCCAACACATTTGCACGGTCTCATTTTTTTTGCTTGACAAGTTAATTGATGTGTCAGCAGTACATCAGTCTGCTTATTTTTTGCGACAAACCTGCTGCTTCAATACATCCAAACTATTGCTTATACTGTACGGAGGAATTTCATAAAAACATAGAACAGACGATAGTAAATGAAATTATTAGTATCTCCATGATATCTGTAAAATTTTCACAGCATGTTTGTCGTGCAAATCTTTCGTACCAGCTAGAACATTTATCTGCAAAAACAACCTATGTCTTTCTATACTATTCTTTTCCGATGTATATTTCATTGTAATATTCTTGCTTTGAAGATTTAATCACTACAATAACAATTGCACAAAAATCCCATTCTAACTGGCCATGAATTCGCTTCTCTTACAGATGATGTTGTACTTCTACATATTGATCCAAATGTTACATAGATACACGTATTCATTGACGTACGTATGTATAGACAATATTTTGAAAAGTGAACAGCTTGTCAACTGCAAACATTATCCAGCACAGCCTCAGCCATTGTTCTTCAGCGCACAAAATGAATAACTGGCTCCTACAGCCAGGCTCAATCGAGAGTGAACTGCCACGGTTTCTCTGCTCATCAATTGATTAATTTGTTGTGTCCTCGTAAAGACGACACTTTGCCCAGAAAAACATTTGCTAAAATGCCAGCATTGCGCCAGTTCACTTAGAAAACTGCTGTGGCCAAGTCTCCGTTATCATTTTCAAATTCTTGGTGAACTTAAACTCAGGTAGCACTGTAATTTTTTTCATTTTCAAACGAGAGCGGTAACGCAGTTGAACGCGGAACTGAGGGATCATGTTCAATTGCCTCTCATGTGAACCCGCATTAGCTCTGATTTCCAGTTTTCATTTTCTCTGCGAGTCACCGTTTTCCCACTCAACAGAATGGCCTTGTGCGATGAAAGTCTTCAGCTCCTACAGAGAAGATATTCGAAACGAATTCGCTTTTCAAGAAAACATCTTAGAAAAGGTAAGAAACTTCAGCCAAAATTTAACGCATAAAACTTCAGTAAAAATATTTATACTAGAATACTTACCATAAATTTTTTTAACGTGTGGCTATGAAATAATATTGATTTCGTGCAGCGAATAGTAATAAATGCTTTATCTCTAACACCTTAGGTAATTCTTAAGAACCGCTTGCCACTATGTCCGTGTGTCTGGAAAAGTGTGCATTATTGCAGTACAAACTCGGACCCAAATATAACAGGTTAGTAAATTCTCCCATTGGCCCCGTTTTAAAGTTAATTAACAAAGCTCTTGTACTTCTTCCTTTGGGACACCCAAGTACCATACAACTAGCTTTCTCAGTAGCCAAGGGCACTTGGATATGTTTTACTGTTACGTTTACAAGTGCAGGATTCATAGATCGTGATTCTCTCCGATTGCAAATAGCGTAAGTAACAAGATAGTAATACCTACAGTGATTGTAACATTCGTAAACCTTGGCATTGTACGGTCTTACATCCTTTCTTGTGATCAGTCAAGCCTATAGAAACAACAATTGTACTGACGGATTAGAAATATCACTAAGCAGGCTAAATGGTGCCACTTTCATTCAGCTCTATTTCTGGCGTGCGGTAACACAGAGCTCTCGCCTGGGGCTTGTTGGAGAAAAATTAATGTCATTACTGAAATTAATTCTATATCCCCTTTAGCGTCTCTCATCTGTTAGCCTTTATCATATTTGTGCCTTAGCGTTTCAATAATTCAGAAAGAAACAATAATTATATCAAATTAGAATGATTCACTTCCAAGCAATGGATGGAATATGCATAACGAAAGTTCTTCAGCTGCACGAGCTGCAACAAACATTCACAAAAGTTCTGAAAATGAAAGCATTGACGCAAATAATCAAAAACGCGAAGAGTGGAATGTTAACTTTACACCTGGAGCTTTGGATGTCATGAAACGTCCACGTTCACGATCACCGAAATCGATTGATAAATTGGCAGTAAAGGACGAAGTACAAGCCAGTCGAAGTTTCACCAGTTGAGGGCTAGTTCAAACATCAGTGCAACTTATACCAGCATATATTAACTACAACCTTGTTGAACAAGGAAGGAGCGTCTCAGCATAGGTTCTCCTAAAAAGTCAAAAACTGATTGCCTGCGCATTTTGTTTCCTTTCAAAAAACCAAAAGGGTCCGCTTTGGAAATAATTGTTCTAATGGAAGTGAATGGGTTCTTCACAACAATGCTCAACGAAATATACCGCGGTGCGATGAAAATCTCTGTCTGCAGCCATTGCAATAGCAAAGTACGGCAATGCCATGCAAGCTCGTGTTCTATTCATCTGCAAAACCCGTTGACTTTTTGCAAGTAGGCAGTGAAAAGCTTTGAACGTTTGAGAGAAGTCATAAGAAACGAAAGAATGCTTTGCCAGGAGTAAAAAGTTCCGATAATGCGATTTATTTAAATAAATTTTATATTTTCCCAATAAAGAGTTCCTCCGTTTTTTTCCACCAATTAATTTAGTGTACTACACTCGATTTGACGCAAATATGAAATTCTTTTAATAATACGATAATACGTAAAATATTCAACTGTTCAATACACTACTGATACGAGATGACAGGCAAGAACAGGAATAGCTCCAAGTGGCTTAGATCGTTTTCTACTTTGAACATTTTTTTGCCGGTGAATTACAATATATTCTGAAGTATACAGCTCGTCGTAGCCTGCGTCTGAATAAGGTGTGACTATATTGAGCTTGTACCAGGAACAACGACAAAAAAGTTGCTTCTTTTCCTACGTCCTTCGGTAACTACCATCATAAGCTTAATTTGTCACCGCGTCAGTACACACAGTAAGCTAAATGCGTATTTCACCACGCGACACTTGCATAATGACCGAACTGACCACTAAGCGGACGGTTTGTCCCCTGTTTAAATCTTTCGCCATCTACAACCAGAAGTTAATGCTTTGAAGCCATGGCAAGAGACAGAAATTACAGTTATAAGCAGCAGGATGGAGGAGGACGCTGCATAACGAACTGCTACTAACATCTCGAGATACCGACCATCGCATCTAAATTCTATGCTCCTGATAATTGTAGAGACACAACTTCAACTATTGGTTTCGAGCTACTCAAGTTCTGCTGTGAGGATGCATCGCTTCTCCTTTTCGACAAGCATTGTATGTTCCTGCCGATCTTCAACGTTGCGAGAAATTTATATTTCCAGTCTGCACTTCTGAGTCGAATTTTGGGATATAGTTGGTTATGTTTACGCCAGCTGCAGGATTCGTAACTAGAGCACTCTGAGAGCACATACATTAGCGGGCAAAATAAGAAAACGATTTTCACTATTTGAAAATAAAATTTAACCATATAGAGTAGGTTAATGAATCTTTTAATGGGGCCTTAAGTAATGTATTTAACATATTTCTACAAAATATCAGGACAAACATAACTATATTTAATACATTAGAGCAATCTAACAAACAATAAAAAAATTGAATAGTGCAAAATAAGAGAACGATCGTCTCTAAAACATTCTGACATTTACCCCGGTCATCTGGCAGCATTCAATTTCGTGTACATGACTTCTAGAACTGCCACTCTTACGATTACACCATTATAGAAACATGGCACCTCACGTGAAAGTTACTCTTGAGCTGCGGGTAGAAATTGTTAAGCTCAGGTCCTCAGGAATGACTCTTTCGGCCATATCAAGAGAGGTAAACCGATCCAATAGCTTGTTTCTCGTGCTTTGAAGCTCTATGATGAAAAGAAATAGCTGGAATCACCGGTATCTGCAGGCCGCCCTCGAAAAACCACCGCACGAGTTAATGGGATTATGAAACGCTATGCCCACAAGGATTCGTTCGAAACTGCAGCGGGAATTTCCAGAAAGCTGAAGGTCAATAACAACATAGAAGTGTCTCGCTATACAGTTTCTCGTCGCCTCAATGCATGTGGGTTAAAGGCACGCAATCCTGCCACTAAACCACTTATCAGTAAGAAGAATAACAAAGCAAGACCTGAATATGCGGAAAGGCACATCGTTTGGAGATATGAAGATTGGGAAAGAGTGCATTTCAGCGACGAAAGTAAATTTAATTTGGTTGGATCTGATGGCAGACAGTATGTTAGACGTGCAACAGGTGACAGGATGAACCCAAAATGTGTTATAGCATCTGTAAAGCATGGGGAGGTAGCGTAATGGTGTGGGGCATGTTTTCATCTGAAGGAGTTGGACCGTTGGTGGCCATTAAAGAAACTGTCAATGCTAATGTGTATCTCAATCTTGAACAGGAATATGTTATCCCATCTCTACGATCATCACCAAACCAGCCAGTAAATTTTATGCAGGACCATGTCCCGTGCCATACTACAAAGAAAGCGAAGGAATATTGTGCGGAAGAGAATATCGAAGTCGTGAAGTGGCCTGCTCAAAGTCCGGACCTTAATATATTGAAAATTTATGGAAAATTATAGGTGACAATGTAAGAGAACGACAACCATCAACAGTAAAGGATCTGTGGACTAAAATTGAAGAGGAATGGAAAAAATAACTCCAGAGTTTTGTAAGACACTTGTGATGCCGTGTAATC
>LQNS02276867.1:9271388-9287196 GCA_001587735.2 Parhyale hawaiensis
TAGATAGGTAAGCATTGGGTGGCAGTTGAAGGTTTAGGATTCCATCTTTAAATTCATAAGAGTTACGCAACGTGAATTGATTAGTTGTTAGAGGTTCAAGCAATGGAACGAGGAATTTAGCAATTGGGTAAGATGGGGCATTGTATGCAGCTAAAATTGGTCGCAAAGAGATATTGATTTTATGTATTTTAGGGAGACCGTTTATGATTACAGGTGACGCGCCAGAGTTGTAGAGGGAGCAATAAGTCGATTCAGTAATGATGTTTTGATCTCGGAACTTCTTCAGGAACCTATGGATTTTATCAATGAATTTAAGAGTAAGTTTGAAAGGGTCTGTATGTTCATCATAGAGAGAGAACTTTGTAGCATCAGATAGAATAGTATTCATTTTTTGATCGTATTCCTTCCTTGTGTTAAATTTCCTTGTTATAAGTGCACATTTGACTGTTCTGTTTAAATATTCTATTATATATATATGTTATATAAACTTCCTGTATTAATTATCCTAAAGCAGTCCTTAATTTTTTTAAAGTACATAAAAAATAGAGTTATGCAAATACTTATGTCTAGGCACTGTACATACATCGTGAAAAACCGTCTCTAAGTGCTCAAATATCTGCAGTTCCTTTACACATTCTGCCTTAGGTTAACAATTCATTTGGTTTGATTTTAATCCTCTATAGTATTTTGGATTAGTCAGGTTTACAGTTCATATGTCTGTTTAATTACTATACTTTCATCTGTGTTTTTCAGTGCACCGAGGATGGATTCTCTGTAATCCAAAACTTTTCGTTTGAAAAACATGTTTTTAGTAATGACATTGGTTTTACTTTTTATACCTATCTCCAAAGTAACGGAAATTGCTCTAACTCGTTACACTTCAAAAATTTACAAAAAAAAAAAAAAACACGAGAAATGATCTGTTGATATTAAAAAAATTTTCTTGATAGAGTGGGATGGTGACTTTGGAAAAATAAAAAAAAAATGGGTTGTTGAAATATGAAGATACTCCAAGGACACACATGTATTTTTAAATTGAGCCAAATTCAAGGTCTCTAAAAATTCACTTTAAAATTTTGTCCACAACGACATAAACGAAAACGTACGCTTATATCGACTACTATTGCCTGCGATACCAAAAGATTTTCTCTCCAACTCTCTGCAAAGACAGGTACATTATTTAAATATCAAGAGAGTTACGGACATGAAATCATTTATTTTATTTTTGCGCGAGCGTAAATATGATGGCACACCTTCTCAAAACTTACTTAGAAGAAAAATGATTAAAAAAATGATACAATTACTTATCAGATAGGAGTACTGAGCATTCCAAAACACTCCAGTTGTATCTACTATCAAGTCAATATCGCAACAAAAATGTTATGATCCTCGCGGTTTTTATCGGAGAAGCTTGGAGCATGGGAACACAGATTACATTAATGAGTTGACACTGGAAAAACGAAGTTGACACCTTCCTTGAAACACCACCGAACACACAGGGTCGCCCCAGAAACTATTACCGTAATTCAGTTTCTGGTCGGCGCTATACGTCGGCCACAATGTTGTTAGGAAAGAGGCAATAATTAAAATCTGGGCGGGTATGGCGCCCTGATTTAGCTTCTTCTTTGAAATGAAGCCTTATTTAATACCTCCGCCAAGGGGGATATATGTTTTCGAATGGTTTCTCTGTCTTTCACCAAGCTAACCCAAAAAGCTATGGACGGATTTTGGCGAAATTTACAGGGATTGTTAGGCATGTTAGGAGGAAGAGATGATCAACTTTTGGTGAATATCCGTCGATCCAGTTGTTTGTCGGCCTCTTATTCCTTAATGCAGTAACTCAAGAAGTTACGGACGGATTTTTATGAAATTATACGAGTTGTTAGGTATATCACGAAGAGAACATGATCACATTTTTGTGACGATCTGTTTGTTCGTTCTCTAGTTTATCGCTATTTTTAATTTTATGCTTGTTAGCATAATAACTCAAAAAGTTAAGAACGGATCTTCGATCTTTGTGAAATGTACAGGAGTTTTTGGTAATGTTAAAAGATATAGATGGTTAAATTTTGGTGCAGATCAGTTGATCCTTTTGTGTGTTTGACTTACGTTTCTCATAATGTTTGCTTGTTCATGCTTACGAAACCAGTACAGTCCATCGTGACCGTAGCGCTTTTGCAGTATTTCTGATATGGGACGACTGGTGGCAAACCTAATTCTCAGTAAGAATAAAAACACTAAACTAGCGATAAAAATCATTTATTACGCATTCAGACCAGCTGGTTTCGACAAACGTCATTCTCAATGAATGCNGATCCAGTTGTTTGTCGGCCTCTTATTCCTTAATGCAGTAACTCAAGAAGTTACGGACGGATTTTTATGAAATTATACGAGTTGTTAGGTATATCACGAAGAGAACATGATCACATTTTTGTGATGATCTGTTTGTTCGTTCTCTAGTTTATCGCTATTTTTAATTTTATGCTTGTTAGCATAATAACTCAAAAAGTTAAGAACGGATTTTCGATCTTTGTGAAATGTACAGGAGTTTTTGGTAATGTTAAAAGATATAGATGGTTAAATTTTGGTGCAGATCAGTTGATCCATTTGTGTGTTTGACTTATGTTTCTCATAATGTTTGTTAGCAGCAGAGCTTAAAATGTTATGAACGGATCTTTGTAAAAACTGCAGAAACTAGTAATACTATCAAAAGATTTTGGCACTGATACGAAGAAAATGATGTTATAAGAACCAATTTTTATTTTTCGTTGCCGTTGTCGGAGGTATGAGCACTCAGAGTGCTGTACACTTCATATTCGGTGCAAAGTGTTCTTCACAAAGCATGTTGAAAAACATCACCGTATCATCTTCCGCTCATGACTAGCCAGCTACTTGCGCTGTACTCATACACAAAGCATCATAAACTGATTGTAAAGTAGAGAAACTTCAAGCAATAACTGTTCTGATGCATAGTTTATCTCGCGTCAAGAATGTAACGCTGCTTGTATTTTTGGTTGGGATTAAAAGCCCAACCTACGAAGCTCTGAGGTCCGAACCTCAAATGCTTCGATTCGTCGGTGTGAGGTCATTCGGCGACAGTGACCGAAAGTTTCGTTTTAGTCCCATTGGGTCCTCCTGTTACTCTCTTTGCTCTCTGGTATATGGAATATACGTACAGTTCAGCTATTGTAGCTGTTCGGTGAAACTAAGATAACAATCTTTGCTGTAGTAAATTCAAAACTAACTCAGCCACAACTCAGCTTTCACTTTCTCACTGGAGGCTCATAGTTAATGGAGTTACACAGACGATTTTACTAGGTAATTATAAGACTGACGCCGTTATCAGATACTTATTCGGCTGCGACGGGCATTAGGGTTACAAGGCTGACGCGGTTACGACGTAATTATGAGGTTTTCGCCTTTACTATTGTAGTAGTTTCTAAAATAACCCTTCATGGATTGTGCCTGAATGGTTATTCAACATTGGGTTAATGCAGAGATGGTCAAAGAATTAATTTACGAGTAGTTCGTTGGTAAATAAAGGAACTGTACCAGTATAAACATAGGAGACTGCCGTGCAATTCCACTCCCCAGACGTTCAGGAGGTGCTTGAGACTTACTTATGACAGTTCTCCGTTGCATACATACAGGTAGGTAGTCAGTAATGCCAACGAAGCTTTGTCGGTCAGCCGAATCACGAATTAACTTGAGAGCTTCATCGAGTCCTCAAATACCCAAATAAGAAGAAGATCCTTGCACAATGCTTCAGCAGTTCCCGTTGATTGGCCGAAAGAGCTTAGCACAGTGGTTCTTAACGTTTTTGGAAGCACTGAACCCCTCAAGTTCCATACATGCATTCGTCGAACCCTCTGTAGTGGGAAAAGTACAATGCGTTTTTTTTTTCTTCAACTTCCTAGCATCTGTATATAACTATGTATTATATAAGTACACAATCTGTACCATAATCATTTTCATACAAAATCACTGTATTCAAAGAACAAAATCATCAAGCAGCGCTCAACGTCACAAACCACACGAGTTGGATCAACCAAACCGCCGAACCCCTGAAACTGACTCACCGAACCCAGGTTAATAACCACTGGGCCTTAGCATAAGCTACAGAGGCTAGTATACTCCTGATCAAAAGTTTAATACCACTTGAAACTGCAAAAAAATAACAACGTTTTAGTGATAAATAAATAGAAAAACTCTTTTGACTAGGGATCAGTAATTCCTAAAGGTAAAGGTGACAGAGACGAAAGATACCTGCAATAAAAATTAATTGAGATATGTACATTCGCATCATGTAATGAGTTTTTCAGTTGATCAAAATTATGAGGCCAGGGTTATAAATATTTAATTCTAGGGTAATTTCCGGTATTTCAAATCAGTTACAGGCTTGTGCTGAAAGTGTGAAGGTGACACTATGCCCAAAGCAAGCAAACTTTCCGAATTAGAACGGGGTCGAATTGTTGGAGTGCATAAGCAAGGTTTATCGCAGCGTGCAATCACAGCTGTGATTCGTCGCAGTAAAACTGTGAATTGCAACTTCCTGAAGGACCATGAGAGTTACAGAACAGCAGAATCTAAAAATTTTCCCTACATTGCGTGACAGAATTTAACGGGCTGTTTTTCAGAAGAGAGGACGGGTATTCTAGGTAAACCAAGGCACTCTCAGATGCGGATAGCAGTTCAATAACCGTCAGGCGACACTTACAATAAAAGGGTATGAAGAACAATGAGCTTCTAGAAGGTCATCGGTTGCTTCCGCGTCACAAAATGACCCGTTTCAGTTTGCTCTAGAGCACAAACATGGGACATTGAAGAGTGATTTAAACTTTAGTTTTCTAGCGAAAAAATTCAATCCGGATGGCCCAAATGGCCTCCAACGGTACTGGCATGACAAAACGATACCTCTTGAAATGTTTTTCAAGCGGCATAGCGGAGCAGGCTCCGTTGTGGTATTGGGTGCCTTTTCATACAGGGGAGGAATGACTTTGCATACAGAGGAGGAATAAAGCTTCAGGATGTGCAGGATCGCCTAACAACTGCGCTGTTTGGAACTTGAAGATGGCTTCTGACAGTATCGTCTATTTCAATAGCCACCCTCGAGCTTATGAAAGAATTAAAAAGACCTTTGTACGGAACTGTCCAAGTCCTCTACTTAGGTAGTTGCTACTAATGACTATGACACTGTTCAGCGAATGTAAAAGTATCGCCGTGTCGAAAAAACTTACTGTTTCCCCGAAAAAAGTAGTTGTAACCCAGCTGTTTTAGCCATAATTTTGTCAGAAGCTTACAGCACTTGACTCAGCCGCGGTGCTGGTAAATCAAATATACTGAGTACATAAACTAGGAAAAAAACGCAAATGCAACTCAACAGTTTAATAAGCGCACAAATAATGCAACAGTTTGAGTTCCTCATAAATAACCAATTTGAGTAACCAGCACCACGCAATTTCTGTCTATGTTTCATTATCCATGCGAATACTGTGCATTCAACAGCGTTAACAACCTATATTTATGGAAAAACAAAGCTATCCACTAATTCAACACTTCTCACTGTAGTCTTGAAATTCTTCGAACATCACCCAGTGAACTGCGTAACATCGGCCATTAAAACTTGGACAATATTTCTTCACTTTTCCTGAAAGCTCCATACTGCAGGCTGTCTCTAGTGCTTTGCTCTTTTCATTTTCCGGGTTTATATTTAGGTATAAAACCCAGGACATCATTGCTATTGTCAGTTCTATAAGGAAGAATGGTTTAGCGACGGCCGCATAGAACAACCCTTTGCTATTGCTCGATGATCTTAAACCTGAAGTCACACTCCAAGTTCCAGTTGTTGCCCTTTCCCAAACGAGCGATTGTCAAGGTTACGTAGTAGCAAAATAAAGTTTAGTGCACATTACTCGTCTATAATGTGTCGTTAATTATGCCTATATTATGGTATGTTTCCAGAACTGATAATAATTGTACTGGATTCTTAGAACAGTTTATGCTGAATAACAACTGACACCGTTATGTTCGGTTATCTACTGTTGGGCTGTGCTATGAAAACTAAGCGCAAAAGCCGCCTACATTATATGAACTGAAAAAATTACTGTGATTTGTGCGAATTCCCAAGTAAATTCTACGGAAAAGAAGCCCCTATTCGTAATACGAATTTCAACGTTTTTCTAGTACTTGAAATGCGGTACTGCTGTCTAAGTATTATTGCTGGTGCAATGAAAACCGGTAGCAGTTATTTGTTCGATGGGCGAGACTTTTTATCTGCAAGGCTCACATGCCGCTGAATCTGACAAGCAAAATTGGTGCCGCACTTTTCCTCCGCTTAAATGTTCGCTTAGCACATTGCGAAGAGGGAAATAGGACTGATAGTGTTGTCAGAGCAAGAAATAAATCTAATGTCGTAATGAGAACAGTGTGTGTAATAGTAGCAGTGGTTCTACTGCGCTGCTTAAGCCCAATTATTGCAGGGTGTTGTAGAAACAATGACTTCTAAACGGCCGGGTAGCCGTTGCTCTCATATACAACGTTATATCAAAATATGCAGCCTGATCAAAACGGAAAAATATCGGTAAATATAGGTAAAGGGGGCGAATTTTCCCCATAGCAGATTACTCTAGCCTTCTATGACGGATTTGTACTAGATGACGTTACTTTTGCAATCTTTGTGTACTGAGAATATTCACGAGTGCTACATATACTAAGCAGTGATGCTGTGATGAAATCAACCTAAATGGCAATTACGCGTTTATTTTATTTAAGGATAAACGTTTTATGGTTTTTTATCAAGTTCGGTGCCACAACGACACTGGTTTGACCGCGTGCATGGTGAAACCCAAACTGTGCACTGGCCAGCAGCCGATATGATGATGTTCCTCGAAACTGCACGGCATGATCTCTAGATATTGTTAAAGATGACGTCCTATTATGAGCCTCGGACATGAAGAGAAACTTACACCAGATGGTCATTGGTCTGCACAAAATGTAGGAAACAATCTTACCAGTGAACCATTAGCAAGACGGAGCGCCGTCTCGAATTCATTAAGTCATTTGTAACGCGACCGCAGAATCCGTCCTCGCGCATATGAATGAGAAATTTGTCCACTCATTATCGGTTCAATTGCGCTGTGCATAAACCGCTCCCAATAATCATACTGCCATGGCAATAACAGCCTTAAGAGTTGCTAAAATTCACATAGTCAAATGGTTTTCAGACTGCAGACGATTTTATCAATATTATACTAGAGTACCCGACCACCAATAATGACAGCAATAATGTTGCAATTAAACTTTTATTGTTCTTGCTCAAAGAATGGGTTTTGTTGAAAAAATTCTGCTTCATACATTCAGGCTTGATCTTCTATTGAAGCGCCAAGAGAATAGAACTGAATCAACAGAATTCACAGGAAATGCTCAGGGATTACTGCATCCGGGATACCCGTAGATACTTGAACTATCAGGATCGAAAGTTGGCTGCAGTGAAAACGGTGAATATCTTGGACTGTACTCAGCGTTAGTTTCTACTTTAACGAAAAAATTCAGGTAAAAAATATGTGAAATACAAGGGAGTTTTTAACATCGCTGTCAAAATATTTTATTGATATTTATTTTAAAACTAGTGGACCCGCGCGTGAGAAGATTCATGCAATAATCGATATATGTGTTTTATATAGGCCGGTGCAAAATCTTCTCTTCAATTACTTGCTTTTTCTTCATCACAAGCAATTTGTGATGATTGATGACACTTCTTGATTGATGGTACTTTACTTACTAAAATAGAGGACAAAGCTACGACGACAGACTCATATTATTATCGTAAGAGATGCTTGCTTCTTCTGAGGTACACTTCAAATCGTCGTCAGCACACTCCTTCCTTCCCTTAGATGAAATGCAAAATATCAAGTATCGAAAATGTGGCTGGACGTCTGTCGAACTTCATCATATTAGGTTATTAAGGACATTACAGACATTAGATTATATTTTGCCGAACTTTCGGCACAGGTCGAGTCTGTGCCGAAAGCTTGGCCAAATATAATCTAATGTCTGTACTAGTCCTTCATAAAATATTATGTGTATTCATAAGCGCTGAAACAACACCGAATTTAATTTTTCGCTGCGTATCCAGAATACACATTGAAATAGTTCAGCAGTACTAAATTTCTGCTCCCGAAAGGTTGGAATACAGAATGACTACGGCTACTCTACAGGAAAAAAAATCTTTTTTTTTCCTCTACGCTTAGCTGATTTGCAACAAAGTGTGCACATCGTAAACCAAAAGAAAATGTAATTTCGATGAAGAGAAAACGCAGTGAATATCAGACTCCACGGGAACGGCAGGAGAAGTTGGAAGAGCAAGAACTGCATTCAGTGTTAATAGCGCGATAAGTACCGTATTCCAAATTTAGCCTTCTTCTGCAATATGGTTTAATGCCTACTGAATCCCATCAGAAGGGAAAAGGATCGCCAAATATTCCAACGGTGCAAGAAATATAATAAAATAATAAAGGGGTAAGGATTTCACTTTAACCTTCTGCAACACCGTTATCGTTTATTACAAAATCTGCATCCTGGCCTATTTTTCTCCTGTCTACTTCGTTAAGAGCGAATACGAAAAAAACATTGGATGAAGGAAACCTCAGAAGAGAGTACGTACGAATGCAACGGAGTGCTTAGTGAAGTTGTATATATGTATCTGCATTGAGTGAACCTCAAAGTTGGAAAAGAAATAATTTTTCCCTATCTATTCATAAGAGCGTGACACCGAACATATAAATAAATATGTAAATAAATATATAAACATACGACGGCCATTCTTAGTGTTAGATTAGATCATCATGACTATCAATAGCGGCTCATTTTTCTGTTTTAAAGATCTACTTTCTCTCAGCATGGAAAGCTCTCGTGTTTGAATCATTCCAGAACCTGGCACGATGGCCATCGCCATCGGAAAAACTACGGTGTTAAGATGGAACATCGTAAAAATCCATCGGCGATAGCGATGATCCGATGGAAATTGTATCAAACAATCGACGATGGCCATTTTCTCCGTCGGTGATGGTGTTATAATGATGCATTGGTTCGATGAAATTACTGGACATGCCATCGGAGATGGCGTACGATGGACATTGTCATCGGTTGTACTTTCGATGCCGATGAAATAAGGCTAAAACTGCAGAAAAACAGCCTTTCGAGTTTGAAACATGCATTTTATGGTAACATTTAAACAAAGAGGGGGTTACAAAATTCATTTTAATGCATTTGCCTGATCTAACAATGTTAACTTATAACCTGGGCCTTACATTTCGTGCCTTTTATCAGCTGGGAATCGTATTACTGGTTTGAAAATCGCACACAGGCCGAGGTTGTAAGATATGCTGCTTCTATTCGATATTTGTGGTCTGAGATGTGTGCATTCTTGCAATGTGTTAATGCGATGGTCCATCGCCGATTGTGACGCCCAACGATGGCCATCGCCGACAGTTACTTCATCGTAGGTCATCATTGAAAATTGGCGAGTATTGGTTCCGATGCCGATGGAGCGATGGTATTGCCAACGGTATCGTAAGAACGATGGCGATGACCATCGTACCATCGATTTTGCCATTGTACCATCGTAACATAATCGGAGAAGCCAACCTTTGTTTCCTACCGTATTTTGATACTAAATCGAAACCATAACTGTGACTGTTGCTGATTGAAATGAATTTTCTCCATATCAGACAGAGAAAGAAAAAAAAAATTCGATGTTCAGTAGTTGTGAAGCCGTAAACGCTCATCTTCAGGTGCTTTTATGTTAGCAGTTATAATAACGAATGTGTGATCAATGAAGAAAGCCATCACAAATTCTTCGCTGTCATTTTTGGCAGCGCGGGCCCTCTAGTCTACTATATAATAATACGCAGTTGTTGGTCGCTTGCTTGCTCTCCCGCTCTCTTTTGGTTGGTCCGTCTCTCCGTCACGCTGTCAAGGATTTAGACAGGAGAAAATTCATCTGCTGAAAAACAAGTTGAGATACCATTAAATTTCTTCCCTTGGAGTAACCCTGACTACCATTGCCTATGAAATATATGGTCGAAGTGGAAATGCTGCATTTTCTGAATCTCGCTTCGCTCTCAAAACTAGCTCGGTAGTTTTTGATATGACAATGATGAATTTTCTTCTGAGCGTGGTAGGTGAAATTGGGTACTTTTGATCTAGTTTTTGATCCTGTTGAGCATAAGCTAAGGCTATTATATCGCATATTTTTTGGCTGAATTTCTTAGTGGCAGTTCGAGAAGCTCAGTCTTGGTAGGAGTTTTAGTTCTTGCCAGGCATAATCCATTTCGATTATGCTTTCTTTAGCTGAATCTTTTCGTAGCACTAGAAACTTCACTCTGAACAGACGCCTTTTTTTATTCAACTTATATCGCAGGGATTTCACTTCTATAGGTTTGACTGGGTCGGCTGGTATCCACGTTTCAGTAGGTAAGAACTGAGCGTTTCCTGTGCGTTCTTTTGACTGAACTATATTTTCTCAGCGCTGCTCCACTTTTGACCAATAGCTACAAGTTACGTTTCATAAATGAAAGATCACGCCTGCCTGTATGAGACCCATTTTACAGCAAAGCCTATTCTGGGAACCGGAACAACAAAAAACATAATTGTAACATTGTTGCCGTCATTTTTTGACGGTTGGGCCCTCTAGTATAATAAAGACCGATGTGTATTTATCTGTTTATCCATTTTTTGTCACGCTTTAACAAAACAAAAATTAGCCCAAGTTGGAAGCTGTTCATGGTTATCCTGTTAAGCTTCATTGAATATTGATTGGTATAAAATAGGCCAGGTTGCAGATGATGACAAACTTATCTTTATCAGCGACAGTTGAAATTAAAATCATGAAGATATCTACAGCTTCTAATAGCGCTGACATGACTAGCGGTGTGATGGTGCGCGATTCGTACGGGTATTACCTTCCGAATACATCGAATCTACGGCAATATATGGAGCGACCTTATATTTGAATGCACCTTATATTTGTGGCGAGAGCGAAGCGAAGTGGAGCAACGACCGTTACCTAGCGAGGAGAAGGCTACAAGTGAAACTCACTTGCAATTATCACCCTCCCCGTGGAAAACCGTCTTGAGCACCAGACGACAGAGGAGATTGAGTGGCGTACTTTTAGAACAGAAGACAATTCCGATAGAAGTGCAGAATAGGTTTGCTGCTCTTGAAGATGGTGACGATAATGTAGAAACAGCGGTTCGTCCCAAAATTAAACCTGAGGGTGGGAAACAGCAACGTGATCCACCCCAGTCACGAGACCACAAGAAGTCAGAGACATTTGTTCAGCCTCCAAGCCTCGAAAGGGAACGAGATCCTAATCCAATTCCTGACCAGCGAGTGATAAACACCTTTCTTATAAGTGACAAAATAATCAAAGGGCAGTAACATCCCTTCAAGAGGGGCTCCAAGGATCGAAAAGTCATCTGCAGACCTCAATCTTCCACTTCTGATATTACTGTTATCTTGAAGGACCTCCGTTGCAAAAAGATGGAGCACGTCACCATCCATGTTGGAATTAATCACCTGCGAATGTTTTCCGAATATCTGTTGCGACTCATTAAAAAGCTCATTGCCATTGCAAAAAAAAAAAAAAAAAAAAAAAAAAACTAAGCATGTCTCTCTGACAAGTACTCTGCCCCATCTTATGACAGGTAATCGCCTAGACTCAAAGATCCCCTACATCAACAGGACCATGAAAAACGAGCCATTGAAGAATAAATTCAGATTTATTGACCTATTAGCTTTGTTTGAAGAAAAGTGGAGACTATTTTCACCTGATGGGGTTAACTTGAATGGCGCTTTACACCAATTCCTCGGACAATTGAGCAGCCTCACCCCCCAGCCCCATTTCACGCTCCCTCGGCCGATTTACAAGCAATGGAGAAAACGGCTCCCAATGTCACTGCGGCCATCCCATTTAACCCTCAGATCTCATCCCCTAGTGGGGCACAGGTTGGGGATCCTACGGGATATTATGGCATAGTCATCAACGGCACGCTTCCCACGGACGAAGAGGAAATTACTCCAACTCCTGATGAATCAATGCAGATGGCACACCTGGGTATTCCGTCTATCTTACCATCCATAGTCTCTACCCTTGTACCGATGAACCGCAATATGTCTGAAGGCACTGATGTACTACAACCGACCACCGCCCGCCAAACCGACCGTGCTTCATCCAAGGAAAAAACACAGTCTCCAATACCAGTAGCGAAAAAGAATGTCCAAATCCCTGGAACCTCAAGCACACCAGCGCATACAGGGAACCGCTGTACTCGGAAGTCAGGTATAAGGAACGTTCCTCCGAAAAGGAACTCTTGTGAGCCTCCGCAAACCAGAATACCAAGAAGTAAAGCTAACTCGGCAGGAAACAACCTGTTGTCCGCCAGATAGCTGCGGACGTAAAACAATCTGACAACTGCCAAGCCGAAATACAAAACCCTTCCCCTGCTCAACTTCAAACAGGTGCTCTAGCCGCTTTTGACAATACTTGTGCCGATCTTACACCCCCAATCTTTTCCCAACAATCGAACACTTCAAACGTACCCCTGACTCGGAGAATCAATGCCAACACTAGCGACAAATTCTTATTTGGCAACGTTCAGAGCATAACAAACACGATGAATGAAGTGCAAGCTATGGCAGCCACTCTTGCATATGATGTTATTGCACTCAATGAAACATGGATCAACCTTTGAAACAAGAATCTGGAAGTTGAAGTTGCATTGAAAGGCTTCAAACTATTCAACATAGACCGACCCACAGAAACTGGCAGAGGAGGGGGTTCAATAATATATATCAAGGAACACCTTAATCCCCTCTGTAAAGGTTTCACAGCAACTAAAGAATATGAATTTCTCACTGCTCATGATCGTCTCGGCAATCGACAGTCGTTATAAATTATGGTTGCCGGAGCCCTCGCAGTATCGCCGAAACAGGTGCAGCACTTTGCAACAAGATCGAAAATGCGCTGCGTTCTACGAAGGGAACAATTCTAATAAGAAACTTCAACCTCCCCCAAATTGATTGGAATACCTTGCGCAGCCCAGCCCCAGGTAGAAAACTGCTCGAGCACCTTGGCCACCACCACCTGACCCAGCACGTTAATGAACCCACGAGATACGGTAATACTCTAGATCTGATTTTCTCCACTCCTCAATTTGAATGAAATTGTTGACCTAGCCATTCTAGACCGGCTTGGAGACAACAACATGATTGAATTTACGCTTAAAACTGGCAATGAATTCACAACTAATACTAGTCGTCTCAACCTGGCAGACTATCCACGAGCGGATTTTCAGGGAATGGCAACTGAAATCGAAACAACTGACTTCGAAACCCCTATGAGAGACGCCAGTGTTGAACAATGATCGCATATTTTGAAGACGAGCATCATGAGAGCAACTAAACGATACATCCCAAATAAACGAGTTCGTATCAGTGATGATCCCCTCTGGATGAATCGCACAGTCAAATGCTGCATTTCAAGGCGACAAGTGCGGCACAATGTTTGGAAGCGTAATCCAACAGAGGAGAACAGGACCAGTCACATAAGGGCATCTCGGGATGTAAAGAAAATAGCCAGGACCACAGAAAAGGGAAAGAGAGTTTCAGTAGCCGCTATGGCAAAACGCAACCCAAAGGTATTCTATAAATATGTAAATGAAAGAAGACTCAAAAAGAAACCATACGTCTCCTCAAAAGACCTGACTGTGAAATCACCAGTGACCTAAGTGACAAAGCCACGATCCACAATGACTATTTAAGCTCTGTATTTACTATTGAAAATGTTCCGAGTATCTCTGAACCTGCACCGACGCAAGGTTCTCCCATAGACAAATGTGTTTTCACGGAGATTGACATCCTTCAAGAGCTAACCCACCTAAATGTGTAGAAATGCACTGGCCCAGATAATCTTACTAATCGTGTACTACAGGCAATGGCTCCAGCCATCGTGAAGCCACTGCTCGAAATATTTAATCGGTCTCTAAAAACAGAAGTTCCGCAGAATTGGAAACTAACTAATGTGATACTGACACATAAGATGGGGGATAAGAAAAGCCCCAACAAGTAAAGACCAATCAATTTTACATTGGTCGTCAGCAAAACCATCAAACGCCTCTTGAAAAAGCGCATCACTGATCACCTGAGGATGCATCAGCTCATATCCGACACTCAGCATGGCTTTCGTAATGGAAGAAGCTGCTTAACAAACCTATTGGATTTTTTCTCAGAAGTTACAGATATTAAAGTTGAACAAAAAGCTGTAGAACTTGTGTATCTAGACTTCCAAAAAGCTTTTGACAAAGTCCCCCATCAACGGCTAATGACAAAATTGGAAGCCCATGGCATCCAGGAAGACTGTCTACGATGGATCAGGGCATACCCTACGGGTCGGCATCAGCGAGTGAAACTTGGAGGAGAGACGAGCGCCTGGGCGCAGGTATCATCAGGGGCTCCACAAGATAACGTGCTTGGCCCGCTTCTGTTCTCAATTTACATCAATGATCTCGATCTTAACATCCGTAGTAAAATTAGTAAATTTGCGTATGATACTAAACTATGACATCCTGCCAGAAAAAGAGCTGAGCTCCAACATGAACTTGTCGACAAATGCTCAGTAATGCACATAGGCGGGTAAACCCTTCGACCCCATTGAAAATGAACGGGGCGGTATTGGCTGCTGTCACTCAACAACGTGATTTGGGAATCACTATTACAGACAAACTACAACACAGTCAGCAAGTTCACATGAGTGTGAAAATGGCAAGCAGAGTATTGGGATTCAACACCAGAAATTTTGAATACAAGTCAAAGGACATCGTCGTTCCCTTGTACAAGACATTAGTGAGGCCACACTTAGAATTTGCTGTTCAATTCTGGTTGCCACATCTGTGGAAAGATATCGATAACATGGAAAGAGTCCAACGCAGAGCAACGAAATTGATACCTCAGCTGCGAAATAAGCCGTATGAATGTCGCCTAAAAGAACTGGGTCTGATCTCTTTCGAGTAAAAGCGACTCAGGGGGCAACTAATAGAAACATTCAAGCATTTGAATGGATTCAACGACGTACCTAGAACGGGACTCTCTGATAGAGACCTCAATGATCGCTTGCAAAACAACGGTCAAAAAGTCAAGCATAAAGCTCGAAGAACGTCTTTGAATTAGCAGTTCCTTCCGTATTTCATAGTAAGCATTTGGAATAGATTCCCCTGTGACGTTGCTAGTGCGGAGTCAGTCAACGGGTTTAAAAATCGGCTTGACAAACATTGGGAGAGACATCATCCACAGCTAAGAACTCCTCTTCCAGGAGTCGCAAACCCTTAACGGCCAAAGCTTCCGAAGCCACCTTAAGGGGATCGTTTAGGCGAAAATGGTCAAAATTATCAATTATCTGTTTTTTACTCAAAAAGTGTCTTCAGGTATGGGGGCATTACGTCCCAATTTTTAGGGGGCTAGCGGCACTAGAACCCCCCCAAAACGGGGGGGCAAATGGGTCCACAGGGGGTCCAAATTTACCTTTTTTTTTGCTGCAAAATCATCAGTATACCAAAGGCTATTGCATACCAAATTTCTAGGGGGCTAGCGGCACTACAAATGAAACATGCCAAGGGTATTTCCTCTGGAAATACTGCATTTTATAACAAAAAAAAAAAACATAAAATTGCCTCTATTGAAAAATCTACATTTTCAGACTAAAAAAGAATAGAACTGCCTCAGTTTTCATGCTAGAATAAAAACAAAGACAGTT
>LQNS02276867.1:9309615-9323707 GCA_001587735.2 Parhyale hawaiensis
AAAAAAATAAGCATGTCTTTCTGACAAGTACTCTGCCCCATCTTATGGCTGGTAATCGCCTAGACTCTAAGATCCGCTACATCAACAGGACCATGAAAAACGAGCCAGTGAAGAATAAATTCAGATTTATTGACCTATTTCCTTTGTTTGAAGACAAGTGGAGACTATTTTCACCTGATGGGGTTAACTTTAATGGCGCTGGACACCAATTCCTCGGACAATTTTTGCTCGATGCGGCTGATTCAGCTACTACTGCTCTGAAAAGTGGCCTCTGCACAAGACCTTCGCCCAATATTGGGCAGCCTCACCCCCCAGCCCCATTTCACGCTCCCTCGGCCGATTTACAAGCAATGGAGATAACGGCTCCAAATGTCACTGCTGCCAACCCATGTAACCCTCAGATCTCATCCCCTAGCGGGGCACAGGTTGGGGATCCTACGGGATATTATGTGACAATCATCAACGGCACGCTTCCCACGGACGAAGAGGAAATTACTCCAACTCCTGATGAATCAGTGCAGATGACACACCTGGGTATTCCATCTATCTTACCATTCATAGTCTCTACCCTTGTACCGATGAACTGCAATATGTCTGAAGGCACTGATGTACTACAACCGACCACCGCCCGCCAAACCGACCGTGCTTCACCCAAGGAAAAACACAGTCTCCAATGCCAGTAGCGAAAAAGCATGGCCAAATTCCTGGAACCTCAAGCACACCAGCGCATACAGGGAACCGCTGTACTCGGAAGTCAGGTATAAGGAGCGTTCCTCCGAAAAAGAACTCTTGTGAGCCTCCGCAAACCAGCATAACAAGAAGTAAAGCTAACTCGGCGGGAAACAACCTGTTGTTCGCCAGATAGCTGCGGACGTAAAACAATCTGACAACTGCCAAGCCGAAACACAAAACCCTTCCCTTGCTCAACTTCAGACAGGTACTCTAGCCGCTTTTGACAATACTTGTGCTGATCTTACATCCCCAATCTTTTCCCAACAATCGAACACTTCAAACGTACCCCTGACTCGGAGAATCAATGCCAACACTAGCGTCAAATTCTTATTTGGCAACGTTCAGAGCATAACAAACAAGATGAATGAAGGGCAAAGTATGGCAGCCGCTCTTGCATATAATGTTATTGCACTCAATGAAACATGGATCAACCTTTCAAACAAGAATCTGGAAGTAGAAGTTGCATTGAAAGGCTTCAAACTATTCAATATAGACCGACCCACAGAAACTGGCAGAGGAGGGGGTTTAATAATATATATCAAGGAACACCTTAATCCGCTCTTTAAAGGTTTTACAGCAACTAAAGAATATGAATTTCTCACTGCTCATGCTCGTCTCGGCAATCGACAGTCGTTAAAAATTATGGTTGCCGGAGCCCTCGCAGTACCGCCGAAACAGATGCAGCACTTTGCAACAAGATCGAAAATGCGCTGCGTACTACGAAGGGAACAATTCTAATGAGAAACTTCAACCTCCCCCAAATTGATTGGAATATCTTGCGCAGCCCAGCCCCAGGTAGAAAACTGCTCGAGCACCTCGGCCACCACCACGTGACCCAACACGTTAATGAACCCACGAGATACGGCAATACTCTAGATCTGGTTTTCTCCACTCCTCAATGTGAAATTGTTGACCTAGCCATTCTAGACCGGCTTGGAGACAACAACATGATTGAATTTACGCTCAAAACTGGCAATGAATTCACCACTAATACTAGTCGTCTCAAGCTGGCAGACTATCCACGAGCGGATTTTCAGGGAATGGCAACTGAAATTGGAACAACTGACTTCGAAACCTCTATGAGAGACGCCAGTGTTGAACAATGCTCGCATATTTTGAAGACGAACATCATGACAGCAACTAAACGATGCATCCCAAATAAACGAGTTCGTATCAGTAATGATCCCCTCTGGATAAATCGGACAGTCAAATGCTGCATTGCAAGGCGACAAGTGCGGTACAATGTTTGGAAGCGTAATCCAACAGAGGAGAACAGGACCAGTCACATAAGGGCATCTCGGGATGTAAAGAAAATAGCCAGGACCACAAAAAAGGGAAAGAGAGTTTCCGTAGCCGCTATGGCAAAACGCAACCCAAAGGTATTCTATAAATATGTAAATGAAAAAAGACTCAAAAAAGAAACCATTCGTCCCTTCAAAAGAGCTGACGGTGAAGTCACCAGTGACCTAAGAGACAAAGCCACGATCTAGAATGACTATTTAAGCTCTGTATTTACTATTGAAGATGTTGCGAGTATCTCTGAACCTGCACCGATGCAAGGTTCTCCCATAGACAAATGTATTTTCACGGAGATTGACATCCTTCAAGAGCTAACCCACCTAAATGTGTACAAATCCACTGGCCCAGATAATCTTACTAATCGTGTACTACAGGCAATGGCTCCAGCCATCGTGAAGCCACTGCTCGACATATTTAATCGGTCTCTAAAAACAGAAGTTCCGCAGAATTGGAAACTAGCTAATGTGATACCGATAAATAAGAAGGGGGATAAGAAAAGCCCCAACAACTATAGACCAATCAATTTTACATCAGTCGTCAGCAAAACCATCAAACGGCTCTTGAAAAAGCGCATCACTGATCACCTGAGGATGCATCAGCTCATATCCGACACTCATCATGGCCTTCGTAATGGAAGAAGCTGCTTTACAAACCTATTGGATTTTTTGTCAGAAGTTACAGATATTAAAGTTGAACAAAAAGGTGTAGAACTTTTGTATCTCGACTTCCAAAAAGCTTATGACAAAGTCCCCCATCAACGGCTAATGACAAAATTGGAAGCCCATGGCATCCAGGGAGACTGTTTACGATGAATCAGGGCATGCCTTACGGGTCGGCATCAGCGAGTGAAACTTGGAGGAGAGACGAGCGCCTGGA
Source organism: Parhyale hawaiensis (assembly GCA_001587735.2). NCBI lineage: Eukaryota > Metazoa > Arthropoda > Malacostraca > Amphipoda > Hyalidae > Parhyale > Parhyale hawaiensis. The sequence goes on from LQNS02276867.1 coordinate 9,312,523, forward strand.
CGCAGGTATCATCAGGGGTTCCACAAGGTAACGTGCTTGGCCCGCTTCTGTTCTCAATTTACATCAATGATCTCGATCTTAACACCCGTAGTAAAATTAGTAAATTTGTGTATGATACTAAAGTATGACATCCTGCCACAAAAAGAGCTGAGCTCCAACACGATCTTGTCGATAAATGCTCAGTAATGCACATAGGGTGGTAAACCCTTCAACCCCATTGAAAATGAACGGGGCGGTATTGGCTGCTGTCACCCAACAACGTGATTTGGGAATCACTATTACAGACAAACTACAACACAGTCAGCAAGTTGACAGGAGTGTGAAAATGGCAAGCAGAGTACTGGGATTCAACACCAGAAATTTTGAATACAAGTCCAAGGACATCGTCGTTCGACTGTACAAGGCATTAGTGCGGCCACACTTAGAATTTGCTGTTCAATTCTGGTCGCCACATCTGTGGAAAGATATCGATAACATGGCAAGAGTCCAACGCAGAGCAACGAAATCGATACCTCAGCTGCGAAACAAGCCCTATGAATGTCGAATATAGGAATTGGGTCTGATCTCTCTCTAGCAAAGACGATTCAGGGACAACTAATAGAAACATCCAAGCATTCGAATGGCTTCAACGACGTACCTACAATGGGACTCTTTGAAAGAGATCTCAATGATCGATGGCGAAACAACGGTCTAAAACTCAATCATAAAGCTCGAAGAATGACCTTAAGTCAGCAGTTCTTTCCGTATTTCATAGTCAGCATTTAAAATAGACTCCCTTCCGATGGTGTTAGTGCGGAGGCAGTCAACGCGTTTGATAAACGTCTTGACATACATTGGGAGAGACATCCTCCACAGCTAAGAACTCCCCATCCAGGAGTCGCAAACCCTCAACGGCCAAAGCTTCCGAAGCCAACTTAATCCGTCTTTTTCTCTCTCCCGCTCCAACTACACAGTTTGACATCTCCAGGCTCCTCATATCAGCGACTCTTGATCGTGTTTGCGTGCATTCATGATCGTCTCTTTAGCCGGGATTGTTCCCATTTTTTTCGCTTTTCTCCAGTGCTCTACATCCTACTAAAATAATGGCAATAGTTCTTAGAAGGCCAGAGCGTAAGTTCCGGTGTCTCTTTGGGAATGGGTCCATTGGTTCGTTTACTGCCGCCTATCTAATCTAATACAATCTAATCTAATTGCCTGTCACCAAGATAACTTAAAAAGCTATGGGCGAAATTTACAGAGATTAGTAGGCAAAATAGATTGATAGTCTGTGGTGAAGGTCCGTCCAACTATTTGTGCGTTTTTTTTTTTTTTAATTCTTTCTGTCTCTATTTTCTTAGTACCATATCACTCAAAAAGCGAGTTTTTGTGATATTATTTTTGACAGCAATATAAAGCCAAAAGTTATGAACGGGTCTTCAATTCAAATGAATAGTTTGAAATGTTAAAATTCGCAAATGAACTAGTTTTGGTGATGATTGGTTCGGCTATTTGTGGGTTTGACTACTGCTTATCAGCATGTTTGCCAGAACCTAACTTAAAAATTACCGACGGATCTTCGAGAAAATTACCAAAGCTGTATTGCTGTCAAAGGGGACAAATAATCAGATTTTAGGGCCATTAAGGAAGAAAGAAAGAAAGAAAGAAAACCCATTTATTTCTCCCCGTAGGAAGTTGTTCATACAATAGTCCTGTTACAGTACATGTTCAGTACACTAGTGTAAAACAATAAGCAATGAGTCTTACACGCTAGGTTAAGAATTGAATGTACATTTCTCTTCACAACCTACTGTTCGTACCAAAAAAATATTATATATACATATGTATACATATATATATAGGAATTTAGGAATTTTGCATCAAATAATTCACTTAAAATACTTGTTGAGTAAACTAGATTAAAACATCAAAATGAGCCTTAGAGATTAGGGAGCAAATTTACAGCGCTATTCTACTTCACGACCTACATTCTGTATAATGCTCTATGATAGCAATAGATTCACAGTTAACATCCAGGTATATTGTGAATCAACAAATACATCATGTTAATGTAGAGGCTAAAAATAGGAGACATTAGGAAAACATGAAATTATAGATATAATAAAGAAGAAAAGAGAAGTAGAAAAAGCAGAAGCTAACATACAGCTGTAAAAGATTTTTAGGGGCGCCAGGCGTAGATAAGGTGGGGAACATTGTTGTAAAGCAAATGAATAAAAGGAAATCGTGAAGATGATGCTAATATTCGGCATTATAAGTGAAGCTATAATTCATGTAATATCAAAATAAATGCCTTATTATTTTGTTTGTTGCATCAATGGGAGCTGATAGATAAAAACAGTAAGTCATTCATCTTTCCGACGCGTGAAGATATTCTTTTTTCCCCATTACTACTACCCATATTACAAAACACAGATGGGCAGTCAGTTAACGCCTTCCAAGCTGCACACGGCAAAACGCAGGAAACAGCAAAATCAATCATTCTAGAGCCGGAGATTCCAACCGGCAGCGGCCGCATCCCCGCGACGTGAGCTCTCAGGTCAAGGAGGGCAGTGAAACCTTTGATTATTCCAACGTCATTCAGAAAAGAACTCGAATTTGTGGCGCAAATTGAGACAATTTAAATTCTTCGTCATCATGTGAGGTATTATTATCATTATTTGTAAGGGTCCAAGCACACAGAGAAAGCCTTTTATGGGCACCAAGAACATATAAGTTTGTGGAACAATCGTTCTGGAACAAATGATCAAAAGGATATTGTTAAGATGATGCCATAGTAGGTCACACAATCCCAGAATACAAAACTGTAATTGCTACAATGGAAGCCTCTAGACTACAAGATGCAATGGCATACGACACATATATTATGTTTATACATGACATCCCATAAAATGTGCAACTACCCACACTGTTGACATGAACAACAAAGGGCCCAGAACACTACCCTGTGGGACACCAGAAACCAAATCCAAAAACTCACTCCTCTTCCCATCAACAACTACACATTGACGTCTGTTAGATAAAAATTTACTAATTAACGCGAGAACTGAACCACCAATACCCATTAATCTCAGCTTATGGAGCAGCCCAAGGTGATTCACGCTGAACACAGTCAATTTTGGTCTTTAATGGTGTTTCTTACGGTTCACTATGGTAGATCATGGTTGTGCAGCTAAAACCTTTATGGTTGTAATTGGGCATGTATGGTCGGGAATTATGGTTGACAATATGGTCGAAGGTTGCGACATATTTCGACCATAATGCACCCCATAAATGGTTGAATATGGGGGATATATCGATAAAAAACAACAAAGATATCGACCATAATCATAGTTGTTCTACTATAATCACAACCATTATTTCCGACTGGAAATTGGAAATTGAATGTGTAATCTCTATGAGATAATACAAGACGAAATTCAAGATGGCTCCTAAACTAGGATTTAACTTTTGTCATCAGCAAAATTTAGATATTTATGCCTCATTTCTGCATTTTTACATTCTGACATGCTTACATGCATCATTGAGATCCGTTCATAACTCTTCCAGTTATCTTAGTGACAGATAGGCAAACAGTTAGACAATCCGACAAAAACAATGTCTCCTTGGAGGATTTAGGTACTTAATATTGCAACCGGTAAGCATAACCTCCTTGTCGGATGTAACTACAGCACTCTGAGAGCGGCAGAGTGCATACCTCAGCCAAGCAGAGCAACGTAAACGAAAACATTTAATTGGTTTGGAAATTCTGATTTCGCCTTTATTAGCACTAATATCTAGTCACTGGGCCTTATGCTAGTTTTAAAAGGTTTTGTAAGTTTCCTGAAGATCCGCCCGCAAGTTCATGAGTTATTTTTTGAGTTCTGACATACCTTAGCGAAACACACAAACGGACAAACCGATCAGCACCAAAATTTGATCATTGGTGTTTTCCAACTTGTGGAGTTCTGTTGTTAACAACCATAAACTAAAATATAAATCAACAGACAAGCAGATCATTACAAAAATGTGACCATTTACTCTACGTGATATACCATACAATTCATGTGAATTTCATAAAAAATCTATTCATAATCTTTTGCGTAATGGTATTAATTACCAAGATGAGGCAGACAAACAAACAAACACTTCAACCGATTTTCACAAAAAGTTAATCATCTGTTCCTTGTAACAGGCCTAACAATCCCTGTAAATATTGTAGAGATCCGTTCATAACTATTTGAATTACCTTGGTAATAGACAGATAGACAAACATGCAGACACGGCAAGAGCATAACATACTTGGAAGACGCAATCGAACTGTAAATTCTCACGAACATGAGAGATTTACTGAGATGATATACTGTGCTTGATTTCGCTCTGCTATATGCGTTAAAAACGATAATTACCTCAGCCAAGGAGGCAATGTGTCTCTCTCTGCTTGTCTCATCATCTGTCTTTCAGCAAGAAAACCAAAATGTTGTGGAAAGATCTTCAAGAAAAGAAACACAAGATCGCAAAAACTTTTATTACTGTCAAAAAGCACAAATGATCAGATTTTGGTGCCAACAAGAAAATTAAAGTTTCAGCACCAATTTTCATTTTGCGTTACCGTTGCCCAGTTTTTCGGATGTATACGCTCTGAGAGTACTCTAGTTGATCATTGTAAAATTGTAATGGGTTTTGCAGTCACAATAACACATCACAGATCTTAGTGTCTCCAGTAGTTCATTTTTAATGCTTTCATTGCTTGAACGAAATTTTTATCCGTTTCTGAACAGATCAGCTCTGTACAGAATCGTTGTCAAACGTCCCCTTGATGACCCGCTAAGATTCTGAGGCAGAATGGCTTAGCTTGTATACACGCAGAAAAGTATTTTCTTTACCATAAAAAACACCCGGTTTCTTATCCGTAATGAAGCAATATTTTAGCTACTAAGCAATACTAATTAATCGTAAACGATACTGTTGTTCATCCTAGCGCTCTTGTTCATCTGTTGTTCATCGCAAACGACAATGTGCACTGACGCAAATTCAAACGACAAGGTAGTTTACAGTTAACTAATTTTGCTTAATGGTAAACAACCATTTTTCTGTGTGTACGTACAGTGCGGAATTCATGTAATTAAACAGCAGATTATTCTTCCACCATAACTTTCTTTACCACTCGAAAAAGTCTGTGAAGGCTTTTTTTTTTTTGCAACGGGGAATGTGGTCACGATGAACTGACCCGCTCAGGGTCCAGATGCGATTCCGATAGAAAACGATATTGCAAGACACTGAATGAACGATCCAAGTCTCCTAATCCAAGAAGAGTTCATGAACGGTAGGGGTAATTTGAAACGCACAAGAGATATATTTCTTGGGGAGTGCCAGACTTTGATTCATCCCCATAGCAAAAGATGACACTAAGTTATTAAAAGTCAACACTGAGGTACTGGGTAATGAGTATCATTATCTATCGTATCATTATGATAGCAGTTTTTTTCTTAGCTGCGGTAACACATAAAACAAAGTTTTTAAATTAACGGACCTAACCATTTGATTTAAAAATACTTGAGTGCACAGTGTTAGAAATAATATGAAAAGGCAATAGAGGTTCAAATAAGCAATAAAAAAGTGGCGAAATAATTACACAAAGCTATGACACCATCCTGATAATTATTTTCGCTACTGTTCATTCATTGACCTTATACAACTCATACGAAAATTTCTGATAACTTTATGCATCAGCCCGATGCCACAAAATGGAAAACGGGTTCTCCTCTGTATGGCTGTGGTGGCACTCCTGTCTTTGATCGCCTTGGAAGGTAAGGAATTTTGTCGCAATATGCCGATTTTCTTAACCAATTGAAAATTGAAGTTGTGTTCTTTTGCTCTTGATGGATAATGCTTGCATTGTATCATTTGAGAATGATAAGACTATATCCTATTTATTTCGTGTCAGCTTTTTAAGGAAACTGATAAGCGGAAAATATGTCAGGTTGCAGATTTTGTAAATAAATTGCGGTTTCATAAAGATCGATGAGCCGGTTGCAGAAGATGGCGAAAGTAGGATGCTTATCCTTTATCTGAATGCAATTCTTGCTTGAAGCACTTCTTGAAATTGAAACAAAACAGATGATTAACTTTTGAAGGAAATCCACTCACCTGTTAGTTTTTTAGTCAGCCTATTTTTTTTTTCTTACTGCTATATTCCTAAAAATTGTGGACGGATTGCCATGAAATTTAAATGAGTTGACAGGTTTATTATCAAGAGTAAATAACTGAATTTTTGTGATGATCTGTTTGTTTGATTGCCGCTGTGATTGATTTATTCTTGTAAGCAATTCAACTAAAAAAATAAGGAGGTGTTAGTAATGTTCGGAGACATTAATGATTGACTCTGGTGTAGATCAGTTGGTCTGTTCACATGTTTGACTTATGTTTCTCATAATGTCTGTTAGCAGTATAACTTAAAAAGTTAAGAGAGGATCATCAAGAAAATTGCATAAACTGTTAATATTGTCAAAAGGCTCACATGATTCATTTTTGATGCAAAGAAAATCATTGCTACACCTAAAAAATGAATTCATCATAAAAACGTTCTATAAATTTTGAAATCTTGACAAAATGGAAGCCACAACAACATTAAATATATTGTTTTAGACAAAGTTGCCGGTCGATCAAACTGATGTAGGAAGTGTTATAAAAAATATTTCAATGGTGACATTAGGTAAATATGTATCTTTCAGAATTTTTTTTATATATTTTTTTTTTTACTGATTATCACTCAATCACCAACATTATATCTAGATTTTTATCTAATATATAGTTTTACGTCATGATATGAATTCCCATAAACCTGATTTTATTTTCCTGCAAATAAACTTCTTTTGGAGACATTTTAATGCTTTTGTGGAAGACGCTGTTGTAATTTTCAACCAAATCAGGAAGAACATCAGTCCATTTCCTCGTGTTTTGCTAGTGAAATATCGCCACTTTTTTGTTTTCAAAGTTCTCTTTAAACATTCTGCGACCTATGTTTTGGTTTCGTTTCCTATAACAAACCATTTTACTGTAGCGGGCAAAATAAGAGAACGATTTTCATTATTTGAAAATAAAGTTTAACCATGTAGAGTAGGTTTATGAATCTTTTAATGGGGCCTTAGGGAATGTATTTAACATATTTCTACAACATATCAGGACAAACGTAACTCTATTTAATACATTAGAGCAATCTAACAAACAATAACAAAAGCTGAACAGTGCAAAATAAGAGAACGATCGTCTCTAAAACATTCTCACATTTACCCCAGTCATCTGACGACATTCAATTTGGTGTACATGACTTCTAGAACTGCCACTCTTACGATTACACTATTCTAGAAACATGGCACCTCACGTGAAAGTTACTCCTGAGCTGCGGGAAGAAATTGTTCAGCTCAGGTCCTCAGGAATGACTCTTTCGGCCATATCAAGAGAGGTAAACCGATCCAAGAGCATTGTTTCTCGTGCTTTGAAGCTCTATGATGAAAAGAAACAGCTGGAATCACCGGTATCTACAGGCCACCCTCGAAGAACCACCGTACCAGTTGATAGGATTATGAAATGCTATGCCCAGAAGGATCCTTTGGAAACTGCAGTGGGAATTTCCAGAAAGCTGAAGGTCAATAACAACAAAGAAGTGTCTCGCTGTACAGTTTTTCATCGCCTCAATGCATGTGGGTTAAAGGCACGCAGTCCTGTCACTAAACCACTTATCAGCAAGAAGAATAAGAAAGCAAGACTTGAATATGCGGAAAGGCACATCGTTTGGAGAGATAAAGATTGGGAAAGAGTGCATTTCAGCGACGAAACTAAATTTAATTTGGTTGGATCTGATGGCAGACGGTATGTCAGACGTGCAACACGTGACAGGCTGAACCCGAAATGTGTCAAAACATCTGTAAAGCATGGGGGAGGTAGCGTAATGGTGTGGGACATGTTTTTATCTGAAGGAGTTGGACCGTTGGTGGCCATTAAAGAAACTGTCAACGCTAATGTGTATCTCAATCTTGCACAGCAATATGTTATCCCATCTCTACGATCATCACCAAACCAGCGAGAAATTTTTATTTAGGACAATGCCTCGTGCCATACTGCAAAGAAAGTGGAGGAATATTTTGCGGAAGAGAATTTCGAAGTCATGAAGTGGCCTGCCCAAAGCCGGGACCTTAATCCTATTGAAAATTTATGAAAAATTATAGGTGACAATGTAAGAGAACGACAATCATCAACAGTAAAGGATCTGTGGACTAAAACTGAAGAGGAAGGGAAAAAATAACTCCAGAGTTTGTAAGAAACTTGTGATGTCGTGTAATCGTCGCTGTGCTAAAGTTATTGAAAATAAAGGTTTTAATACTCAATACTAATTGTTCTAAACCTAAAATTGACCGTTTTTCCATGTTATTTGTTTGTAAAATTGTATTTAGAAACGATCGTTCTCTTATTTTGCACTGTTCAATTTTTGTTATTGTTTGTTAGGTTGCTCTAACGTATTAAATATAGTTATGTTTGTCCTGTTATTTTGTAGAAAAAATATTGTTGAATACATTGCTTAAGGCCCCATCAAAAGATTCATTAACCTACTCTACATTGCTACAGTAGAACCCGCTTAAGTCGTCACCTCTTAAGTCGGAAACCCGGTTAAGTCGTACACTAATAGAAAAGTACGACTTAACATTTGTAAATGTCGACTTACCCAAATTTCGGACAAGTCGACAAAGTGTCGAGTTATCCGATGAAAAGTGTTGATTTACCATCCACTTATGTTGAGTTATGCGAGGACGCGCGCGCCAATGAGTAGCTATACGTAGCTGATTCCCAAGTTTCGATGACGCAATAATTGTGGGGGTGATGAAATATGTACATATTGCGAGGAAAATTCACATTATCTACTGATAATATATTCATTATAAATCTGTTAGTGTCCATAATGAAGATATTCCAGCGAAATGTAGTAGCTACATGTTTAGTACATCATGATTAATGATAAATTTGTTCATGATATGCGCGTACGTATGTATTCCACCGCCCTATAGCATTGAACTCCACGCGGCCGCTGCTATGTATTCAGTCTTTCCCTGGCTGTGTTCGTTAGAGGTATAAATAAATAGGCTATAAATAATTTATGTGTACGGTAAGTTTACATGTTGTATGATCTCCTTATGTAGCTATTACACATACATATAGCTATATACGTATGTATATGTTCGAACTGTTGAATTCTGGTGCTTAATACGTATGTACTTATGTATGCATAGAAGTATGTAATACAGTACTGTACTAATACTTAGAATTTGATACAATCAAGTAGTACATAGCTTTCAGTCGGACTTGTGTACGACTTAACAGGTTATTAGTACGACATAGCCGAGTTATCGGTTAAGTCGTACTATCGGTTAACTCGACAGGCCTCCGCCCCGATGGTGTCGACTTAAGCGGGTTCCACTCTAACCTTTATTTTCAAAAAATAAAAATCGTCCTCTTATTTTGCTCGCTACAGTATGCCATGTTTCTTGAACAAATCTTATGCATTGTAGTTCCCAATTTACGATTATAAATCTCAGTGCGGTTTAGAAAGGATACGTTCCTTGAATACTTTAACATAAGCAGCTTCTATTTCTTCCCCTGTTTTTTTTTTTTCGTATGGGAACTGCCCACACATATTCCTGAGAGTACCGATAACAGTTAAATGTAATTAATATTTTTATTTTGTGATCTATATTTCTTCATATCCACTAAATCTGCCTGCCACTGATCGTCTAGTTTCGAAACACACACTCTTCTCGTTGGAAATCGATGTCCTATGAGTTTGTGTAATGCATGTATAATCGTTTAGATTTTGCAGCCATTTATAACCTTGCTTGCAGGAATTTGATTCTTCATGAATGATTATTAATTCCTGCATATCCTGTTCCTGAATTACAAAAAAAAAAAAAAAATTAATTTGGTTGTGCCCGTTTCCACGAATAACTTTCACCGTTTTTTGGAATACACAAGCAAAATTGAATTTTCATTCCCATCATACATGTAGCGAGTCTAGCGCCTTTTCAAACATACTCTGGTACATTGGGATCAATGGCAATTTCATCTGCTCTCCTGGCTAAAATGTCGTCAGGTATACAGTGTCTAGGCCTAAGTATTTGCACGACACTTTTTTATGCATTTTTTTAGAAATTCATGGTCTGCTTTAGGATAATTAATACAGGAAGTTTGTATAACATATATATAATAGAATATTTAAACAGAACAGTCAACTGTGCACTTATCACAAGAAAACTTAACGCAAATATAAGTAATGAGGGACAAAAGTATTTCACCAAAATAAATATGATGTTGAATCTTTGATATTTAATAGTATAGTATAGAATAGTATAGTATTCTAGAACGTTCACGAAATGTCTCGAAGCAAATGCAATGTAAACAAACCACAGCCGGCCCAATCATTACCTCTTTAGACCTCGTTGAAGTCGCGCACACTCTCACTACAATGCCCAAAGTTAAAGAAATCCCTGAAGCTACTTGTAAACTGATAATTCAACTTCGTAGTGAGGGAATAATTTATAGAGTAATAGCAGAACGTGCCAATGTTTCTTTTTCAACGGTTGGAGCAATAGTCCGCAAGCATCAAGTGACTGGGGCGGTCTCCAACTTGCCAGGAGCTGGAGCTCCGCGTAAGATCATGGATTGTCCTCGGCGCTACATGCTACGTAAGGAGACTAATGACCCCACGACAACTCGTGCTGACCTTCAGAATGAACTGGCGTCTCAGGGACTGCATGTCAGCAAGAAAACTATCGTTAGGGAATTGAACCGTTCTGGCATTCAATCTTACACTCCTCCCAAAACTCCTCTTCTTACAGCAAGACCTGCTCCTCGCCTGCGCGATGCTGTCGCTCAGTCTCTGAATAGGGATTTGTCACGCATTAGCGCATGGTGCTCGGCCTGGAGTATGAAGCTGAGTGCCAATAAGACCAAGTCGATGATTGTCAGTCGGTCTCGTACACTTGTACCGCAGCATCCCCAACCGGAGATTGATGACACTTTGCTTCAGGAGTCTAGCTCCTTGGAGATTCTAGGTGTTGTCTTTGATGGGAAGCTTACTTTTGAGCCGCATATTAGAAGGTTGGTGTCACGTGCTTCCACTAAGATTGGGCTCCTGCGTAAGGTGAATTCTGTGTTTGGTGAC
>LQNS02276867.1:9374333-9403134 GCA_001587735.2 Parhyale hawaiensis
GACGTTCCAGCGATGTATGAGTTTGTTGAGAGGCCGTCGAGATGTTATGCTCTCAGCCTCAGACAGGGTCTGGGGGAGCGGCATGGAGAGGGTCTCCGGCAAGGGTATGGCGAGCAGGCTGCAGACCGTCGTCAGCACCAGAATCATCCAGTACTTGCCTGCTGATCCTTCGTCTGCCTGTAAAACAACGTCATTTTATTTCCTCTGATGAGGAGGTAGTTTTTGTCAGCCAGTGTCTGTCTGTCTTTGTTGTTGTCATGTTGTCTGTTAGCAACATGACTAAAAAGTTATGAACGGATCTTTATGAAAGTTACAGAAACTGTTAGCTCTGTGTGAAGGAATAGATTATTGGTTTCGGTGACGATCCTTTCAACCTTTTTTTATCTTTTTTTTCTGGGCAATATAGCTCAAAACCTTACCAGCAGATCTTCATGGAATTCGCAGGAACTTTTAGATATATTACGAGGAACAGTATCCTAATTTTGTCGATATAATCCGTCCGTTTGTGTGTTTGTCTTTCTGTTTGCCTTTATATATTCATCTTGTAACTCAAAAAGTGAAAGACGGTTCTTCCTGTAATTTACAAAGCTGCTAGGCATGTCACAAAGAACTGACGGCGAAGTTCTAGTAACGATCAAATAAACCCAGATTCAGGACAAAATTGGAATCTTTCGTGAGCATTGTGTTGCTTGAAGGAGGTCTACGCACTCGGAGTGCTTATCTAGTTTATTGTTTTTCACTCTCTCTCTCTTCATGAGTCACAGTCACTATTTTGTTTTGTTAAAATATTTCGATTAAAAAAAATTGATTTTAATGGTGATGTCAGCGAGCACAACATAAAGTGTATCTTGGCGACTGTGTTTTGACGACAAAGTGAGAATAGCAACAGGATCCATTGCGTGTCTGCTGATCTTTTACTCTTGGCCCCATGATACGCCGCTCTTGCAACAGTTCTTTCGTTGTTTTTCAACGGAAATCATTCTCACTGATCACGATCACTTGTCTTCGTACTACCTTACAGACTTATACAAAAAAATCTCCTTTTTTGGATGGGCTGCAGGAGGCGTCTACAGAGTTTTTACGGTTAGTGTCTGTTACCAGAGTCTTATGTGACTTCAGCTTTACTTGCGGGACCCATGGAAATTGAAGGGTTAATAAATATTTTCACTTACCTAAGTTTCACCTGAGGCAGCGCTCATGACTTAATTAAGACTCCCTGTCTAAACTAATGTCCGCGGCTCAACCCTGCCTAGGTTACGCACTCCGTCTGCCCTACACCTCGTCCACTCTGTCTTTTTGTTCTAAGTTCACCTGTGAATCTCGTATATGTTCTATCAGGAAATAATCCGCTCCTATATCTTTATAAATACGTGAAAGTACAACAGAGCTTTTGGAACCGTGGACCCGTTTGACTTAGTTTGATCTGAAGCAGCGCTTGTAACTTAACCCAACCAGTCTGAATTAATTTCTACCGCCTAACTAGCATTACGCAGTCCGTCTAGTTCACACCTCGACTAACCTCTCTTAGTAAACCAACTTCCCCTGTGAGTCACGTATTTCAACGCTTGTGTCTAGGTAAACACATAAAAATACGACGGTACGTCTTGCATTGTTCTCCTATGTATTTGCGCACCTTTTCTCTGGTTCCCTCAGATTATAGATAATTTAGTTCTTCAAAATCTTGCGCGTTTCAATGTTTTATCGGCATGTCGATATTTTCGTACTATTACGGGACCTAATGATATTGATCAGTTGACCATTTTTTCTGCTTTGTTTGATGCGATTGCTATACAACACTAGACTCGACCAAATTTACAGTCACAACAGCGTAACCCTCTGTGCTCAAGATATCATTGTATTTCCTTAGACATCGCAGTCACTCCCGCACCGTATCATAGCTACACAATTGCAATTGGCCCTATTGGGAATGTCGTCCGTCACCAGCAAAGTGAACATAACACGGCGTAAAAAAAAAAAATAATGAAAGCCGGTAGGTGTGATCTTCGCTTCGAAACTGACTGATTTTCTTTTTTTTTTTCAAGAGGCGTAAAAGAAGCAAGCTGTGGTTAAAATTCTTGCCAGAGAAAATCTGAACTTCTTACCAGTAAATTTCGCCCTCTCTAATACTGAAAAGCGTAATGTGCAGATACATGGGTGGACGGTCGTACAGACGGAACTTCAAGCAGAATTTTAACATAGACTATTGGACCCCGTGCGCGGAAAAAATTCCCGCAATAATCGATATGTTTGCCTAATACCTATAAGCCAGTGTGGAATCTTCTCTAAATTACTTCCCCTTTTCTTCATTAATCCTTTGTCGTGCTCTCATCCTTAGATCTTCTATATCGATAGGCAGAAGTAAAATTTTGAGGAAGACACTTCAAGAACCTTAAGTGCAACTCCAGTCAGTTCAGCTTATATACAGCGAAAGCGCTCCGTAGTATTGATGCCGTTGATACCGTCTTTCCAACTCAAATATCTGCTTCATTTGAAGTACTGAAATTTTGGCTTGTGAAGAGAAAACTGCTTCGTCAAGAGACAGTAAACTAGAGGAATAACTGTCTACTATTCGTGAAAAACCATCACGTCCAGAGTGCTTCGTTGACCATCTGTCGAATTTATACGTCGTGACCTGAGAGAAAAAAGTTACAAAATGGGATTCCAGAAGCTGAATACATATTGTTCCGATTTCAAGAAGTGTTTCAAGTAAAAAGCGTCTTTAGATACAGGGATAAGGATCTGCCTTCGCCATCTTCTGGAACCTGGTCATCGATTTACAAAATTTGCAACATGGCCTATTTTCGCCTAAATATTTCCTTAAGAGCGGACACGAAATGAAGCCCGTTTTAATAAAACACCTCGTGTATTTATTTATTTACCAGCGGGACCCGTGGAAATTCCACAGTCTAACTTTACGCTATTATGACTCACTTCAGTTCACCTAATGCAGCTTCTCAACCTATCCTACCTATAAATAGCGCCTGTTCCTTAATCCTAGCGAACTGTCTCAAGCCTCAAGTGCGAGAGGGGAAACATGGCAACATTGCTCCCTATCCTTCCCCTTGCCCTGCTGTGTATGCAGCTTCGACTTATCTAATATTATATTCAATGACTGCTTAAACTCCGAGCCGCGGCAGCTATTCCACTACAGCCAGGGCCACGTGCTCACTTTAGACTCTGTCTCTGAATTACTTCTGAGTTTCAATTCGCAACTGTACATATGTTTTGCAATCGATGTGTCTTAATATATTCGCGTGGCCTGCGCGTTATCAGGCCGCCCCCATTGTCCGGCCACCGGACGCCTCTTTGTTTGTATGAGCTGGCTGTGGGTTTGGGGCTCCGGGTAGCCCCTGAGTTGGAGGAAATGCCACTCTAAAGGCGGANAACATTATATTAATGCTATGCTTTAACATTTTAAATTAACATTATTTTAATGTTTTTGTGGTGTTATATTATAACACAAAACGGAAATATTATATGGTAATATTAAAATAACATTGAAATGACATAACGATACTAACATCTAACACTAATATAACATTGAAACATTAAAATAATATTAATATAATATATGATTGCTACCTGGGATTAGGCGTTTAGCTGAGCTATCGGAGACCCCACACCATACTGCAATACCGTAGTTAAATTGAGAATAACAAATTGAATGATATAGGGTCATCAGGACTTCTCTCGGCAGGTATTTTCATGCAAAATAAATTGCTTTTTTTTTACTGACTTTGAGATTTAAATCTAACACATGCTGTGAGAATTTTAAGTCACGATCTATAATAATGCCCAAGTATTTAATCGATCTCACCAGTTCCAAACAAACATTGTTAAAATAGACAATAGGTGTAATGATTGGCATTTTAGTGGGCTGAAGAAAATTAACGCAGTCATATTAGCGTTCGCAGTGAGTCTATTATTGGCAAGCAAAGTAGTAACATGAGTTATAAGTTGCTCTATTCATGTAATCTCACCATGCGAAGAGGTATCATGGATGCAAAACACAGTATAATCTGCGAATAAAACTGCCCTTGCACTATCAATAGAGACGATATCATTTATAAAACCATTGAACAAGAGAGGTCCGAGTACCGACCCTTGGGGTACACCTATGTCTACTTTTTAAACACTGGACTGCTTATCACCAATGACAACAAATTTTTGTCGATTTAAAAGATGCCTGGAAGTTATATTAAATTCTCAGGAAAATATAGAAACCCACTGTATAGATTAATCAACATACAAAACGAGGATCGCGAATGTTGAAAGTGGTATATAGCTAGATATTATTGTCTATACCAAAAGAATCCTCAAAGAATTTCTAACCGATTGAAAATTGAGGCGGCTCAACTGAATTTCCAAGATATTCAATCCCCTATGAAAATTCAAGATATTGACAAATTTGAAAGACCTAATGAAATATCCGGTAATGTCCATAATTTAATCACACTCTCGAATTATGTCCTCTCCGAATAACGGAAGTAAAAAACTCTGAAGTTATATCACTGCTGTTTATACAAAATTACCAGAGTCAACATTATGTAATGATGAAAGATCTCCGTCCGTTCATTGTTTCAAGACTGTTTCTCATCACAAACGATTTGTACGTCCGTATTGTTCACATGCTATACAAGTTAGAAAATATTTATTAGAAAAACACGAACCCCAACGCTCAGTACATACTCCAACAAAAACTGTATTATTAAAAGAAAATATTAAATTTACACAGTATTAAAAAATAAATGAAGGAACATCCATTCGTGATATACGTGAATTCTGAATCAAATTTGTTAAAAATTCAATCGTGTCAAAATAATTCCAAAGAAAGTTATGCGACGAATATACAAAAACATTACCTAACAGTTTCTGTTGCTACACAAAATGTGTTGTTGATAAATATTCAAAGCTGATTATGTATAATGGTCAACGTGCTACTGAAATATTGGCAGGATACATTGAAAGAGAAACTAAAAGAATTTGCAAATACTGAATGTAAATACTAGCATGTGCCTATATCAAGCATATTTAGCTGCTACAACTTACTATGTTTGCCAAGAAGAATTTACTGATAAAAATAAGAAGGTAAGAGATGATAGCCATTTGACTGGTGCATATAGAGTACCTGCTCTAGATAATGTAATTTGAGAATCAAAGTCCGAGACACATCGCAGTTTTTATGCACAATTTATCAAATTACGATGCTCATCTGTTAATAAAAGATTTTTAGAAAGCTAACGAGTATTTTGAAAGCGATATCAATGACTGATAGAGAATATATTTGTTTTCCACAAACCATTAAAAGAGATTCTCGTCAGTGTAAAAAGACCGGCCAAGAAAATGACGTAACAAGATATTTAATATTCCTCGACAGTTACAGATTACTACCCTTATCAATAGAACAATCAGCGAGTGAAATAATAGTGTTTAATGGATTATCAAAATAAGTTTGGATAAATTATATTTAGCAAAACGGAAAGGAACATTTTCATGTGAGTTTATGGATAATTAATCAAAAATGCATCGCGATTCCATACCAGCCAAAAAAATACAGCAAATTAAAAGATTCTCACGTGATTGATGAAAGCTATGAACGTGCAAAATTAGTTTTAAAACAGTAAATTTGAATGCAAAACATCTAAAGTCTTTATCTTATCACAGTCTTCATCTAAAGGTTGATACCCTGCTGTTGGCTAATGTAGTTCAGAGTTTTCAAACTGTAAAGGATTATCATTCAACCCCCGATTAAAATACATTATACAACAGTTGAATTGGATACAAATCATAATCCAGATATGCTTCTATTTATCGAAAAATATAATTCATAATCCAGATATGCTGCTGTTTATTGTAGAAGGAATTACAGGTGATGTTTCAATAACAAAAGGATATGCAACAGCGATTAACGAATATATCCCAGAAACGTATTATGAAAAGAAAAGGAGTAATTACATAGCTTATTAAGACGCTAATAATTTTTACGGTTAGGCAATGTCTCAACCATTACCATTAAGAAACTTGAGATGGTTAACTAAAAATCAAATTGGAAACTTTGAAGGGGAAGAAAACAAAGGATGCATGTTGGAAATTGAATTGAGTTGTACGATGAACATGACGATTTTCAGCTAGCTTAAGAAAGTATTGAATTAGAAAAAGTAATTAAAATGGTTCCACATTTAGGAAAGCGAGAGAAATATGTGATACATTATATCAGTGTAAATTTGTACCTTCAAATAGGAATGAAACTTGGAAAATATATCGAATATTGGAAGTTGGTGAATGCGCGTGGATGAAACCGCATGTAGATTTAACCACAGTCAAGGTGCTGCTGGAGGGCTTAGATCCGTATGGACGTGTGGATCCGGTGGGCATGTTTCCTTTGTATTATAAGCAGTTGGCAGACGTTCTTACCCCGAAGCTTGCAGTGATCTTCCGGCGACTGATGCGGCTAGGAAATTTTCCTCGTTGTTGGCGCACTGGGAATATAACTCCTATTCCCAAGGGTCCGGTGTTGCCCAATGTTTCCAACTATCGACCAATCACACTGACGCCCATTTTGTCAAAGGTGTTCGGGAAGTTGATTGTTGGTAAGCTTGGTCGTTTCGCTGAGGTAACGGGGTTGCTGCCTGCTAGTCAGTTTGCGTACAGAACTGGCTTGGGTTGTTGTGACGCTCTGTTGTCGGTGTCACACCATTTACAGTGTGCGCTGGATTGTGGGTCTGAGGCACGCTTTGTCCAGTTGGACTTCAGCGCTGCGTTTGACAGGGTTAACCACAGTGGTCTTTTGTACAAGCTGGAGTCCTTTGTTGTAGGTGGTAGGGTTCTGTCAATCATTCGCGATTTGGTTTCTGAGCGAACACGGTTGTGTTTGGTGCCCCTCAGGGCAGTATGCTTGACCCGCTGTTGTTCGTTCTCTATAATAGTGACATGTTTTCTTCGTTTGAATACACGATGATCAACTATGCTGACGGTTCAACTTTGATAGCTGTTATACCTGCTCCTCGCCTGCGTGATGCTGTCGCTCAGTCTCTCAATAGGGATTTTTCGCGCGTAAGAAAAATTCTGTGTTTGGTGAGAGTCAGGTTGTCCGCAGATGTTTTTATGCTTTTTTGCTGCCTGTGTTAGCGTATTGCTCCCCGGTCTGGGCTTCAGCTGCTGATACTCACTTACGTCTGTTGGATCGATTTTTTAGTTCGGCCAGCAGGCTGTGAGCTGATAATGATCTGGTGAACCTGTCCCACAGGAGAAGAGTAGTTGAGCTATGTATGTTTTATAAAGTGTACAATAATGAGACGTATTGTTTGTATTCTTCTGTCCCTGCCCTGAAGGTTTTTGGGAGAGAGACTCGTGCTGCGTGCGGAGAGCACTCTTTCACTTTGGAGGCTGTCATATATGTCGAACTAATCAGTTCTGTCGTTGCTTCGTGCCCTGGTCGGTTTAAGTTTGGAATTTGTTGCCTGCATCGGCTTTTGGTAGTGTTGGCCTGCAGGCTTTTAAGTCGGCTGTTAATGGTTTTTTGCTGGATTTCCTTTAGCAGCGTTTTGGGCTTCCCGGTGTTGCAAATGCTTGATTTGGATTGTATTACCTGTCTGTGGGAGCCCAAGCGTGAAGTTTTAATAATAATAATAACCGTTATCTTGCGCACAGAAACAACTGTTCCAAGAACGTGAAGCGCTCCCGTGTTCCAAATTGGAACCACGCAAGAACTATGCGTCATTGCAATTCTAAAAACTAACTCAAAAGTAGGAGGTACATACTGCCAAAGCTTGGCCACTGCTGCTTGTAATACCGTACAAACTGCCAGAAACGACTCATACCTTCGATATTCTTTTTAGTGGCATAGTAATATCCAATCAGATACAGAATTGAGTGGCAATGCAACTTTTACGTAGGTTTGCGCGCACCCTCAGTCACCTTTTACATGCACAATATATCTAGGCACTATATTACTGGTGGATCTTACAGGTATCTTACCAGCAAAAATTTCCCCCTTGGATATCATGATAGAGATATAAAGACAGCATAAGCAAATATAACAATCTCGCTTTTAGGAGGTACTTTTCTCATTGCGTCTCTTCTATATTTACACGCCTTCACTATCCTTTGTTTCTCATCGCCTGAAGATAACATTATTTAAACTTTCATTTTTTAACTTTTCCATTTTCAACTGTGTATTTGATGATTTCAACTGTACCACGGGACCCATGGCTGTTTTACACTTGATGTGCGATAGCCTGCCAATATAATACAACACTCAGCATATTAAAAATTTGATTCATGTCGCTGAAAGTACTTTTTCTGTTAATTTACGTCATTTTTCTAAACATCGCACTTGAAAAATGCAGTTTAGAATAATGCAGTTGAGAACTACTTTGTTTGAACCGTATTATGGCTACGATCCGATTTTCCCATATTTTAATCGGTATGCAACCCCAGCAACGTGAATATTACAAGACATAAAATTTTGTATCATGTTAGGTATGATACTTGCAAAATGAACTTCATGTCTTCGCTTCGAAACTAACTGAAATTTTTTCAAGTGCGAGCTGAAAGAAAACAGCAATGGTTGAACTTCCTCATAGTGTAAATCGGAGTTTCTTGCAAGTTGAATTTTTCCCCGATCCTTTATTGAAGAGCGTAACACATGAAGGAAGGGGGAACGAAGAACCAACGCTATTAATATTCTAGATATATTTCGTGTCAGCATCTGAAGGAAATAGGCGAAAAATAAGCCAGGCTACAGATTTTGTAATTCAGTTACGTTTTCGTAAAGCGCGATGACCAGGTTGCAGAAGATGGGGAAACTTGGATCTTTGTCTCTTCATTTGGGTGCCCTTTTTGCTTGAAACACTTTTTAAAATGGAGCCAATATGTATGCAGCTTCTGGTGTCCGATTTTAAAACCTTTTTCTGTCAAGTCACGACGTATGAATTCGGCAAATAATCAACGGGGAACTGACGAGGTGATTATTTTTCACGGGCAGTAGACAACTATTTCTTCTAGCTTACCGTGTTTCTTATGAAATTTGACATTGTAGCTTTCTGTTCGAGCATTTCACGGGCAGTAGACAACTCTTTCTTCTAGCTGTCTTGCTCTGAGAGTGCTTATTTCGCTTCAGAGGCCGAAATTTGAGCACTGCAGTGAAGTAGATATTTAAGTATGGAAGACAATATTATAGATACGGCGCACAAACATTGCATAGAAGCTGACTGGAGGGGCATCCAAGTTTATTTCAGTGTTTTACTTAAGATTTTACTCTGGAAGACGCACGTTTAATTAAGAAAGAGGATAGGGAACGTAAAAGAAGAGTGAGACTTCCATAGTCTCAAGAACAAAGACGTGCTATCAATGGAGAGATGAAGCGCCTACGGGGCACAGTGACAAGAAAGACTAGAAGCAGAAAGGTTACAGAAGGAAATAAAAGTTGCTAATAAGCGTGAGCGGGAAAATGTGGAAACGGTAAGTCAAAGACGTGGGCAAAGATATCGATTATTGCGTGATTTTTCCAAGCACGGGTCCACTAGTAAACAAATAAATAAAAACACGAAGCGTTTTATCATATAAGGATTGTTTTGGAGTATTCGTTATCAATCAGTTTCGTGGAAACTATCAAGATTCTGCAAGTTGACTTGTTTTGAGGCTTACTGTGTTAAGTAATGTTAAAAAATACCTGCAACAGAATTAATAATATCTTTGTGCTGATGCTTTTTACGTTTTTCTTTCTTGTAAAATGTTATTGAATATTTCAACAGGAGAAAAAATTTAGTTAGGACACGCCAGAGATTCAGGATATTGTATTGTACTATAAACTTTCGTATAAAAGTTACTTCTATCCACTGACCAAAGCTTTGTGTCTGTTTTAAAGACGATAAGAAGGGGTGTCCAAAAATTGTATTTAAAATATATAACGGTAAAAACTTCCTCTTCATGGAAAAGTTTTTTATAGCAGTAGACACATGCAGTTCAATGTAGGATTGACTTGTTCCAATATTAATTCTTTTGTTTCAGAAAGGCCAGTAAAAATGCAAAAACTTAAGAGCAAATAAAAAGATTACTTTCAATTCTATAACTGTAGAAACGTGACCATTGCTGCCCCGCGGATAAGTCAGATGTCTACGGACGGTAAGACGTAATCCGATGCAAAACTAGCCTTCCCCTTATTATCACATATATGAATTTGCACAACTGGCATGTGTACTACCAAGATTATTGTCACCTTATAAAATGAAAAAAATCACTTATAAATGGAGAGATATTAGAATTAAGCTGCATTTTCTTAGAGAAAGATGAATAAGAAAAACTGCGGTTGCAGCTCACATGTTAGAGACGTTTTGGTCGTTGGAAAACTACGTGAGTCGTAGTTATTCTCACGGCAGCGTAATAACAAGGGTAAATTAAACGAATAAATTAAAGAATAAGTAGAGGAGCGGATGCCGAGGCCGTGGCCTTATCTGACCAATTGCCGTTACTTTATGATGAAGAAATCAGATGTTTAACGCAAAACTGTAGACCGTAGAATGACTGAGCAGATATGATTAGGTGCAGCAGATTGGTCTTGGCTCCGAGACTTGACGTTAGTTGAGAATGAAATGTAATAAAATAAATGAATGAATAATGAATAAAATCGTTAGTTAAGAATTGGCAGTAGATGAGTCATAGAGGTCGGGTTCCAAGCTGCTTGTCAAGACGATTTTTTGAACGCGTTGACTGTCTGAGCTCCTCAGAAGACTGGGAGTAGTATATATATATATACTTCAAGTCTTCAATATGAACTACGAGAAAAGATATTGATTTGCTTGGTTGTTTGATGTTGATGCTTGAGCTGTTGCCTATGGTTTCGGTGGCGATCATCAATGTCTCGTGTTATATATGAATATCGAACATACAGCGTTTGCATATTTTAGCTGATCATATTGTGGTTGTAAAACGCATTGATACCTACATTCTTGGTCATGTAATGCAGGATGATTGTAAAGAATGCTGGAAAAGGTCATAAGCGATAGTGAAGGGAAAGGTCGGACTGGTATGCACTAGTACAAATTAGGCATCTTGCGAAGATCTTGAGTGTAGAGACACAAGCTCTTACTGATTGATCCGGCGGAAGGCATTAACCTTAGGATTGTCACTCGAAGTGCCGTCGGAACTTTAGGCTCGCATACTTGCTCGCCTCACAAACATACATGTTGTCTTGGATGATTTTATGAGACTTTCGACTCCTCATAGGTCAACGGACGGCCGCCGGCTTCCAGATCGTAAATGTGCGAGCCGGAATTATGCGGTACATAATTATTCATCTGTTAAACACGATCAGCATTAACTGTGCAGACGTCGTACCTATATAGCTTGTCTACACCTTGGCACATTACATTTAGTCTCCATTGCAAATAGCTATGCTTTAGCCGCTTGCCACTTGCAACTTACTCCTTCAAATTTTGTGTATGATATGTAAATAAAGCTGAAGAACTTCACATCGACCCTTTAGTGCTCTGCGCTATGTACTATCCAACTTATATTCCACACCGAAGAAAAATCTCGTAACTGAATAATCGAACGAACTCATACAGAACTCACACAGAACTTAAAACATAACATTTTTGTCAAAGAGTTCTATTGTCATACTGTCGCTGAAGCCAAACAGGTAATTGAGTGTTTCTCTGAGTTACGGCTGATATGACTGCTCGAGGGAGACGAGTCAAAGCCTCAGGAAGCAATGCTCGCACGACTTGTTAAACAGGTGGGGTATATTATACACTATTTTATTGTCTTACGATGAATTCTTTCCATGTTATCAATATTTTTAACAGAGATGGGGTCACCAGAACTGAACAGTAAATGCTAAGTGAGGCTTGTGAGAATTCAATTTCTGTGGATGTATAGGTCAATAGCAGTGAATATGCTGTCTTGAAGCTATCAATTTATCATAAGAAATCAGTGTCCATAGCTTTCGTAGCAGATGTCATTTCTTGGAAACTTTCTCACCGATAGTCTGGCATCTTACGACAATTAGTTTGAGAGGTCAGCTCATTGTCAAGTTTGAGGGTGACTTCAGTCATGTTATGGTCTTCTGGCCGTGGTAAGACGACAGTTTCACAGTCAGGTGTGATGATGACTAGATTTAGAATATTGTCATTTGTCGCGAGTCAGGTGCAGGTGACTGACTATAAAGAAATTGAGAAGTTTTCTACCTCGGACTTGAGTGCACTTGTAAATTTTAGTTAACTCCAACGTAAACGTTCCTCCTAACTTTGACACACACATATTATATATCGCTCATATGTTAGAACAACATCATAACTCAAAAAAAAGCAATTTTACAGGACAGAGGATTTGGATATTAAACAGCCAAAATATCACCAATACTGACCCATAATAAAATATAATGTTTTTCTTGACAACACACAGCACCTCCCCTTACGACGGCTGAACTGGAACTGAGTATGCCACTGTTGACTGTAAGGGTTGGTAACATCTAGGCCGGCGCAAAAGTGACATTTACTGTCCTTTAGTGGTAAGTTTTGTAGGTAGAAAAAAAATGTGTCGTTTTTTACCACAATATAGAGCAAGAAACCGGCAATTTCATGGTTGTCATAACTCAAATTTCCCATTGTTTGAGTTATGACGATGTTCTTGCATATGCGCGATATATATACTGCTTTTTGTTAACAGGAATACAAAATATCTTTAGAAGGCACCTATTGCACGGTCTCATGCAGTTACACTGCGCTAAGCAGAGCCACTCTAGCGCTATGAAAACTTGAAAAAAGATATTATAGAACCGAGAAAAAACCGTTATCAATGCAGTTTGTTATATGAAACGATATCTTTAGATTTTTCATCCTTTAGTACCATCCGTCTCTACAAGGAAAAGAATTCCATCGAGTCGCCGAACATTTTTAGTATCACACGATAGGTATAGTTTGCTTAATTTGCCTAGATAATTTAAAACAGAGCTACATAACGGCCAAAACAAAGCTCAGATTATGTGAGAAAGATCGATCAAGAATTACACAAACCAGATGGTTTAATTTTAGTAAACTCGTTGAAAATGCTCATATGTACTAAAAGGAACTCTTAACCCAAACACGCGGAACAGTAATAGTATTGAATTCAGCTTAAAATGATACTTACGCTAATGATATACGGAGTGGACGAATATAAAACGGTTCCAAATACAGCGAGAGTGCCGAGCCCCACGGAACGCAAGGTGGTCGGGTACAGTTCTGTCACTTGCATGAAGAGGCTCTGCAGCGCCATCGTGATCAGCCACTTCAACAGACTGACAGCCACTAACAGCATCGACTTCTCTGGGTATAAAAACAACGGAAGATACTTACGTTCGTCTTTCACTTACGGGGATCAACTCAGCGATTTTGATCAAAGTTATCAAGTTTTGTTTATTATATGAAAAAAAAGTTCTTAGGTAGTGGGAAAGTGTGTCCCAAATTATTATAGAGTTACGGTCACTGTAACCCCCCAAAAAGGGACCGAAGGGGGGGGGGCGTGAGAGTCAATATTGTCGATTGCGGACCGATTGTTTTGAAGTTTTGAACAATATTTGTATTTATGACAGAGAAACGCATTTTGCTCCAACAACTTTTTCTTGATTTTGACCTTAGTTTATGATATATAAAACTGATTGAGTTCCATTCTTTCGACATTTCCAGTATAGGTATATATATATGTACATTTCCCATTATCTCAAAAACTATGACCTAAATAAAGAAGTTGTATAGCAGAAAATTACGTTTCTTCTCAAAAATACATATTCTGATATTCTGAGCAAATTTCAGACCAATTGGTTCACAAATAAAATGTTTTCTAAAATCCGTTTTGATCCCCATGGTGAGCACACAAATAAAATATGAATGTTTATAATATAGTAATTTAATGGTAAAAAATACAAAACCATGCATTCATACCATCTGAAAATGATAAAACAACATGAATAGAGCATTCAAACGTCATTCATAGCGAAAAAAAAGTGTATTATATGACAGTTCACTATATTTTACGTTTTTTGCCTCTCCTGAAAAAATATAGTTTTCCACCTAAAAAAGAATAGAAGTCTATGAGTTTCACCTTACGAAAAAAAGACAGTTTTGGAATCCTTGAAAGATTTATTACAAACTGATGTTGAAATATTTCCAATTTTTGCATTAATTTTTTATTACAGTTCAAAACCGAAAATTTTGTTTTTATGAATATTTTAGTTAGTGATCGAAATCGCGTATCATAAAAAAATTAAAAGGTAAATGAAAAATTCGGATACATTAGTTTGTTTGAGATGTTTTAATGATTCTAAAACTGTCTTAGGTTTGTCCTAAGGAATGGTAGACTTCCATTCCTTTGAAATTTCTGTGAAAATAAACAAAAACACCGTTGTGTCTAAATTTTCTCTAAAATTAAGGCCAACATTGAAATAGTTATACGAGTAAATGAGCTTCTTTTTTAAAACTATATAAACCGTGCAAATTTCAGAACAATCGGTCCACAAGTAAAAATGTTTTTTTGTAAATCTGAGTTGACCCCCTCTGTGATGTTCTCTATGAGTTTAGGAGACGAGATCTTAATGTTCACTCTATGAACGTGAGCTTCTTCATAGCAAGTAGGGTGAGAAGCACTCAGGATCTCAACGTTCGAACGGTAAGCCAATGAGTGCAAATTGCTAGCATTATAACTCTGTTAAGAAACATAGGTATCAACTGGAGCCAGGTACAGAGAAGGTACATTACGGTTCTTATTCAAATATTCACTGTTAGTATTGTATGTCGAAGCCACATTTGACACTATTATTGTTGAGGTACTCGAGCTACGGAGGCCTTGGCGAGCTCAATGTCCCCTGCAGAGCACCTGCATTGCTAATATTTGACATTACTACCGAGATCAACACTTTTTGCTTACTTCAGGGGTTACTTAAAGCGGTTACGCGCAGAAAGCTGTGAGATGACTTTCACTATTGTCTCTACCAAGTGCCTCTAATGTCCTAAGTTTATCCGATTGACTGTCACCAAGATCACTGAAAAAGTTATGAACGAATCTTTACAAAATTGACCGGCACTGTTTGGCATGTTAACAGTAACAGGTGATTAACTTTTGGTGAAAATCCATTCATCTGTTTATCTGCCTATAATTTCTTAGTGCGATAACTCAAAAAGTTATGAATGAATTTCCATGAAATTTATTTGCGTTTTAAGGTTAATTACTAACAGCAAATAACCAATTTTTTGTGATGATCTGTTCGTTCGTTTGTCGCTGTGTTTAATTTTATGCTTATTGGCACAATAACTCAAAAAGTTATGTATTGATCTTTATGAAATTTACAGGAGTTGTTAGTAATGTTAAAAGACATATATGATTAAATTTTGGTGATGATCGGCTGGTGCATTTGTGTGTTTGACTTATACTGACATAATGTTTGTTAGCATTATAACTTAAAAGTAATGAACGGATCTTCAAGAAAATTACAGAAATTGTTATACAATCAAAGGGCACAAACGATTAGATTTTGGTGTTAATCCAAAGAAAATCGTGGTTTCAGCACCAATTTGAATTTTTCGTTACCGTTGCCTTGCTTGGCTGAGGTATGCGCTCTCAGAGTGCTCTAGTTTCATCTGCATATTGAGTTATTTTTTAATTCCCGTTTCTCTCTATGCAGCAGTGTGCTCCATGGCACACACGGTTACTGTAGTGAAGCTAGGTGTTGCGTGTTCTGCGTTACTGGCGGCATAGAATTCTCTACACAGTATACTATTCCAATAATATACAAAATGATACAAAACTGACGATGTCGCATTTAAGCTTTATAAGATTCTGCCACGTGTACAAATTGAAATCCATTTTGGAGACCACACCGACTATTGTATCGACGCCAGCTTGAGCTCAGAATCATTCCTGAACTCAAGTTAGTTCTGAAACTGTAATAAACTTAAAAAGCACCACTTTTTCAGAGTTTGAAATTCTGACTTCTATGACAATAGTGACCTAGATTATTTTTAATTACAGTAAAACCCCTCTAATCCGCACCTCCATAATCCGAACCCCTCCCTTATCCGAACATCTGATAATAGTTCGAAGTGTAATCCAAACAAATAAGCATTTTTTCGGATTAATAGGGTACTGTATGGAGTTCGTTCAAATACCTCTGTAATCCGTACAAGGCGCTTCTCATTTTTCGGATTAAGGGGGTAATGAGCGAAAAATCTGGGCGAGGTGCTGCGCAGAAGGTATGAACAATGTCTCTATAATCCGTATTAGTGCGGAATACAGAAGTTTTTCAGATTTGTAAGTACCCCAGTAACCCGAAATCCCCGCTAATCCGTCACCCCCTTCCCCGTGTTGTGCGAATTAGAGGTGTTTTACCGTATCTACAAGGTTTTTGTCCATAAGTTTTTGGTTTATCGAGTGAAACTTTGCCCCTGGCTGCATACTGCTCTGTAGTGATATTGCTCAACGAGGAGCGGTTTATCTGAGATTCACGAGATGAATCTCTGGTCTCCAATTCAATTTACCCAAAACTCAAGAAAGTATGCCAGACAGAGCGTGAGCAGATATATACATCACTGAGAAAGGCCAGGCGTGCTGGAAATGCACGTAAATGCGTGCCGAAAGCTTGTCCCAAAACCAACACGTAAATGCGTGCACTAATTGCACACGTAGGCATGCTCTAGAATCTAGATCCTCAAATCGAACGCGTGCTATGGGTAGTGAGTACTCGCGCATCTCTGGATACGCGCCAAGCAGTTTGGAAAAAAGATACAGTTTGTTGCCCCTGACATCTATACCTACTTATGTGGGATGTCTGAAGTATGTAAACAAACAATATATCACTTGAAATTCAACCCGAAAAATCACCAGTCCTCACTGACTTCAACACAACTACACATTTTCTCCGACGTTTGCCGGCGTAGGGGCGAAGAACACGCCTCGCGCTTTGGCGTGCAACTGGGAAACACATATATCAGAAAGTGCTCCTACAGTACGGTTACACTGTGTTCTAGAGCTTAAAGCACGTTTACAATAGCCGGGATTTTTTCAGATATTATATTAATTGGCTTTCGTTCCTTTCAAAATTTAGTGGTTCGAAGCTAATGCTTCATACTTACGTTCGACCACGAAAATGGCGACAATGCTGACTAGGGCGCAGAGTAAGTACGTCACGACTCCTGTACAGAAGTGAAGTTAAACGAATGGATTAGTGCTGCTTTTGTTTCCTCCGTACACGTGATGGCCATATGAACGAGTTCCCTCATTTCCGCGTCCGAATGCATTCCTATGTCTATTATAAATGCTTAAAAGTGTAGAAAATTTTCAATTTATAATTTCCTCAAAATTTGAAAAGATGTCCAAAATTTTACTGATGACACTAATGACTTGCCGGCTAATATTTTAACGCTTTTATTAATTTTTGAAACTCAAAGCTATGAAATGTAAGGGCACAACAAAAGATTTTGCCGATGAACTGAGAAAACTCCTTCATTTGCCTTATTCAACTGCAATCATGTAGAAATAAACTTGGGGCATGTTCGATTGGGCGTCCAAATCGATCTAAGCTAAGCCGAGTTGACTTGTCGGGAACTGCAGACAGGAACTTTGGCTGCGTCACTTTGAATCGCATTGCAGGTTCTAGAAGCAGCCTGATTACGCTGCACCGACTAAAATCTCCATTTTACGGGGTATGACTAAGTTCATGGAAGTTTCAAGGGTAACTGAATAAAAGTCAAGGCCCGATCTTGAATCAAAGAACCGAAGCCAACCCAAACGTTAAGCTAGCGCAACAAGTTAGGCGTCACATTGTTAATTTAGCGGCCCAATCGAACGCGCCTTTGATCCTAATCAATCATCGTGCGAGATCTCTTTAGCTTTTCTACGTTTATGAGTCAATTTCTGAGGGTCTGTCCACTCTGTTCCTATGTACACGGGTCGTTCCAGTGGCACAGAACCTACCAGGACCTCTGTTCTTATAAACCATTTAAAAGTATTGATTTTCCACAGCATCATATGTGGAATAGTGACCTAATTGCAGATAATAGTTATGTATTTAATTTGAATAATGTCGATTTAATATTTGCTCCATGACTCCAGTACAAACCTTATGATACCCTGAGGTTACGACCCACAAGGTGGGAACCATTGCTACATATAAATAAAATACCTTATGCCAAGGTCATGAGCTGGCCAGTCTATCACTTTGTCATCAGTACTTTTGAGAAATTTCATACTCTGAGGGCAAAAGCTAGGTATTTCAGTATTATTGCATGAGAATCAAGTTTTTAAATGAGTTCAATCCTTTAGGTCCAAGTTAAAATTTTGTGTTTTTTCGCATTTGAGTGTAATGAAATGGAATCGAGGTGCATTAAGGGATTTATTGCAGAAAGGAACTTAAAATCTGATCCACTGCGTCTTAACTTGCTCACAATTTCAGCCCTGATAGTTGGATTCGCTATTTTGATAAAGTTTCGAAAAATGATTACATTTAATTTATGTGGACTCAAACTAAAAAAATACATAAATACAAAGTCCACTAGCAAATAAAATTTAGGGTTTCGGGAAAAAATCCCATTAGAAGAAGAAGAAGAAGCAAATTATATCCTAGAACCTACAAATAAAAGATTCCTTTTTTCTAATTCAATGAGAGGAACATAGCAGTTGTCGGGGGAAGTGTAGAAAGTGAATGAACAGAGCGGCGTGGAGGGGCCGGATGTCAGCTCCTGTACGGTTGGCTGATGTGGGACTGATTGGGGACAGTGTGAACTGGTACAGCTGAGGTCATAATGTTGTGGCTGGGTATGTTCTGTGGAAGTAGCGAGCCTCTAGTATTGTGATCTCGATTGGATTAGAAGAGTCTATGATTGAGAAGTCATTCTTGCTGAAGGAATAATAGTTTTGCTCACCATGTAGGCGGGGAGCTGAATATGAGGGTTTTGCAACTGGTAACCCGGTTCGACTGGATACACCTAAATGTTGGTCAATACGGGCTTTGAAATGATGTCCAATGCTACCGATGCACGAGGCATTGCACCCTCTGCATATGAAACGGTAGATGACACTTGACAAAAGTTATGTGGGGGGTTGTCTTTAAATTTAAAGTAAGACCCAAAGACCCTATGGTAAATATGTTTTTGTATTAAAAGTTGGAGTTTATATTTAGGTAGGCTTCAGAGAGGGACGTTTTCAATGTGTTTACTGCACTAACAGAGGCTTTGTTGTAGTACGGAAGTGACTGAAAAAGAAGTCTAATTTACGGATAGAAGGTTTGCTAATGCCGGGATCGAACAATTTGCCTAATAACTATTTGCTGTAGTGGTCTAGAAAATGGTGCTGATAACCGTTATTTTTTAAGAATGTTCGGAGAAAGTCAACTTCTTTTGAGAAGGCAATGTAGGAGGAGGACAGATGGTATGCTCAAAATAATAAAGTTTTTATTACATTGGTGACTGAAAAAAACTTGTCCAGAGGCCTGAGAATGTAGGTTTTCTGCAAACTCCAGTGGTCAGCGTTGAGTCTTAGTTGAATATTAATACATCTGCAAAAACTAAAGAATTATTTCGGTTCCGGCGGTGAATTCGATATTTGGATGTTTACTACTCAAAAATTGCAGAAATAAATCAGAATCAGTTTGATTTGTTAGATATGAGGTAGAGGGTCATCTAAATACGTAACGATTATAGTTGATCGGTTTGAAGTCATTTGGGCAATCGTTAGGCCAAAGAGTTTCATGGTGGCATACGAAAATATTTGCTAACGAGGGACTGAGCGAGGAACACATAGAGACTCCCTCTATTTGCTTGCACACTATGTAAAGTCTATTGTTAAACAAGAAGAAGGAATATTCAATAGCGAGCCTAAGGAAAGTTGTGAAGGTAGGTTTGAAATGTTGTGGAATATGTCAGTGTCATCAAAACTTTGTGGCAAATAATATCTATAATTTCGTCCACGGGATGTTGGTGAAAAGAGAGGTGATATCAAAGCAAAAAAAGTACTTATTGGGAGGTTACTGCAGGTTTTGAGACGGTCTCGAAAGTCATATGAATTGTGCAAAGTATACTGATTAGTTATTAAAGCTTCAAGTAATGGAACGAGGAATTTTGACGTAGGGTAGACGGTGTTTTATAAGCAGCTAAAATTGGTCGGAAGTGGCCATTGGCTTTGTGTACCTTTGGAAGCCCGTACATGATTCCAGGGGAAGCACCTGAGTTGTAAAGTGAACGGTAGATCGAATCAGTGATGATGCTTTGGTCTAACAATTTTTTTTTTAAATCTATAAATTTGTCGATGGATTTGAGCGTAAGTTTGAATGAATTTGTATGCGAATAAAAAACAGTAAACTTGGTTGTATCGCCCAAGATGGCATTCATTTTTGATAGTACTGATTTTTATCTACAGTAGAATGGCAAGGCCTCTTCCCTTGCCGGGTCTGCACACGATAGCATATTTTACACTTCGTACAGTAAACATAAAGTGCTTTCTCCAATTTCTTCAAAGTCCGACTTATCGCTATTATCAAATTTCCACAGAGAAAATTCCATTGCTTATGCAGACCCGACAAGGGAGGAGGCGTTGCCATTCTAGAGAAAAATAAGTACTATCAAAAAATAAATGCCATCCTGGCTGATACAACGAAGTTCACTGTTTATGATTCGCATACCGATCACTTCAAACTCACGCTTAAATTCCTTGACAAAATTTATAGATTATTGAAAAAATTGGTAAACCAAGGCATCATCACTGACTCGATTTACCGTGCACATTACAACTCAGGTGTTTTCCTGGAATTATGTACGGGCTTCCAAAGGTACGCCTATTTGTCTACTTGCCTGTCTGTCTATCTCCAAATTACTGAACAAGTTGTGGATGGGTATTCATGAAATTTACAGGGATTTTTGATATATTACGAGAAGCAATTAATCAAAGTTTTGAGACGATCTGTTTGTCCATTTTTCTTTTTTTCTATGTTCGTTTTCGTATCGATCATTAACATAGCTCAAAAAGGTAAGAACGGATTTTCATGAAACTTGCAGTTACGGTTAGGAATGTTAAGTAAGTACAAAGTAGCAAACTGTCAAGGTCATGGACGGATCTTCAAGAAAAGAAGAACAGTTAGGAATACTAAAAAGCACAAATGACTTGATTTTGGTGACCCGCAAAAGGAAATCTTGGCTTCAGGAGCAAGTTTACTTTTTAGATAACGTTGTTTAGCTTTGCGGAGGTATATGCTCTCAGAATGGGTATCTAGTGTGTATTAATTTCAGTGCATACGTTATATAAAGCATAATTGGCATTGTCTTTCGAAATCAAGCCACAATTTCTTGAGGAGCAGATTCGTCTCTAAAGCACTTCAAATCTCATCACGCTGACGGAGGGAAAGGGGGGGGGGGGGTTCTGTTCAGGGGCAAACTTCGAGCGACAACTTTTTCTGATAACTTTACCAAATAATGGGGTTCTGGGTGGAAGGTCACTTTGTGCAAAGTGAGGAAGTTTCTATTAATAAAGGTGGAACAGAAGCCGCCAGTGTGAACCACTGAAATGGCTCATATCAAACGGTTAGGTAACTAGAGAAGCGCTCTGAGAGCGCATACCTCTGCCAGGCAACGCAATGTTGACGAAAAATTCAAATTGATTCTGATACCAGGATTTCCTTTTGATCATCACCAACACTGGGTTATTTTCTCCTCTTGGCATGCCTAACAGCTTCTGCAAAGTTCTTGAAGATCAGCCCATAACTGTTTAGGTTATGTTTTAACAAACAATAAAAATATGTATTATAGTGAATCACAAAAACTTCCGAATAGATCGATCATCACAGAAATTTGGCCATTTGTATAACATTCCTGAAAGTTCTTACAAATTTCTGAACGAGCCATTCATTACCGTTTCCGTTGTTACCCAAAAATTTTAACAGATTTCTGCACGTTTCTAAACACATTTCTGTTCGTTGCTAATTTTAAAAAGAATAACTCTAGAGTAAATGTAAGCGCATGATATGTAAAAAACAACGTTTCGGCTATCTACTACTGGGGCCATCATCAGGTATATATCTAGTCTGAAATACAATGAAGCAAAATCAGTAAGGTACAAGATTTCATTTTCTTGGTAAATTTATAGCACGTAAAGTAACCGGTTAGACTTGAGGCGTGACGAAGTGTTACTGTTGGCATGATCGGTGCGTGACTGGTGGCACAAGCGCCGGTGGCCGATGCCTTAGATAGTTCAGTTGTGTGTGGCCGTGCTAGACAAATAGGTTTTTATTGATGTTCTGTCCGAATGTGCTTGGATTATACTAAATACGGGGAAGAATGTGTCCAAGGGATGTGGTTCGGTTTGGTGGTCGTCTCTGTAGTGCTTGAAGATGTTGCTTGAAGAATACCGGTGCTGCTTTGTTCTCCCTTCCAGCGCGCAGGTCGTATGTCCACTGTATGTATGTAGCATTACAGCTAGCATGTGTACACGTGAACTTAGACCACGCCCACCCGCTGGAGGTCCGGTAATGTCAGTCTGGTTCTGAAGAACGCTGTAAGTTTCCAGGCTTATAATATGACTACACTACTATTTCTATTTTCTTTGGTGGATCGGTAGATTGGATGTGCTGCGATATGACATTGAAAATACCGAAATATCCACCCGTCATCAGCGCCAAATACAATGAATTTTGAATTTCCTGAACCAGTTTGTAAAGCACGGCCACGCGCACCTGGACAACTTAAGGCAACGTCCACCGGCGCTTTATACCAGTCACGCACCGATCATGCCGATAGCAGCACTTCGTCAGGCCTTAGTCCTACCGGTTACTTTACGTACTTTAAATTTAGCAAAGAATGTTATCCTGTACCTTACTGATTGTGCTTAATTTTATTCAGATTAGATATATACCTGATAATACTAGTGGTAGATGGCCGAAACGTTGTTTTTTACATATCATGCGCATACATTTACTCTAGAATTATTCTTTTTAAAATTAGCAACGAACAGAGATGTGTTTTGGAAACGTAGAGAAATCTAACAAATCTTTTGTGACATTAAATACCGATTTCAAATACCTATAGTTATGTTACCAGTAAAACAGGTAGACAAACAAACTAATAGTTGAACGGATTTTCACCAAAGGTTAATCTTGATAACGGACAGACAGATAAACCAAGAAACAGATTGGCACACTGCGATAAAAACATAACTTCCTTGACGAAGGAAATTATCCTCATACTGTAGAAGTAAAATTAAAGTTTTCACATATATTCCTCAATGTAGTGTTATAAAAGATGTGCTTCGCACCAACAATAATATGGTAATATTGTATCAACAATAATTTCACTCAAATGGCACTAGCTCTGCTAGTTTACAGTAGCTGCTAATAAAGTACGTTGCACTGAAAATGTGAATATACCTCTAATATTGTTGTAGATGACTTAACCTCTGATGGTTCACGCAATGTGCTACCCTTACGCTTCATTAGATTAAATTAGATAGGCGGCGCCGACGGACCAACAGGCTCATTCCCACAGAGATACCGGAACTTACGCCCAGCCCTCTGTGAGCTATTGCCATTATGCTAGCTTGATATAGATGACAGAGTAAAGAAGAAAAAAGAAGAAAAAAAGGAAAATTCCAGCCACGAGTTGATCATAAATGTACGCAAGTGAAATTCATATCCGCTGATCTGCGGAGCTCAAGTGTTTGTTACTCCTGGTGGAGGACGTGTTCTTAGTTGCGGAGGATGTCTTTCCCAATGTTTGTCAAGTCGATTTTTAAACGCATTGACCGTCTCCGCCCCGACGACGTCAGAGAGGAGTCTGTTGCTAATGTTCACTCTGAAATACGGAAAGAACTACAGACTTAAAGTTGTTCTACGGGCTTCATGCTTGAGTTTTTTGCCGTTGTTTTGCAGGTTTCTTTCAAAAAGTGCCGCTGTCGGTACGTCGTTGAAGCCAGTCAAATATTTGAAAGTTTCTTTTAGTTGTCTTCTAATTGTCTTTGCTCGAGAGTGATCATGCCCTGTTCTTGTAGGCGACATTCGTATGGCTTATTGCTCAGCTGAGGTATCAATTTTGTAGCTCTGCGTTGAATTTTTTCCATGGTATCAATATCTTTGCGACGCGGCGACCAAAATTGAACAGCAAATTCTAAATGCGTAGAAGGGAATGACGATGTCCTTGGATAGTATTAGAAGATCCTGGTGATGAATCCCAGTACTCTGCTAGCCATTTTCACACTCTTATCAACTTGCTGACTGTATTGTAGTTTGCTTAGAATGCCTCCGACGTAAATTAAGATTTCTAACTACTGTCCAAAGGCTTTCTTCTCGTGAGCACCAAGCACATTAGCACCACCCGAAAAGAACGTTTATTTCACATTGCGGAAGCAGCATTCTTTAATCCAGACCGAATTAAAAGCTGTAAACCCGTTTTAATCTTTGCCTCCTGACGGCATCGTCAGATGCCACTCTCTATTTTTCCCTACACAAAAGCTATACATCATGTTAATTACCCGAGACACTGACGGCATCTGTCGCAGCCGATGCATAAAAATGCTGTTTTTTGCAAGTAAAACTAAATTTTTTCTCAAATATGTGTTTAACTAACCTATTTTTCATAAATTTACCAGAAAAAAGTGAAAAAATTGTTATCTGAAATTCAGGAGGCAAAGGGTTAAGCGTATAAATGACTTGGAGCTGGGGATGACAATTGTCTGCAGCTCTAATGAATGAGATGATTATGTGTGACGAGACATTGAAATTGTTGCCATTTTTAGCTTGAATGACGAGTAATCAATGTAAAGGGTTACATGTACAATAATCTAAATACATTTAAGAGCTTACACCGCGTAGTGCATTACGGGACAAGATGATCTGCTTACCGTAGCATTCGCACGACGCTACCTGAGAGAGTGCAAGATGCAACAGCAGGAAAGAGCAGGAAGGCAATTAACGCAGGCTTTCGGTCAGTTACATTTTGGAATTAGAGTACATGTCATGTACTGCATCTGTGCAGGCACCAAGTGCAGTACTTTACTCACACCTGAATGACAGAATGCATGAGAACACAGCTAAATTACAAAACAAAAAGTTGACGTGAGTACCTGTGAGACGTCTGCCGAGATACTGGAGTCCCAACCAGCCAGTCACGTGCGATGGAAATTGCATTACCGATAATATGAAGAAGTTTATGAAGTATTTGTTGGGCACAACATTCACGTCCAGACTGATCACGCCGTACACCACGTACGAGGCAGATCTGTGGGGGAATCGAAGTTCAGAGGTTCACTTGTGTCATTAACAAAAATTTGCTGTAACTCTATATTTGGCGACGAAGTATCATTTCCTGGGTATAAAGAAATAGACCAATTTTTATTTATTTCAGTGATAGGAATTGTTGCAACTTAAAAACACTGGCGAACGATCGCGCATTATTAATTAAATATTATCTGCGAAAAGAGTTAAGGTGACGCCAAATTTGTCTTGTAAACCTCCAATAGAAACAACTTCCGATTTACTGTGAAAAGGATATGAACATAGAGAAAATTTTTTAAGTTAACAAGATGCTCTCTCCTGCCTCTCATCCCGAAGACTTTCCAAGCGCCAACGACAATTCCTATCCATTCATTTGAAAATTTACAGCAGGCAGTCTCATTCGAGGGAAGTGATATCCTCTGTGACTCATTCCTTTAACTCTTACATCCGTTCATTTGAAGATCGAATTTTTGCCTATCGTATCTCGATACCCCGTGATTAAGGCCTTACAAATACACATACGAACCACCATTATGACCGTTTGTAGTTCTCCGTTGATTCAGTTATCGGTTTAATGCTCTGCTTTCGCCAGTTCGGTTCTTCATTGCTATTTCTTTCCAATTTCGTTACTCATGTGCTATTATACACACTCTAGTTGCAACCAGTCTTGCCTTGCTCTACATACGGTGAGAAGTTCAGCAATGAGAGGTAGGAGGATGGTATTGTCCGGCCTTGAAATAATAGCAGAGCAGCGACGGGAGCACGCAATATTTAAATAACGAGTTTGTCACTTCCGAACAGTGAATGAATGTCAAAAAAACGGAAAATTTATGCACATGAGTAGAATTTTGTGGATGTTGGCGTATGCTGTGCTTTTAGCCAAGATTCGTCGGTCAACTATGAAAAATTTTACAAAGGAACTGTTTGCTGCATCAAACTAATAAAGCCGAGTTTCGCTGAATTTGACGAGTTTATTTTCTATTCGGTATTTTATTAAAGAACACAAGATACAATTAGTCGTGAAGTGAGTGAGTAATATCATATTTATTCCTGCTCTTGTGTTGTGTCTGCTATCACGTCAGCGACGGCTTTTGGAACAGATCTCCTGTGTATTTGAACATCTGCTAATTCTCTCGTGCGAATAAGGCATCAAAATATTTCGCGTTCTCACTAGCCTCAGTTTTTGACTATCGGGCGAAACCGCTTTTACTTTCTTTTAGAAGATGAAAACTGCCATGCGTGGCTATGAATTTTCAAGTGAACGTGCAAATGGCTTTATTTGTCTATTAGGCATCAATAACACCCACCGCCTTTATTTTATACTATAAATCAAGCTATCATGCGCTCGGTACGTATCCCTATATAAGAGCGGCATCACGATTATGAGTTGGTGAGGCAGTACTACACTATTTGCCGTCATTTTTGACACTTGGGTACAATAGTACACGTCATACAGAAACAAACGACAGTAATCACCACAGGAGACTTTTTAGATTTTTCCTGCATACTATCATTATAAATTGGAATGGATTTTCCCTGGAAGTTTATCATCAGTCCGTTCTAAAAACACTTACTTTAGACTAAGTCTGAGAGCAACGTCGCACACAAACTTCAATCCCACTGTCCTAAATCAAACATTTACTCATAAGCCATAACCCCGCCTACTGAGGTTGCTCTTAGCGTTTCTGCATTATTTGCAACAAACAAGCTAATGTAACACTATCACGTTGTGCTGCAACCAGTTGTGGCTACGCCTAACAACGATACTCATCAGGCGGAGGTTCCGGAGGGTGGCAGGGAAGTAAAGGGAGATAGTCGAAGGATCGGCGAGAAGAGATAAATAGAGACACTAAGAGGGTCCTTCTAGAGATGCGACGGAGTTAGCGCTGTCGGAAGGATAAAGCTAGAAATAGAGGGCCGATGGTTTGCTCTTCCAACAGCCAGAGAGGGCAACGCGGCGAGGCCGTATGCCCGATTCTATGACTGTAAAAGACGAGAGCCACACCGTACCAGGACCGTAACTGCGTTAGTGTAGTGGAGAATGGGCACAGTATGGAAAAGGGGAGTTTTTTTCACAAAATGTACGAGCTTGTGACGTCAAGAAAAAATTCGATGTATATGGTGCAGTGAACCAATCATAAGTGCTACAGTGGCTCATTCATCACGTAGGAGCAGAAAAGAGTGGTTACGTCGCCAACTGATCCCGGGTCTACGGCATTAGGCTTTGCGAAATCTGTAGAATAGTCTAGCTCGTACAATGAAATATCACATACTACACCACTACCAACAATAATGCCTCAGTAACTGAGGTAACCCCAAGAAAGCTTTTTTAGTGCATAGTTTCTTCAGAAAAGCAGTTGCGAGGCCGATCGCAGTAAGTTGTCAGAGGTAAAAAATCGTTGGTATAGGAGGTGGTGAGGGCTGAGGAATTAGGAAAAATTGAGACGAAATTATGAAATGAAGAGGGGAAATAGCTGAGCCTTTGGTACGCCCTGAGGTAGACATGTAGTAGCAGCAGCAACAGCAGACTAAAGGTTCTGACATTGACTCTCAGACTCCAGACAGGCAAGTTCTTCACAGCGCTTGACGTGATCCGTCAGCATCCGGTCTGAGTACTGCTGTGGGTTTACTGACCTTTCCCAGCAATGGGGGAGGTCGTCCGCGCAGATTGTCACATGGGGCCTTCAGCCACTGGCGCCATAGCTCTAGACGATGTGTGGTCGACTGCAGCCATATACTCCTCTGGGGCCCGTTGGCCTATATCTGCTGCACAATCCTTTGCCTGTGGGTTTCCCAGTTGGGGGGTACTGTCAAGCTGACATCACCTTTTACCTTTATATTGAATGCGTCGGAAGGGTGAGGTAAACAAACCATAGCGGCAGCACGGCTCCTTGAGGCCAGCGACCAACCAGAGTATTAGCTTATGGTTAAGAGTGGATGATTAGACAAGATCGGGAAACTGATTATGATATACCTTGTCAAAGGCCTTGGAAAAGTCTACGGCCATTGCTACGGTTCGCATAAAGGGTCTCTCCTGATTGAAACGTTCTGCAATGGTCTGTACTAGGGCCTTAGAGCCGAAGTTGTGGATCTGCCGAATTTTAAACCATGTTGATGGTCGGCTGGAGGGACAGTTGCTGGAAGTTCAGGGAGACGTCTCTCCGACAGCTTGGCAGCGACGCGAAGGAGAGAGATGGGCCGATAAGAGCCTCCGCCATCAATGGGCTTGCATGGTCATTGGCCGCTCACAGGGACAGATACCGGTAAAGGAGCAGGACCCCTCCGTTCAAGCCTAAGCGGAACCACTGCAGCGTTGGTAGCACCTCTGTCCTTCAGCATTGAGCGTCCATCGAAATGAGCCCATACCGAGCTCTGTGTAAAACTCACTCGCTCTCCACCCTTGCGAGGCGAAATGTATCGATTACAGCAAATGCCTTGCGGTTCCCTAGCCTAGCACTTCTGGCGAATACCGCATGCAGAGCCGCTAATTAGTTAGCGGCTGGTGTTACCTCAAGTCATTGGCAGCCTCCAGCCAGCCTTACAGTGTGAATCGCCTAGATGTCTATCTTTAAATATATA
>LQNS02276867.1:9496949-9515963 GCA_001587735.2 Parhyale hawaiensis
TGTCCCATAATTCTTCTCACACTAAATTCATAATTATAAGTTAAATATACATAACTTTTTTCTTATCCTTCGGATCGTAATAAATTCTTAGCATATTATTAGGTATCCCAATACCTCTTTTGTGTTGAAATTTCAGCGTTGAACCTTTCACAGTTTTTGAGATATGAATTTTTTTTATTTTTGTCCCTTAATTATGCTCGCAACTGTATCTGCTTGAGTTTCCGTCTGTACGACCGTCCACCCATGTATCTGCACATTACGCTTTTCAGTATTAGAGAGGGAGAAATTTCACTGGCAAGAAGTTCAAAAATCTCTGGCATGAAGCGCAACCACAGCTTGCTTCTTTTACGCCTCTTGAGAAAACGAAAAATCAGTCAGTTTCGAAGCGAAGATCACATCTACCGGCTTTAATTTTTTTTTGACGCCGTGTTATGTTCACTTTGCTGGTGACGGACGATATTCCTAATAGGGCCAATTATGTAGCTAGGATGCGGTGCGGGAGTGACTGTGACGTCTAAGGAAATACAATGGCATCTTGAGCACAGAGAGTTACGCTGTTGTGACTAAAATTGGTCGAGTCTAGTGTTGTATAGCTATCGCATCAAACAAAGCAGAAAAACATGGTCAACTGCTCAATATCATTAGGTCCCGTCATAGTACGAAAAAATCGATATGCCGACAAAACATTGAAACGTTGAAACGTAGAAGATTTTGAAGGACTAAATTATCTATAAGCTTTGGGAACCAGAGCTTAGAAAATGTGCGCAAATACATAGGAGAACAATGCAAGACGTACAGTCGTATTTTTATGTCTTTACCAAGACACAAGCGTTGAAAACAAAATACGTGATTCACAGGAGAAATTGGTATACTAAGAGAGGTTAGACGAGGTGTAAGCTAGACGGACTGCGTAATACTAGGCAGGTTTAGGCGGTGGACATTAATTTAGACTGGTTGGGTTAAGTTACAAGTGTTGCTTCAGGTCAAACTTAGTCAAACGGGTTCCACGGCTCCAAATGCACTGTTGTACCTTTACGTATATATAAAGATATAGGAGCGAATTATTTGCTGATAGAACATAATTATACGAGATTCACAGGTGAACTTGGAATAAAAAGACAGGTTAGACGAGGTGTTGGGCAGACGGAGTGAGTAACATAGGCAGGGTTAAGCCGCGATGATGAAAGCAAGTCAAGAGCGCTGCCTCAGGTGAAAGTAAGGTAAGTGAAAACATTTATTAACCCTGGAATTTCCACGGGTCCCGCAAGTAAAGCGGAAGTCTTATAACACTCTGATGACATTAACCGTAAAAACTGTGAAAACTCTGTAGACGCCTCCTGCAGCCCGTCCAAAAAAAGGAGTTTTTTGCATAAGTCTATAAGGTGGTACGAAGACAAGTGATCGTGATCAGTGAGAATGATTTCCGTTGAAAAACAATGAAAGAACTGTTGGAAGAGCTGCGTATCATGGGGCCAAGAGTAAAAAATCAGCAGACACGCGATGGATCCTGTTGCTCCTCTCACTTCGTAGTCAAGCACAGTCGCCAAGATATACCTCATGTTGTGCTCTTTAACGTCACCAATAAAATAAATTTTTTCTCCAATAGAAATATTTTAACAAGACACAATGGTGACTGTGACTGTTGAAGAGAGAGAGAGAGAGAAAAAAAACAATAAACTAGAGAAGCGCTCCGACTGCGTAAACCTCCTTCAAGCAGCACAATGCTAACTAAAGATTCAAATTTTGTGCTGAATCCGGGTTTATTTGATCGTTACTAAAACTTCACAGTCAGTTCTTTGTGACGTGCCTAGCAGCTCTGTAAATTACATGCCGAACCGTCTATCACTCTTTGAGTTACAAGATGAAAATAGCAAACAGAGAGACAAACACACAAACAGACGGATAATATCGACAAAATTAGATTATTGTTCCTTGTAATATTTCTAACAGTTACTGCAAAGTTCATGAAGATCCTTCCATAATTTTTGTGAGTTATGTTACTGACAAACCAAAAGACAAATAGAGAGTGAGGGACAGACAAGGCAATGGACGAGCAGATTATGACAAAACTTTGATCATTTGTTCTTCGTAACATTTCGGACAGTTCCTGAGAATTCCATGAAGCTCTGCTGGTAAGGTTTTGAGCTAAATGCACAGAAAAAAAGATAAAAAATGGTTGAAAGGATCGTCACCAACAGTAATAATCTAGTCCTTCTGCCAGAGCTAATAGTCTCTGTAAATTTCATAAAGATCCGTTCATAACTTTTTCAGTTGTGTTGCTAACAGGCAACAACAAAGACGGACAGACACTGGCAGACAAAAACTACCTACTCCCCAGAGGAAATAAAATGACGTTGTTTTACAGGCAGACGAAGGTTCAGCAGGCAAGTACTGGATGATTCTGGTGCTGACGACGGCCTGCAGCCTGCTCGCCATACCCTTGCCGGAGACCCTCTCCATGCCGCTCCCCCAGACCCTGTCTGAGGCTGAGAGCATAACATCTCGACGGCCTCTCAACAAACTCATACATCGCTGGAACGTCAAGGAATTTACGCCAAGTCCATTTTACGCTCATGCTGAAAGTACTCGTGATGGTAAACAAGGCGATGAAGAGATGCTTCAACTGAAAAGCGCATCAGAATAAATTGTAATTGTATTATTTGTCTCAAGCACTGACGAAGAGAGAAGTCTTTGAATCTATTATGGCTGTCATTTGTACAACATAAATTCGTCATCCATTTGTATCTATGAAAATTTCGTTTAATGTTTGTGCACCGGTATATTGAGGCATGCAGCTTAATTTGCTGTTGCTTCCTTAATTAAAGACAATGATGTTCAAGTCA
The DNA here is from genome assembly GCA_001587735.2 of Parhyale hawaiensis. Taxonomy (NCBI): domain Eukaryota; kingdom Metazoa; phylum Arthropoda; class Malacostraca; order Amphipoda; family Hyalidae; genus Parhyale; species Parhyale hawaiensis. The sequence continues at coordinate 9,499,793 of LQNS02276867.1, forward strand.
TTTATTCCATGGGTGATGTTACAACTACAGTACGTTTATTTCGTATTTCGCTACATAGGTTTCCTTCTTTTAACTATACAATAGCTACTGCGCTTACCATAGAAGCAGAATATCGTATTCTATAACAACATGATGTGTGTGTTTGCTGCACTGTTTACCTCATAAACGAAACACTAACCAGACAATTGCACTGTGCTATTACGTGACGACAAAGCTGTAGCAGCTGTGCACGTGTTTATGGCACTAACGCAAGCTGCAGCACAAGCCTGGCACCCGAGGACATTTGTGCTTCTGCATCGCGTGCAAAACAAATATCAACATCAAGAGAAGCCTGGTAGTTAGGGGTGTTCCATTGGGTACTGAAATTAAGTCATCGAGGCTGGTCTTGTCCGCAACTTCAGACAGAAGCTTTGGTTTTATCACTTTGAATGTTGTTGTAGGTATTATAGAAGTGACGCAGTTGCGGTGAACGGGCTGAAAACTTCATTGTACGAAAAAAAAAATCGCGTTTCTGGATGTCGCAATGAAGCCGGTTAAGGACGCATACTTGAATTTCTATTCAACGGATTTGAAGCCAGCGTACGTTCCCTTACGTATCACAGAAGTCAAACGTTGTAGGGTTAATTTTGGTGCCGAATGGAACACGTTTATATAGTGCTGTAACTACACGAACTGTGTTTTCATTATTAGATGTAGTCTGGCCCTACCACAAGTATGATTGTGTAAGCACAATATTGTGAAAAGTGCATAATAGCTGAAATATCGGCATCTCGAACGATGCTCCCAATACAATCGCTGTATTCTAGTTTGTGCAACCTAACCAAGTGCCGGAAATGTATGACATAGACTATACATTATACCTTGACTGCCCACTAAAATCGGGCCTTTTGCAAATGGGCCTGGTGGCGCACATGTGTAATCTAAGATAAAACACTTTCTAATTAACCTAGAGACCTCAAACCAAAACCAGCACATTCATGAGGATGTGGAGAAAGCAGTTATGGAAAAGAAATGCAGATTTGTCAAAAGAAGCTGCCGGTAGTAGATGATAGCTAATTGATTCTGTGTATGTCAAAAATTTTGTGTAAAAATGCTATTACTTCCATAAATTCGGAAGTTTTATGTCAAAAATCACATGAATATATGGTAGTGCACATAACAGTCTTTAGCATGACATCAATTTGATGTTTTCCATTGACTGGTGGCGTGTAGAGAGCGGGGCTGAAGGGGCGGTGGCCAATGCACTCACGTGAAGAGGCAACGTAAGAACGGTGAAAGCTAGACAAAGATTGAGCTGATATAAACATATTGCTAATATTTAATTCCATTTCAGTCACTATAATGTTAGCATACTGCGGTATGATTCCCAGTATTAGACTTAAAGCTGGCGTCATTTGTGCATACAGACCTCCGTGTTGATATTTAGTTTTTACCGTACTATTATTTTGTGAGCAAATTTATTTGAAAGGCTTTAATACACCTTATATGCAGAAAACAGTATCTTACATATACTACCTAGCAACACAACTTTTTCAAATTAGAGAAACTAACGAAAGAAATGTGTATGAGTTTACTTAACCCCTTAACGTACCAACCCAAGTCAACTCGGGGGTTGATAAGCGGTATTTCTGTACTGGCATGAGTTAACTCATGGTAAAGTGTTGCGCTCATTTGTTGCTAAAGCGAAATTACATGGGGTATGCAAGGCCAAGCACATAAAAACAAACTCATCGCCGAATTAACTGGTGAACTAAAGCACCTGCAATCTCCAGTGTATGACAATTTCTGCAGGTTTTGTGGGTTGCACTCACATCTGTTGCCTGCCTCTAATTTGTGCCTAAGAGCTGTAAGGTGTATAGCTTTGTGTTACGCAGCTGATATACTCAGTGTCAGGGGTTATGCTTATGATATCTCAGTATTTTGTTTGTTCACTTGTTAGTCCAACAATGGTTACTAATAAATCTATTGCTGGAGGTGATGGTGTTGAAGTTTATGATGCAGTAACAATAGATAATTTATATACTTTCTCATTTGCTAAATAAAAGCTAAGCTAATCGATTTGGGAGTAGAAACCTAAGTTCATGGTATCCAAACAACATAAACTTTCATTTTAATCAATGAAATTTTTAAAACTTTTTTAACAGAAAACTAGTACATTAGGGATTAATGTGTGCTGTACATTTGGAGCAAATAGCACGCTTTTGTATGGATATATAAGTTTTTTATGCTATTATTTATGCTTAATCAAGACAGTTCACCTATTCATGGGCAAATTTCATGTGAAACTCTACAATACACGTTACAGAAAACATCTTGCATGTACTTGTTGGAAACACATTGAATCATATTAGACACACAATAATAAATAATTGTATTAGGTTACTTATGGTTTCCTGAAGATTGAAGTGTATAGCGTTGACACAGACATAATGCATGCACACAGGGGTAATTAATCACTTAAATATAATATGCAAATGACCAGACCCTATCTTTAATAATTGTTTCGAAATACAGGACTTCTAAAAATACCAAGAAACTCGTCTCCAGCAAAAACAAACTTCACTTGAGCAAAGACTATGGAGAAAATGCACTATGCGAAGAAAAATCATTTAAATGCAAAGTTGATGTTATTTATGAACTTGTTAGAAGATCTTGTTCTCTAATTGTTGACTCATTATGCCCCTAAGTTTCTAAACTACTATAGTTTATGGCAAAGACAAAATATGTTATTTTTGCTTCTTCGTTACAATACTTCGGTTCAGTACGCCGTAATTGTGCAAATATCTTATTGACATCGGTTTTAGGTATAGAAACAGGCTTAATAATCAGTACTGAATGTAACAATATGAAATAAACTGTTGCAAAAAAAGTTTGTGATCAAATATAAAGGCATATCTTTGACAGCTCATACCCAGTCGGAAATAATGGTTGTGATTATAGTAGAACAACTATGATTATGGTCGAGATCTTGGTAGTTTATTATCGATATATTCTCCATATTCAACCATTTATGGGGTGCATTATGGTAGAGATGTGTAACAACCTTCGACCGTATTGCCAACCATAATTCCCGACCATAAATACCCAATTACAACCATAAAGGTTTTAGCTGCACTACCATGATTTACCATAGTAAACCGTAAGAAACACCATTTACGATCAAAATCGACTGTGTTCAGCGAATGATACACCTATATTCTACCAAGATCAAATTTTTCAACTGTTGGATGCCTGCTTTGTTTGGTAATCATTACCTGCTTCTGCAAAAATAAGTAATTTATACGTGCGAGTTAGGCCAGCAGCTCAGAATGGTGAAAGGCTCTAAACTTCAGGACGATGCTATAGAGCAGGAGCTTGAACCAGTCTGTGCAGTTAACACACGTTTTTCTACAACTTCTTCCAACTCTAAGCTGGTATGCAGCTCTACGACACAGTTCAGAGGAAGTTACCAGTTGATGGATTAAGTTTGGCCGTACCCGTTGTCAGGGTACGTGAGGCCAAATTTATCATGAAACTTGGCATTGCTTTCCATATAAAGCTAATGGGAATAATTTGTTCATGAAACTTTACAGATATAAACTGAAGGAACATAAAAATAGATGGCAATATTTGATCAAAGATTGCCGTACTGTTTTACAAGGGATTCAACAAATAAATAGAAATGATCGGTAACTACGCTAAACTGGTAAAGCGTTAGTAAAATTTAGAAACGGTAGATAAAAATAACGTCAAGGCAGTTACCGTCCTTACATACCTAGCAATTTTTTGCAATTCATCCACAGGAAAGAAAAAAACTGAAAATGTACATAATATTTGCACTATAATGTGAATGTTTAGGTGTTTCGCATTCAAACTTTTAGTCGTACAATATTAGTTTGGTCGATTATGTTGGGAATTCTAGCCATATTATAATGACAACCCATACATATTCTTCCCCAAATAATGGGAGGAATTCCACTCATGATCGTACGTGCAGAAATCCGTTGATAACGTACCTGGTTATGCTCTACCATATATAGTCTTCGAACATCCATGTACTACCATCTACCATATATAGTCTTCATACATCCATGTACTACCATCGACCTTCGTTTTCTGACCAACCTTAAACAACCAATATTGTCTCTACCAATATCAACCTAACTATTTTAAAATCAACGTTATGTTTTGGTCAACATATCTACCATATTGATTCATCATCCATAATCGACCTTAATCTCTCATGCACCACTATATTCTACCATAATCACAACCATTATTTCTGACTGGGTAGTCAGACCCACTTGCAAGTCGCTCTGCCAGAAATTTGGCCAGTGCAGCGTCAATGTATACATTATATAGTGTTTGTGTAGTCTATGGTATGACCAATTCCGCTAGCTTAGGTAATGAAAGGCAACGGTCGCACGACGTACCCACTTCATGCATTTCTCTTTCAAAAAGTGAATTATTGCTCAAATCATATCAGTGAATTAACAACAATAACCGACGAGTTCTCCGTTATTGCACTTTCGAGGAGTTAATGCTTCGGAAATACGGTAGGTCAAAGAATGTAAACTAGTAAGTAATAACAGAAAATAGCCAGCTTTACTTATTGAGAACTGCTGCAATTTTCCAGAGATCAACAACGGTTTTTGCCAAGTTTAGCTTGAAACGGTGGGGGCGTGCTGAAATATCTTCGCAAAACTCACAGAGTGCAGGGAAAGGAACCGGTGTTATCGGGTACTCGCCCTCTTAGATATGAAGAGACGTAATTCTAATTATAGGTTGCAGTATTAAGAGAGCATATTATCAAGAAATTTCTATCATTTCAGTCCTTCTAGAATTTCAGAAAGATGAGTTTAGAGCGCAACGTAGAATATAGTCGATTGTTTATGAAAGTATTGCTCTCGACTGGAAGAATAATGTAAAATGTGAACATTGACCAATAAATCATAAAAGAGTACGAGTTTGGTTTTCGTGCAGTGCCAGATTAATGAGAGAGCATTGCCCCGGCCCCCTCTCCCTACCAAGACCGCCCCTCTCCCACTGAACTAAAAGAAAATAAAAAAAGACGAATATAAAAATCAACTTGAGACAGAGATATTAGTTAGTCTCTTATCAAAGTTTTGATGTGTCCAATAGTATCGTTATGCCTAATATGAGCACTTCTATAATAGTAATTTGCGAGAAGAAATTATTTTCAATTAATGTCATGCAACTATGCTAGAACGTTACATAAACATATGGTGTGTGCTAATTTCGTTCTGCAGCTCGCCACAGCTATACTCGGATGGTTTTGTGAGCGTCCAGTTCAATTTCCTCCTGGCCTACTCGGCGTAAATCCGGCCCTATTGCTGTGGCAGCTCCATGCATCAAATATACATGTATATAATTTCATCAGTGTTGAATACCGAATGTAGATGAACACAGAATCTTGTAACTAGAAGATGAATCTAATATGCTCCAAATCTAATGACCTTTCAAAACCTTAATAGTAATTGACATTGTTAGATTTGGAGAACGTATTAAAATAAACGGTCATTTTGCGAAGAGGTCAGTAATGACATTTAGTATGTTTGTTGACATATTTAGGTCAAATAAGGCATTCTAAGACGTTTTTCATGAATAACGTTTTCGCTGCAAACGCTTTGTTTTCGAGATATTTGGCTTTAAATTTTTCATTGTTTTCCTATGAGAAAAAATAAGATTCGCCATTACGACTAGCACGATATTGCTCCACACTGTTTTTTTTATACATATATTTCTCTTAGAATTTTAGCAGAACCAGTCCTTGTTTGCCTAACCTTAATGAGTAAGAGCAACGTTGGTCCGAAAGACTATTACGAGGCTTAGTTCTTGATGCCTCGCCACGGCCGTAATGGCGCATCTTAACTTCTTTCACAAGAAACAATGGCAACTTTAAAGTCAAATATCTCTAAAACTAATTATGCATTTGCGGGGAAAACGTTATTCATGAAAAACGTCTTAGAATGCCTTATTTTCCCTAAATATATCAACAAAAATACTAAATGTCATAATGGACCTCTTCGAAAACTCACCAAATTAACTTTGTTACCCACTCATTGTTTTAATGTTATCAAATGACAAATGTTTCAAACTCGCAAGGCTGTTTTTCTGTAATTTTAGCCTGATTTCATTACTTCATCGGCATTGGAAGTGGAAGTACACCCGATAACGATGCCCATCGTATGTCATCGCCGATGGGATGTTCAGCCATTCATCGGACCAGTTCTTCTTCCTTATACCATCGCCGATGGAGAAAATGGCCATCGCCGATTGTTTTAATACGATTTCCATCGGACCATCCCTATCGCCGTTGGATTTATATGATATTCCGTCGTAACAACGTAGTTTTTCCTATGGCGATGGTCTTCATAACATCACCATCGTACGATCACCGATGGCATTAGGATGATTAACGAGAACAGGTTAGCGCACTGCCGACAAGCGGCAGTGGTACGACGTACGAAGCGATGACATCATAAAAACTGAGCACGTTTTTCAGTAGCTTTTTTGCATTGTTTCTTCATATTTTCATTTGGGCCTCCAGAGTGTCTTACATGTCCTACAATCGTTATAGCTGCACAAAAACATGTATCAATGTATCTACGAACTTTTTTAGCACTCCGAAGGATAAAATTTTGAAAGGACGTTGGTTAAAAGGCTTGTAAAAGAGCAGATGAATTCAACCGGCAAATACCCGTATGTATCAGAAGCACTTTTAGAGCCAAGTTTATCATCTTTAAAATGCAATAAATCAAGTGAGTTTTATCAAGAGTAATATGGCATTCTAAAGATGGATTTATATGAGTGAAAACCGCAATGTTTTCGATTCAGTTTCGTCTTCTACCAGTGATCTGCTATCCTCTATAATTTCAAACAGCTGCAACAAACATTGGCTCAGATACGAGCGATTGAACGCCGAGATAGAAGAACTTTTTCACAAGACAGGTAAGAGAAACATTAAAGGACAAAAAAAAAAATTACTTTCCTTCCGGCAAAGTGATATTAAAGCAAAAGTCTATATAGAATACGCAGAAGCCGTACAATTGCTCGGTAAAATTAGGAAAAAAAGTCAGCTGCTATACGCTGCGCGCGCTACAGCAGTAGAACAGTAGGATGGCGTCCGACCCGCGTTAGCTAACTTGCAGAAAAAAACTACCTAACCGTATTCCACATACCTAAACTGTCTCACGGAATGATGTTATTGAAACTGGCGAATGTTTAATCCATATTTTTTCCAATGATGCTGTAGTTTTACGATTGGGAGAGGCGGATATGTTAACGACGCATGCGCGACGGCACAGCTTAGGCTAACATTTTACCGTAACTCTCCGACCGGTGCGTCCCTCTTACGGGAATAACAACCTAAATAATAATAACATTTTATCCTTCAGATCAAAAATAGTTCGTAGATGCTTTGATACATATTTTTGTGCAACTATAATGATTGTAAGACACTCTGGAGGCCCAAATGAAATGATGGAGAAACAACGTAAAAGAGCTGCGAATTACCGTACTTGAACTTTATGACGTCACACGCATATCCCATGATGCACTTCAGCTTGGCTCCGCCCCCTGGGTTGACCTGTTAGTCTCATAATCCTTGATCATGGGTAATGAGGCGTGCTATATGTAACGCTGAATCGTTGATAGAGTTTTTGATCCTGTCGAATGCAAGCTAGATCGCGCATTTTTTAGCCAAATTTCTTCATAGCAGTTGACGCTCAACGCCAGGAAGCAAAGAGTGTAACGGGAGAACTTACGAAAAATTAGCACCAAAAACTGACATCATCATCGACGATTCTATTGCTGAGTAGCCTAGGAGTATTTTAACTAATTTCACCAGAAAAATCATCTTAAATTGCAAAATTAAACTCCTAGCGTATAAATAAATGAAGATAATATATACTAATTTAGCAATTATCTATAGAAAATTGCAGTGCATGTTGGTGGAAACTTTCACAACACTAGCCCCGAAATTGTTCACTTTCGCCGACTCAATTTAACTTCTTTTTCTTGATTGAAGCCTTATTTACACGTTATATTCACCTCACAGTACTCTTCACATAATATATTTATTCCTTACAATATATATAAGCACCATTATAGCCAATTCTGTACGCGACAGAAACCACAGTAACAGTTAGCCATTGTCCGAACTTTCTGTACTTGGCGACAACATTTTTCGGTATTTTGCAGGCTGCAGCTCAAGTAGCTGGCCAGTCTTGAGCGGGAGACTGAATGAAATAAATCGACAAAATACGATGATATGTTCAAGAAAACCATATACCTTCCAGACTCCGGGGTGTGGATTTTGTGAAGCTGAGCAGCTACACTACATTTAAACGATGTACGCCAGTGCCGATACAAAATAAAGTCAGGATAACTCAGGAGGGCAACGTAAGAAACGAAGGACGAGTTGCGACTCGTCGCCGGTAAACATTTTCCATTCTTATTGCAGCCAAAGCTCGATCCTAATGGCTCATCTACCAGCTGGTATACAGGTATACATTAAATGCTGGTATACATTAAGCGCTGAGCATTTCGGGTAATTTTTTATTGACCCATATTTTCTTGGTGGTACATGGTTTCAAGAATTCAAAATACACAGTCCGGCTAGTACTTGCAGGAGGAAAATTTTTCGCTCTAGCAAACTCATGACAGCACAACATTATTTTGTTACTTAATGTAAAATTAAGCCTACAGGTATGAGGCACAATCTTTGCAACAAAGCCCCGTACCACAAACAAGAACAATAAAATGCTTCATAACGAAACTAGTGCTCATTTGTGACAGCTGGGTACTCTCGTAGACACATAAACAAGTGAACAGAGTTTCGCTAAAAGTTAATCACTTGTTCCTATTTAACATACCTAACAATCAATGAAATTTCACGGAGATCCATCTATTACTGTCTGCGTAATGTTCTTGACAAACAGAGAGACAAACTCCGACAGAAATATAACCTACTTGGCGGAAGTGAATATGGGTAACCTAGATACACTTGGGTGGTACTTCAATCCGAAGTTTCCGATCCATCAGAAAGTTGTATGTATCACGAAGCGAAAAAAACGTATCCGGAAAAAACATAGTTAAACGAATTTTTCGTTTAATTCGTTCCTGTTCCAGGTTTGGTTTTGAAGGATATTTCACCTTCTCCCTTCATAGATTTTCTACCTAGCTCATGAACTAAAAGCAAGTAAAGCTGCGATGGGGAAAGAAAGTGATACTTCATGTAGCCATTGCCCCGCTAAGAGGTGCATCAGATGGCTCTCAACCCTTTGATTTCAAATTGGGCACAACCATCAGCGCATTCTTTTTTGAAGCTTCATTGTTCCGTCAACATCTAAAAAAAAAAAACTTATACGGAAAAACCTAATTAATTAAACGAATATTTCGTTTAATTCTTATCTCCATTAACTGAGCTTGACTGACGACGAAAACAGTATAGAGAACAAGGTGTGCTTGTAAATTTACAGTGATATATTCATACATATAGCAACCCCCTAGTGCCTGGGGGAGCTACTTCCATGGCCTACTATAAATACGGCCGTGCATGTTACATTTCCCTCTCCAAATTACGAGGCCTAAACTGCTGGCTGCCAGTTCCGTTTCCCGAATGGTGTTCCGTATCCTGGATACGGCTGGAGTCAATATAGGCCATTACTTAAGTTTTCTTTGCAATGCAATCTGAAGTTCACTCATTTCTAATAGATTTGTTAAAAATTATATCGCATTATCTTTCCTACTTAGTATAGCTACATATTCGGGGGAATCAAACTGATTGAGCTTGATTTATTAGAATGTATTCATATCCTAAAAACTACAATCGATAAAAACAAGCAGTAATTTAGATAAAAATCTAAAAACAATGTTATCATAAAGAAATCAAATGTAGTAAGAACAATGAATACCATTGTGAGCGAAAACATTTACGATAGTTAAATATACAGTATATTCCTGCACATAATATAGCTTCACTTCCTTATCGAGATAAATAAACAAGTACATACAATGACATCATCCATTTCACAAACAGTTAAATGCATAAACTAGGGCACAAAGCCCCTCAGTAAAATTCTACCTGCAATAGTTCTCTGACCCGTAGTCCGATACTGAACAGATCATCCAAGCATTGGTACATCTCGTTAGCAACCCAATTTCCTTTAGAAATGAAAACTAAGCATTAGACATGCAAGTCGCATAAACAGAGAAGTAGGAATGGAGTATCGGGGTCTTTCCTGTTTGGTGACCATCTCTAAAATTTATTTTAAATACATTTTTTTCCGATGTGTTTTTGTCCGTGTATTTCGAAAAATTTGTTGTTGAAGAAATTAATGGTTTTTGAGCAAAAGGGTTTTAAAGTTATTTTTCTCCCATCTATTACTGAAGAAGCAAGGAATTAGACAATACTTTTTGAATATAATCCGCTTTCTTAAGCTCAAAGCTCTCAAGTTTAGTTATAATAGGCATAGCCTATAGACATAAATTTGCGTTCATTAGGTAAAGTCTTCCTTTTTATGTTCCTATACTGCATTTTGTTAGGAACTACATTCAATGTATTCGAAAGTAGCAGAATTTTATTAAAGTCTCTATTTCGTCAGTAATAGATAGGAGAAAAATATTTTTAATGTCACTTTAAAGTTTCTATGAAAAATAATGATCACTTTCGAACTCCACATAAAAAAATGTATTCAAAATAAAATTTGGCGATGACCATCAAACAGAAAAGATCCGGAGCAGCAATAACACCCATCATAAAATTCCAATAAATCGGAAATTAAATATACTATAACAATTAATTAGAAATAATTATGTAATAATAAATATATTTAATAATAATATAATTATTCGATTATGACAACATTAATTACATTAATTATTATGTCATATTTTGTCATATTAATTATGTCATAACTTTATTAGAGAACCCATCCCCTAAACAGACGCCTATTCTCGCTTATGGTCTTCTTTCATTTAAACCTAGGTACTAAACAAGAGAAATAAATTGCAAGCATTAAACTCACCATTTACCGAACATTGCGGAACAGCACGCCCTATGATTGGTACAGACTCTTGAAGTCCTACAGTCAAGAAGCAGAAGATACCCTTGTACAGCTTCCCTTCATCATTGCAACTAACGTAAGCACCTGCATGATATTGAGAGCCTGGCTGCCAATACATTTCATCAGCCATCAATATTACATCAGATGATATGGCTCCCAAGTGATGAAGCTCTCGCACGGCCTTCACGGTGTCAATCCCGCCTTGTTGAATCTTGTACAAAAGTCGGAACGAGGCAACGGAAACTGCTTCGACATCAGCCGGTATGAAGAAGCAGAAGTATATCTCTGCATGAGGGCATATCTCATTACTGCGACTGAATAAGGCGGCCGACCTTTTCCATTATAGTACTCAAGTTTCCGTAGTTCGTCAATGATCGTTGGGGACGTGCTTCTTCTGCTGACTCCAAATATTGAGGAAAATTTTCAAGCATTGAATACCTGGTTAGCTTTGCGTTATGGGACACTTATGGCCAGAGATGAATCATTTGAGGAGAGGCATATTGCAGCCGTTGCATTGGAGTCTTACGTGCAGATTACCGTCAATGTTGATGTATCTACTCACGAATGGAAATCCAAGGTCATCGGTGTCCATAATGTAAAAAAAAAGTGCAGATTCATCCTTTTTTTATGCCCTGATAACCTGATGAGCAGTGTTTGAGAGGATCAGTATTCGACAATGAGCGTATATTGTCCTTGTCGAGAAAGTCTGTTATTTGATCAGGTTCAATATTTCAAATTTTTGGTGGCCTGCGAAGGATTGACATTTCCGGTAATGTTGACGGTCTCTTCATTGCAAGGGAACTGTGTTCCGTCGGAATCGGGTTCAGATCCCATTTCAGAGTACAGTACTTTCTCTAGTTATTTGGTTTTCAGTAAAATGCTTTTCACAAAGAACTGATGTAGGAGTTGGTTTCCAGTCACGGCGATTGACAAACCTCACCCACCTCTGCAGCAAATCTTCCTTCTTCATGGGAAAGCGAAAGCTCGCCAGCTTTTCTCTTGAGCCTGCATTTTCGTCAACCTTCTGGTTTGCTCCAGTTTCACATCTGTAAGCCACGCATTTGTTCACCAATGCACCATGCGCTCAAAAAAGTAGTTAGTATCACAGGAAACAGAACATACTGCAAGAAAACTCAAATCATGTCCTATATTGACTCCAGCCGTATCCAAGATACGCAACACCATTCGGGAAACGGAACTGGTAGCCAGCCGTATCCAAGATACGGAACATCATTCCTGAAACGGAACTGGCCGCTAGCAGTTCGGGCCTCGTAATTTTAAGAGGCAAATGTAACATGCACGGCAGTATTTATAGTAGGCCATGCTACTCCTCATAGCATAAGATGGGCAAACCTGACCCTATAGTCTACAGCTTATCTTTTATCAAATGAGGAGCATATATCAATACAGACAGCCCAGCTACTTAACAGTTCGTCTGCTGTTAAATATGAGGAAAAGTTTCGTGTAAACGTTCCACAGAAAATGTTACAACCTCTTAAGTTGAATACATTTCTTTTATAATACCGGTACACGTTGGTTCTTCTTAGCCTGGACCTTCTTGACTTCTTCTTGATCTGGACCCCTAGCTATGGGGTACTGATCCATCCTATTATAGGCCCATCTCGATCACACATGTTTTGTCGAAAGTTGCGTCGAGGTTGGGTCGCTTTCATGAGAAGCAGGGTTTCCTTACCCCAACGCAGTATGGTTTTCGTAAGGGCTTGGGAACTTGTGATGTTCGGCTTCACATTTCTCATGTGCTGCTCTTGATGGGGGGGGTCAGTGCTGCTCTTGAGGGTACAGCTTGGCGTCAGTCCTGATTTTGATCGCGTGAATCACTTCGGGATGCTCCATAAGCTAAGATTGATGGGACTTGGTGGATCAATTTTCGAGGTAATTAGTCAGTTCTTATCTGGCAGACGTCAATGTGTAGTTGTCGATGGGAAGAGGAGTGAGTTTTTTTATGTGGTTTCTCGTGTCCCACAAGGTAGTGTTTTGGGCTATTTGTTGTTTAACGTAAATGCAGTGGGCCTTTTGGATCTTGTTAATAATTTAGTTGTTGGTTACGCTGATGATGTTAATTTACTGGCTGTTGGCGACAATCCTAGCGATAGGCTGGAGGTTTCAGAATACATTCAGCGTGATTTGGAAGTGATTATTTGTGTTCTATAGGTGAAGGATGAGGCTTAATGCGGGCAAGACTATGACCATGCTCGTATCTAGATCACGTACAGTGAGACCTTCTTTCCCCGCACACATACTGGATGGTGTGTCACTTCCTGTGGTTGATGACATTAGTAATCTTGAGTGTCAATTTTGATCCAAAGTTGACGTTTAAGCCTCACATTTGTTCGGTTGCCACACGAGCATCGCAGAAAATTGGTCTTATGAGACGTGCTTGGACTCGGTAGAGTTGACACGTCGCTGTTTTAATTGCTATGTCCTCCCTCTTCTGGAATACTGCTCCGTAGTTTGGGGTTCTGCTGCCGATTGACATCTAAGCTTGCTTGACAAAATGGTTCGTCGATGTGCGTTCATGCTGAATGGTGTTGCGCCTGCCTTGTGATCTGGTGCATCGTCGCAGAGTTGGTGGGGTCTGATTTCTGTATAAAATGTATAATTGCCCTAGTCATCCACTGTCTGATTTTCTTCCGGAGCCATTTGCTCGGGTGAGGTATGCTTGGCCTTGGCGTACTGGTGCTCTTCGTGAGTTTTCCTTGGAACTGGTACAATGCCGTACGGGCCAGTATGGTCGTTCGTTTTTCGCATCATGTGTGGATGTTTGGAATGGTCTTAATGGCTCTGTATTGCTTGTATAGGTAATGGCAGCTCTAAACGATCTGCACACATAGTTATTCTGTGATCTCGGATCTTCTCTTTCTCTCTTCGCTCGCTGGGCTGGTTGCGTGGGGGTTTGTTAACCTCATAGATTTCTCCGTATCATATCGCCAGCCTAGTGTAATTTAATAATAATAAAAACTAGAGCACTCTCAGAGCGCATACCTCCGCCAAGTGAAGCAACGGTAGCAAAAATTTCAAATTGGCTCTGAAACCATAATTTTCTTTGTACAAACTCCAAAATCTAATCATTTGTGCCTTTTTCTATTAATAATAGCTTGTTTAATTTTCTTGAAGATCCGTTCATAACTTTTTGAGTTATACTGTTAACGAACGTTATGACAAACATGAGTCAAACATACAAACGAACAAACCGATCTGCACCAAAATTTGGTAATTTATGTCTTTTAACATTACTAACAACCCCTATAAATTTCATAAAGATTTATTCATTATTTTTTGAGTTATTGTGCTAACAAGCATAAAATTAAAAACAGTAACAAATGAACGAATGAACTAACGAATCATTACCAAAATTTGGTCACTTACTCTTTGTTATATACCTAACAACTCATGTTAATTTCATCAAAATCCATCAATAACGTTTTGAGTTATGGCATCAAGAAAAATGACGCAGACAAACAAACAAATACAAACGGATGGATATATCTTCACTAAAAGTTAATCATCTGTTCCTCCTAACATACCTAACAATCCCTGTAAATTTCATCCAAATCGGTTAATAACTTTTTGAGTTATCTTGGCGACAGACAAAGAGACAGACAGACAAACCCGACGAAAACATAACCTCCTTGGCGGAGGTAATAACAAGCTAGAACAGTGTCCATCTAACGGTAGTGCTCCTTGCAGGCCATAGACCAGTGCGCTGACGAGTGAATGCAAATTGATTATGCAGTGACGATGCCAGGAAAATTGCACAGGGGCTGAGGGGGGAAGCTGGATTAAAATGTGGAGGGGCTTTGCAATACATGTATGTTTATCACACGATAACAATATTAGCGACTTGGGGGCTGCGCTCATCAGTCAAGGCTCTAGCTTCACCAACCGCCCATCTCCAGTGCTAGTATGGTTGGAATTCATCTAATCCTTGAGTTCTGCCGGGAATCATGCTTCATAAAGCTATACAAACAAAACGAAGAGGTTTGAGGACTTGAATATTCTTTAATGATTCACAAACGCTTAAGAGGCAACAAAATGTAATCATTTCTGCCCCTCAACAGGGTTAACAGATTCAGTAAATTTTTTGGAGATCCGTTCATAACTTATTGAGCTATGCTGCTAACAAACATTATGACAAACATGAATCAAACGTACAAACAAACCAACCGATCTGCACCAAAATTTGATCATCTATGTCTTTTAACATTATTAACATTAACAAGATTAAAATAAAAAACAGTGACAAACTAACGAACGAAGAAAGGGATCATTATAAAAATTGGTCATTTACTTTTTCGTGATATATATACCTAACAACTCATGTAAATTTCATAAAAATCCGTCCATAACTTTGCTTAGTTATGGCATTGAGAAAAATGAGGCAGACAAGCAAGCAAACGAATGGACGGTCTTCATCAAAAGTCAATCATCTGTTCCTCTGAACATATCCAGCTAACCCTGTTAATTTCGTTCAAATCCGTCTTTAACGTTACGAGTTATCTTGGTGAGAGACAGACAGAATAACAGACAGACAGACAAAGCCGACGAAAACATAACCTCATTAGCGGATGTAAATATATAAATAAACATGCTGGGAGAGTTTTCAAAAGTCTTCTGGGTTTTATGTTTAATATACCCGAAGCTTTCGAACTACTAAACATAGCCCGTTTTCAAGGGAACGAAACTTCAAACTTATCAGCAGAACTACGAAATTTGTATACAACAGCTGTATCATGGCTACCGATTTGGAAAAAACTAATACTATATCGGAAAAACAATGAAATTTGAAGCATAAAATGAAAGTTCATTTCTGGTGCAAAGATAAATGCCCACTATTGGAGAGAAATAATGTAGTTAATCAAATTAATTGTAAATAATGTGATGCAGTGTACTTGGAGAAACACGCAAGTAGCTTTCAGAAAGAGTAAAAGAACATGATAGCAATATAAGGTAAAACATTCAGGCTTCATTAGTTAACAATCATGTACAGTCTTATAATCATGAAATGGCAATTGAGTCTCCAAAATTATTATGCAGTGAATCTAATCCAAGATCGAGACGACTTCTAGAAGCTTTCCACTCAC
>LQNS02276867.1:9533061-9560143 GCA_001587735.2 Parhyale hawaiensis
CGCAGTAAATGCGCTCAGTTATGCTGATGATATGGTCCTTGCTTCTCCCCATTCTAGTGGGCTGCAAAAATTTGTCTCTATTTGCGAGAGCGAAGCCAGCAAACTGTGTATTGAATATAATACTGTTAAAACTGTTTGAATGTACATTAAGCTTAGGAGAAGCAACCTTTTCCCCGATAAAGTTACTCGACTTAATGGTGTCGATATCACTTATGTAGACAAGTTCTCTTACCTGGGTCATAAAATCACCAATGATTTTCGTGATAACCAGGAAATAGAGAAAGAAACGCGAAAGCTCCACGCAGTGGGCAACATCCTAATCAGAAAGTTTGGTCACTGCTCGGATGAGGTTACATGCCAGCTCTTTCGAAGCTACTGCTATCCCTTGTACTGTAACTTGCTTTGGTCTAACTTTAAGCAGAAATCTATTGGATGCTTAAGTGTTGCGTATAATGACCTATTTCGGCGCCTGATGAATGTGCCGAGGTCTACTAGTGCAAGTATGATATTTGTTCAAAAGTATACCGATTGTCTCAAAGTCAGGGCAAGAAAATGCGTGGATAGAAAAATCTGATAACGCCTTACTCAAAGTGATCCGTAACGGGCCTGGCTACAAACTATATAACATGTATAGCCGATGGCAGCGCATACTATTTCTAAGCAGGGGCCAAACACTGGGCCGCAATGCAGGGTTGTTTGTAATGATGGTGTTACCTCATCTTAGTATTTAATGTTACTTTAGTATTAAGCTGTTTCCTGTGTACCATTCCCTATGTGTACCTAATAAAGCATATTATTATTATTATTATAGCGCTGCTATTACTCGCTGTTTGCATCTCATGTAACTTTAGTCATAAACCATGCCTTGTATGCACCTGTACTATGTCTCTAAGTGTACCTAGTATTTACTTAATTGATTAACTGGCATGTTTTTCACGAGTCGAAATGTTAACAGTTTACGTTTGTGATCAAAAACTAGTCGTTCATGATTTTTTAAAGTCATGAGAACGTCATGACATCTGTGAAAATATTGCGCAGGAAATCTCAGTAACGTTCTATTCAGTGGTTGTTTACTAAGAACTGTTCAATGCTCTCTAGTCTGCTATTATCAGCTGTAGTTATCAGTCACTAACCCCAGTTACGAGACTCACAAGAACAAAATCGGAGCCAAAAGGAGTACCGTACAATGGAGAAGAAAGGCAAGGACTTCGATTCAGTTTTGGAATACGTGGACAATTATGGCAGCTACCAGAAGAAACTGATGGTTTTGATAATATGCGGAACATCTTTCGTGATTGGTATTCAGGTAAGGTAAAAGCTTAATTTTCATCTAATACACTTCTGCTATATAGCGCGGTCTATCTTCTTTTCATAAGTGACTCAAAATTAAGGGCTTCAAGTTGTTCATCACTGGTCCAAGAGTCCATCAGCCTTTTTGTTGATGTTTGTGAATCCGAATCTCACTGAAATCCTCACACCTCCCAAGCCACTTCCTTGTACCAATACTTTTTGCTTGATTTCAATTTGCAAGGTCGAGGAGAGCTTGGGTGAAATTTGAATTTATATCTTTACAGAATAGCATCAAGGTCTTTCAGATGATCGTCCCCGACCATTGGTGCCATGTCTCAGGAAGAGAAAACACAAACTTCACGGCGGAAGAGTGGAAGAACCTTACTATACCTGAGTAAGTAACTATTGTATGACCAAACAGTAAGCTTGTATAAAGATTCAACATCATATTTATTTTAGTCAAATACTTTTTTCCTTCATTACTTCTACTCGTGTTAAATTTTCTTGTTATAAGTGCACATTTGACTGTTCTCTTTACTTATTCTATTATATATATATGTTATATACATTTCCTGTATTAAATATCCTAAGGCAGTCCCTAAATCTTTTAAAATAAATAAAAAATAGAGTTGTGCAGATACTTATGTCTAGGTACTGTTACACACGCATCCGAAGAAGCCAGTGGCCCGGGAGGACGGGTAGGAGGTTGCCATGCTGCGCGGCTGCCCCGCCCAATATTTTTGACGTTCCGCCGCCCCTGTAATTATGTAATTGGTACCTTTTACGCATCTGGTCTCAGAGTACCATTTAGGATGCAAGACAGCGCATTTACTAGAGCAGCGAAGTTATGGACGTAATTTTTATAAGCCAAAAATGCCATTGTTATTTGATGGCCCGCTCATAACTCTGTCTTCAATCTAAAAGAGTCTCCATAATAAAGCTCAGCTTTGAAACTTGTGGCGCAATCCTGAATAATGTTCAAGATTACTTATTAAAATTATGGAAAAACTTTGCCAAAATTACTTATACTGGAGCAACTGGGTGTCTAGAATTCTTTTAAATATTAAAGATACGTGCTTGTGGTCACGAAAAGTTGGCTATTCACCTCAACTTAAGTTTTGCCTTAATTTTCCGTAAAAAATACTACTGCTTCTTCTGTTCCACTAAATTCACGTTACTGTTCTTTAGTTTTGCAACTTGACTTAGGTCTAGCAAGATCAAACCCTCATGAATGTTCGTGTTTATCAAACTGTACGACATTAAGCGATAACGAGAAAATAAGGACCCAGTCGGAAATAATGGTTGCGATTATGGCAGGATATAGTGGTGTAAGATAGATTACGGTCGATTATGGACGATGAAACAATATGGTAGGTTTGTCGACCATAATATACAATTGATTTTAGTATATTTAGGTTGATATTGGTGGAGGCAATATTGGTTGTTTAAAGTTTGTCAGGAAACAAAGGTCGATGGTAGTACATGGATGTTTGAAGACTATATATGGTAGAGCATATGCTAGAGCATATTCTAGAACATAACCATGATAGGTTATCGACGGATTCCCGTACATACGATCATGAGTGGAATTCCTCCCATTATTTGGAGAAGAACACTTATGGGTTGCCATGGATTATACATAATGATATGGCTAAAATTTCCAACATAATCGACTCAAATAATATTGTATGACTATAAGTTTGAATGCAAAACATCTTAAATTTCATATTATAGTGCAAAAATTGGGCACATTTTCACTTTTTTATTCCTGTCGATGAATTGCAAAAAATGCAGGGTATATATGGACGCTAACTACCTTGAAGTTATTTTTATGTACTGTTTCTGAATATTACTAACGCTTTACCACTTTAGCGTAGTTACCCATCATTTGTATTTATTTGTTGTATCCCTTGTAAAACAGTATTGCAATCTTTGATCAAATATTGCTATCTTTTTTATGTTCATTCAGTTTATATATGTAAAGCTTCATAAACAAACTATTCCTATTAGCTGTATGGAAAACCATGTCATGTTCCATGTTAAATTTGGCCTTACGTACCCTGACAACGGGCACGGCCAGAATTCATCCATCGACTAGCTACTTCCTCTAAAGTCTAAACTGAGTCGCATAGCTGCATACCAGTTAGAGTTGAAGAAGTTGTACATATATAAACGTGCGCTAACTGCACAGACTGGTTCAAGCTCGTGCTCTACAGCATCGTCCTGAAGCTTAGACCTTTTCATCATTTTGACCTGCAGGCCTAACCAGCACGTATAAAATACCATTTTTTGTATCAGAAATTATTCATCAGCAAACAAAGCAGGCATCCAGGGCATATGTCGACAGTTGAAAAAGTTGATCTTGGTAGAATATAGTTGTATCATTCGCTGAACACTGTCGATTTTGGTCGTGAATGATGTTTCTTACGGTTCACTATGGTAGTTCATAGTTGTGCAGCTAAAACCTATATGATTGTTATTGGGTATGTATGGTCGGGAATATGGTTGGCAATATGGTCGAAGGTTGTGACATATCTCTACCATAATGCACCCCATAAATGGTTGAATATGGAGGATATATCGATAATAAACATCCAAAATGTCGACTATAATCATAGTTGTTCTACTATAATCACAACCATTATTTCCGACCGTGGTGTACTTCTATACCAAATGCCACTGATAAAACGCGTAAAACTTACTTCTCGAAGAGTTTATTAACTAGCTTGCCTTCACTAGTTTTATGATACTACTGGATTTCTTAACAAAAATAAATCATTTTTATTATTCACCAACAGACTATCAAAATCTGTGGGCTTCTGACTTACTCGTCTAAGCTGGCGCTTTTGGTTGTGAATTTTTTTCTCTCATGGGAATGATTGACTAAACGGCTTTCCCTGTTAGCTAACAAGACAAATATTTAACACTATATAAGTACAATAGCAATACACGAGGCTATTCTGTTTATACTATATACTTCCTTCCCTTCAATTTATGAAAAAAAATTAAACACTTCAGAGGCATTTCTAAGTACGTATATGATGTCGGTAACCGGAAATAAAAGATTTGATTTCTATCACACTTTTCATTATTTTCATAATAATAATAATGTAAACTAGTGAAGCACTCTGAAAGCGCATTCTACTGCCAAAGAAGGCAAAGCTAACAAATTTTAAATTGTTCTTGAAACCAAGTTATCAGCGCCAAAATTTGGTCATTTGTACCTCTTGATATTTTTGATATATAGTTCTCATAATTTTCTAGAAGATCCGTCCGTAGCTTGTTGAGTTATGTCCTGGGAAACACTAAGACAGACATTTATTGAAGTACACAAACGAATGAGCCGATCATCATCACATTTTGGACCTTTTTGTCTTTTAGCATTTTTAACAGTTCCTGAAAATTTCATAAAGTTGCGTTTATAACTTTTTGAGTTATCTTACAGCAACTAGAGCATTCTGAGTGCGCATACCTTCACTAAGCAAGGCAATGTTAACGAAAAATTTAGACTGGTACTGAAAGTAGGTTCTCCTTTTTATCAAAATTTGGTCATTTGTGCCCCTTGATAGTATTAACAGTCTCTGCACTTTTTTGAAGAACAGTCCGTAGCTTCCTGAGTTATGTTCTGACAAGCACTAAGAAAAACAGTAGTCAAACAAGGAAACGTACGGATCGATCAACACCAATATTTGGTTATTTGTGATATTAAACATGAACACCCAGTCTTACAAATTTTCTTAAGATCTGTTCAAAACGTTTTGAGTCATGTTGCTGACAAACATTCTTACAAACACTAGTCAAACACGCAAATTTGCTCTAGCACTTCTAACAATTCCTGTAAATTTCGTAAAGATCCTCTTGCAACTTTTTCAGTTATGTCGCTGACAAACATAGAAGCAATATCACTGTAGAGACAAACAAACGGATAAACAGGTCATCGTAAAGATTTGATCAATTTCTCCTCGTAACATACCTAATGATAATATATACAAATTATGCACATTTCATGAAAATCTATCCAACTTTTTGAATTATTGTACCAACAAAAAAAAAAAAAAAAAAGGCACAAACAAACGGCTGTACGGATCTGTACCACAAGTTAATCATATGCTCCTCTTAAAATGCCTAACAACAATTTCGTAAAAATCTGCCCAAAACTTTTTGAGATGACTTTGTGACAGACAAACAAATTCGACAAAAACATCACCTCGTTGGTGGAGGCAATCATAAAGAAAACTAGAACGCAAAAGAGCGTAAGACCATCACCCGCAGTGGGTGGCAAATTTCAACGCCGTCATTTTTGAAGGTCAGTTAACTCTCACATTTTATTATTATTATTGTTAAAACTACACGCTTGAGCTCCCACGGACAGGTAATACAACCCAAATGAAGCATATTGCAACACCGGGAAGCCCAAAACGCTGCTAAAGGAAATCCAGCAAAACATTAACAGCTGACTTAAACGCCTGCAGGCCAATACGACCAAAAGCCGATGCCGGCATCAAATTCCAAGTCCTAGCCGACCAGGGCACGAAACACCGACAGAGCTGATTAGTTAGACATCTGACTGCTTCCAAAGTGAAAAAGTGCGCTCCGCGCGCAGCACGAGTCTCTCTCCCAACAACCTTGAGGGCAGGGAGAGAAGAATACAACCAATACC
Source organism: Parhyale hawaiensis (assembly GCA_001587735.2). Taxonomy (NCBI): domain Eukaryota; kingdom Metazoa; phylum Arthropoda; class Malacostraca; order Amphipoda; family Hyalidae; genus Parhyale; species Parhyale hawaiensis. The sequence continues at coordinate 9,539,012 of LQNS02276867.1, forward strand.
TCTCATTCTTGTACACTTTACAAAACATACATAGCTCTGCGACTCTTCTCCTGTGGGACAAGTTCACCAGATCATTATCAGCGCACAGCCTGCTGGCTGAACTAACAAGTCGGTCTAACAGACGTAAGTGAGTGTCAGCAGCTGAAGCCCAGACCGGTGAGCAATTCTCCAACACAGGCAGCAAAAACGCATAAAAACATCTACGGGCAACTTGACTATCACCAAACACGGAATTCACCTTACGCAGGAGTCCAATCTTAGATGAAGTGCGTGACACCAACCTCCTAATGTGCGGCTCAAAGGTAAGCTTCTCATCAAAGACAACACCAAGAATCTCCAGGGGGCTAGACTCCTGAAATAAAGTGTCATCAATCTCCAGTTGGGGATGCTGCAGTACAAGTGTCCGAGACCGACTGATAATCATCGACTTGGTCTTACTAGCATTCAGCTTCATACTCCAGGCCGGGCACCATGCACTAATGCGTGACAAATCCCTATTCAGAGACTGAACTACAGCATCACGCAGGCGAGGAGCAGGTATCACTGACATCAAAGTGAAATCGTTGGCATAGTTGATCAACGTGTTTTCAAGCGAAGAGAACATGTCACTAGTATAGAGAACGAACAACAGCGGGCCAAGCACACTATCCTAAGGGACACCAGACATCACCCCAACTGAGGCGCTCAATACTCCGTCAACAGACACACTCTGCCTCCGCTCAGAAACAAAATCGCGAATGATTGACAAAACCCTACCACTCACACCAAAGGACACCAGCTTGTATAACAGACCCCTGTGGCTAACCCTGTCAAGCGCAGTGCTAAAGTCCAACTGGGTAAGGCGTGCCTCCGACCCACAATTCAGTGCAGACTGTAAATGGTGTGACACCGACTAGAGAGCTTCACAACAACCCAAGCCAATTCCGTACGCACACTGACCAGCAGGCAGTAACCCCATAATCTCAGCAAAACGACCCAGCTTACCAGCGATCAACTTCTCGAACACCTTCGACAAAATAGACGTCAGTGTGATGGGTCGATAGTTGGCCACATAGGGCGACACCGGACCCTTGGGAATAGGAGTAATACTCCCAGTTCGCCAACAACGAGGAAAATTTCTTAGCCGTATAAGGCGCCGGAAGATCACTGAAAGCTTGGGGGCAAGAACATCAGCCAGCTGCTTATAAAACAAAGGAAACATGCCCACCGGATCCACACCTCCATACGAATCAAGGCCCTCAAGCAGCACCTTGATTGCACCAGATCTGAACGCCAAAGAGGTCAAGCGAGGTTCAGGGTGGCATCCATGAGGCAATGCGATAACATCTCAGCCAACCCACCTGATTGCCTAAAAAATTATTATCATGACTCAAATTCTTCTGTCTCTTTTTGGGTGGATAAACAACAAAATTTACGGCCGTCATTTTTGATGGCCATCTAATTCTAATTTTTTACATTGGTCACATCTAGGTCAACCCACCAAACGCCCTGCAAATAATAATAAACATTGCTCAACTCTCTCTACCTCTTTTTGGGTGGACAGTCAAGTTTATATATATACTAGAGTGCCTCCGCTGTCAAAATGACCTCGTAGAATTTGTGATGGCCTTCATTGATCCTAATTTTCCTATTACTCTGGGAATGAGCAGCGCCAAGCTCTAATTCGGCTATTTGCTGAAAATTCTGAGCTCTGTATCCAGGATACTGATGCTGTCATAAAGCTTGGAAGGTTTTTCTCAAGTGAAATGTTCTGTTGCAAAAAAGAACCCAAATTGGAGAAAATTATTTACTGCCAAGGAAGTCTCGTGTTCTTTTCCCGCCATCTGATCTCTGAAGAATATCTTGCCACTTACTCCGATTATTTCGACTGTTATGCAGCCAATAAAAGCATCAGCGTAAACTCAGGGCAGCTGAAGTTTCGATGAAGGATAACGAAGAAGAGAGCACGAATACGATGCAAATGAGTGCTTAGAGAAGCTGTGCGCATTACATTGAGTGAACGTCAACGTTGGAAAAGAAAGAACTGCATTGAGGTATGCGTTTGCCGTTATCTACAACCTGGCCTATTTTCTACCGATCAGTTTTTGAATGAAGTGAACAAAAATGTGTTTCGATATATGGAAAAAATTATGAAAATCAGATTCATTAACTGCGTTAAGAGAAGCTGAAATCGATCCACATGAAAGCGCAACCTGGCTATAAAATCTGAAACCGGCATATTTTTCGCCTATCTATTTCGTTATAAAGTGTACAATAATGAGAGGCATTGGTTGTATTTTTCTCTCCCTGCCCTCAAGGTTTTTGGGAGAGAGACTAGTGCTGCGTGCGGAGCGCACTCTTTCACTTTGGAGGCTGTCATATGTCGAACTAATCAGTTCTGTCGGTGCTTCGTGCCCTGGTCGGCTAAAGTTTGGAATTTGTTGCCTGCATCGGNCGTTTTGGGCTTCCCGGTGTTGCAAATGCTTCATTTGGGTTGTATTACCTGTCCGTGGGAGCTCAAGTGTGAAGTTTTAATAATAATAATAATAATAATAATAATAATAATAATAATAATAATAAGAGTGTGACACGAATGACACAAATATATAAAAAATAAACACACGACGGTGTTAATTATCTAGTTTGATTTTTACAGTAATATTTCTTAGTATAGATCTTGGAATAACATACTAAAGGGGCGCGCACGTACACTAATTCCTACCAGAGCCAAGGAGGTCTGATAGAGAGGGGGGAGCCAGGAGCCTCGTCTGTGAAGCTCAAGAATCGGGTGTGGCTTTCAAGTGTGGCTGCTGCCAGTCGCCGTATGCACCAATCACGATATTAATACATCAGTTTTTTGCTCCCCCGCAAAACTCCTTGCTCCCGCGTCACTTCCACCAATGTGATTCATGAACGCATCACTGCCACAACGGACTTGGTTGACCCACTGGCGAGCCGATCTTAAGGTAGCATGGTTCCAAGGAGGTTATAATGGGAGGAGGGAGCCTTAGCACTCTTTCGGCTAGTGCACACTGCACACATGGCTGAGTCACGTGACTGAAGCTGAACTGCTGTGATGCAATGGGCTGATGGCCGTGGTCAGCACATATTAATTAAGGGAGATACAGACAGGCAGTTCTTCAATATTTTTGCAAAAAAATTGTGTCTGAAGATTGATATCAACGTGCTCACTTTGCTACTTCTATCTTCAGTTGGTATACAGGATACAAGTTTCATTTACATACCTCCATCCGCTCGATATTTCGTCGATGGTTAATGGCTATAAAACGCTGAACTCACGACTCCTTTCTATACGGGCTGTGTTCAAGGATTATGAGACTAACAGGTTAACCCAGGGGGCGGAGCAAAGCTGTAGTGCATCATTGGAAATGGGCTCTTGACATCATAAAAACTTGGTACCTTTATCAATAGCTTTTGTGCGTTGTTTCTTTATAATTTTATTTGGCCGTGCTCAAATGTCCTACAATCTTTATAGTTGCGCTAAAACATGTTTCAAAGTATCCACAAACTTTTTTAGCTCTATGAAGGATAAAATTTCATTTTTATTTAGGTTGTTTTTTCCGTAACAGGCACGCACATGGTCGGATAGTTTCGGTAAAATGTTTGCCTAAGCTGTGCCATCGCGCAAGCGTCGTTAACATATTCGCCTCTCCTAATCGTAAAAACTTCAGTATCATTGGAAAATAATGGACTTAACATTCACCAGTTTCAACAACATTATTCTGTTAGACAGTTTAGGTATGGGGAATACGATTAGGTAATTTTCTGCAAGTTAGTGACCCTACTGTTATATTGCTGTAACGTGCGCGGCGTAAAGCAGCTGATGTTTTTTTTTTTTAATTTTACCGAGCAATTGTATGGCTTCTGCGCATTCTATATAGAGTTTTGCTTTGATGTTTCTTCGCCGGAAGGAAAGTAATTTTTTTGTCCTCTAATGTTTCTCTTACCAATTTTGTTGAAAAAGTTCTTCTCTCTCGGCGTTCAATCGCTCGCATCTGAGCCAATTTTTGTTGCAGCGGTTTGAAATTATAGAGCATAGCAAATCACTGGTAGAAGACGAAAATAAATCGAAAACATTGCTGTTTTCACGCATATAAATCCATCTTTAGAATGCCATATTTTTCTCCATAAAACTCACTTGATTTATTGCATTTTAAAGACGATAAACTTGGCTGTTAAAGTGCTGATGCATGCAGGCATTTGCCGGTTGAATTCGTCTGCTCTTTTACAAGCCTTGCAACGAACGTTCTTTCAAAATTATATCTTTCAGAGAGCTAAAATAGTTTGAAGATGTTTGATACATATTTTTATGCAACTTTAATGATTGTAGGATATGTAGAACACTCTGGAGGCCTAAATGAAATCATGATGAAACAATGCAAAATAGCTACAGATAGACGTACTCGGTTTTTATGACGTCATCGTTTCGTACGTCCGCCGCGCGCAAGCGCCGCCTGCTCGGCAGTGCGCTAACCTGTTCCCGTTAATTATCCCTGGGCTGCGTGAGGCAATGCCCTCTCCAATCGGAAACGCCACTCAGCCAGTTCCAGGGAAACTTTCACTTGAACAAGAGAGGGTGCACTCCTCCCATTACAACCTCCTTGCATGGTTCCCTCCTCCCTGTTAGAGCTCCTTGACCGGAGCCTGTGGGCCTTTTTTCTCTTGCCTGCCAATCTGGCTTGTAGCGAGAGGGGGAGGAGGTGCGAGGCAACAGAGGTCGGCATCCCGATTATGTTACGATGGTACGATGGCCATCGCGGCATGGGAATCGGAACCAAAAATCGCCAATTTTCATCGGCGATGACCTACGATGAAATGGCCGTCGGCGATGGCCATCGTAGAGTGTCACAATTGGCTCAGACCACAAACATCGAATAAAAGCAGCATGTCTTATAACCTCGGCCTGTGTGCGATTTTCAAACCAGTAATACTATTCCTGGCTGATGAAAGGTACGAAATGTAAGGCCCAGGTTATTAATTGACATTGTTAGATCTGGGAAATGTATTAAAATTTAGTTTGTAAACCCCTCTTTGTTTTAATGTTTCTAAAAATGAATGTTTCAAACTAGTAAGCCTGTTTTTCTATAACTATAGGCTTATTTCATCGGCATTGTAAGTACAACCGATGACGATGCCCATCGTATGCCGTCGCCGATGGGATGTTCAGCTATTTCATCGGACCATTTCTTCCTCATAACGATATCGCCGATGGAGAAAATGGCCATCGCCGGTTGTTTGGTACGATTTCTATCGGACCGTCGCTATCGCCGATGGAGTTTTGCGATGTACCATCGTAACATCGTAGTTTTTCCTATGGCGATGGTCTACACACCATCACCATCGTATAATCGTCGATGGCCATCGTGCCAGGCAGCAGGCTCATGCTCTTCTTCAACTGCCTTAGTTGCACATACTGTCCACGTCTATGGTACTAAAGTTTAGATTTTCTATTTTCCTGAGGAGGCGATTAACATAGCCCTGTGTATCTTGTATACCAGCACCCTAAAGTTTCCGTTCCGTCATGAACATCAGTTTGTCGGTGTCAAAATTTGTTCCTAGATTTTGCTAGCAAATTTCGCTAGCTAGTTAGTACTAATATGGTGCGCAAAGAGCTTTGATAGGGAAGAGGGAACCAAGCTTCCGTAAGAACGGCTCGCCAGCGAGTCAACAAAATCCGGTGTTGTTGTGACGCGTTCATGAATCTCATTGCTGGAAGTGACGCGGGAACTTGGACTTTTGCGGGGGAGCAACAAAAAACTGATGTACTATTTTGCGATTGGTGAATACGGCGACTGGCATCAGCCACACTTGAAAGCCACACCCCACTCTTGAGCTTCACAGACGAGTCCCCTTGCTCCCTCCTTTCTATCAAACCTCATTAATGGTGCAGGTTATTTAACTGCTCCGTAAAACTGGCTGGCACCCGGTCACTCAGCGAGGTTGGCTGCCGAAGTTGAAAGTATCAAGAGTGGGAGAGTTCAAGCCACTTGACAAGGCAGCAACGGCAAGCGACGGTGGCTGGTGGCTCCTTCCAGTAAAATATTTACTCTAAGGTATAGATGGCATAACAATTAAAGATGAGGAATTGAACGCGAAGCAAGATAGACAGTTGAAACTTTGTTACCCGCGAGTGCCACGACGAGCTTTTCGCCGTACCTCAGCTCATCATGTGGGAGGGGGAATGTTCACGAAACATATATCGTTGCAATTTCAAGGAAATTTTGGTAGTTTATCATAACAGGTTGTAACTATGATACCGAAAGATGACAAGAAATATAATAGCCTGATATAATTAGACTCTTACTGTATTTATATATTTCGCGTCTGCATCTTAATGGAAAAGATAGGTGAAAAATAGGCCAGGTTGCACATTTTGTAATTAAGTCACGTTTTAATATAGAATCGATGACCAGGTTTTAGGAGATGGCGAAAATGGGATCCTTATCTACAAACAATGAAGGCCAATGTGTATTTATCTGTTCATTTTGTGTTACACTTTAAGAAAACAGAGACAAAATTTAGCCAGGTTGGACACCGCATTCATCCTGTCAAGCTTCATTGAGAACTGATTGCTAGAAAGTTGACGAGGTTGCCATTGATGGCAAACGTATCTTAATCAGCGACAGTTAAAATTCAAACAATGAAGGTATCGAAGGCTTAGTCTGATTTGCGCGAGTATTTCCTTCTCGTTGAATCGAATCGATGGCAAAGTACAGGGCGACCTTAAGTCTAAATGCACTTCTATATTGCTGAAGTTAAAATCGCAGAGCTGAATATATCTGAAGCTTTTATAAGCACTCTCATACATCTTTATTCTTAGTTTCTTAATGCAATGAATTTTCTCCATGTGAGAGAGAGAAAAACAAAGGTTCGATGCTCAGCGGTTGTGAAACAGTTGAACTCTCATCCCCAGGTGCTTTTAGGTTAACAGTTATAATAACTAATGTATGATAAAAACTAGAACGTCTTGTGGCGTATGACCATCACCCGCGGTGGGAGCAAATTTCATTGCCGTCATTTTTGATGGCCTGCTAATAATAGTTTTTTTTTGCATGGGTCACATTGAGCACAACCCACCAGACTCCCAGCAAAAAAAAATTGTGAATATAGCTCAACTCCTTCTATCTGTTTTGGGGTGGAAAGCAAATTTCAACTCCGTCATTATTTATGGCCAGCTAATCCTAGTTTTTTGGCATGTGACACATCGAGGGTAACCCACCAGACTCCCTGTAAAAATTCATGAACGTTGCTTCACTCCTTTTACCACTTATTGAGTGGAGATATATATACATATACAAAAATATAATGTCGACTAATCATAAAATTTGACATTTCGGTATTAATCTCGAGTCATCAGAACGACAGTTAAAAAGAAATGAAAGAGTAAAAATAGTAATTTATTTCGAATTATAGAGTGGAGTCTAGGTGCTGTCGCGGGGGAAGTCTAAAACACGAATAAACAAAGCAACTTCGAAGACCGGTGGTCAGTGCCTGTACAGTCAGCGGATGTGTAATGAAGGCTTAGAGCAGAGGTCATAATATTAAGGCAGGATCTTGTTCTATGGATGTAGAGGGACTCTAATGTTGGGAGTTCGATTGGGTTAGAAGATTCTATGATGGCGAAGTTATTCCTGCTGAAGGATTTTTTTTTTGCTCAGCATGCAGCCAGGGAGCTGAATGTGAGGGTTTTACGAGTGCTAAACAGGTTCGACTAGATACACTTAAATGTTAGTCAGCGCTACCGATGTACGAGGCATTACAACCCATGTATTTGAAACGGTAGATAACACTCGACAAAAGTGGTGTGGGAAGTTTGTCTTTTAATTTAAAGTAGGACCCTATGGTAAATGTTTTTTGTATGAAAATTTGAAGTTTATATGTGAGAAACCTTCAGGGAAGAATGCTTTCGAAGTGCTTACCGCACTAACAGGCTTTGTTCTAATACGGAAGCGAGTGAAAAAAGTCTAATTTACGGACGAAAGGTTTATTAATGCCGGAATCGAACAGTTTGTCTAGGAACAATTTGCAGTAGTGGTCCAGAAAAGGTGTGGGTTACCGATATTTTTGAAAAATGTTCGGAGAAAGTCAACTTCATTTGAGAATGCAGGTAGGAGGGAGACAAATGGTATGCTGAAAATTGTAAGGTATTTACTGCATTAATTTTAAATTGATCGTAGCAGTGGCTGGCAAAGCTTGTCCCGAGGCCTGAGAATGTGGGTCTTCTGTAAACTCTAGTGCTTAGTGCAGAGTCTTGGTCAGTTATTAAAACATCTAGAAAAGCTAAAGTATTATTTGATTGGTTTTTGGCAGTGAATTTAATATTTGGATGTTTACTATTTATATATTGCAGAAATAAATTAGAATCAGTTTGATTTTTGAATATGAGCAAGGTGTTATCTACATAACGTTTATAGTGGATTGGTCTGAAGTCATTAGGGCAATTGTTGAACCAAAGAGTTTCGTGATGACGACATAGGAAGATATTTGCTAACGAGGGGCTTAGTGGGGAACCCATCGAAACTCCCTCTATTTGATTGGGCAGTCTATTGTTAAACATGAAGAAAGAATCTTTAAAAGACTGAGGAAAGTTCTGAAGGTAGGTTGTCCGTGTTGTGGAATAGGTCCGTGCTATCAAAAACTTTGTTACAAATAATATCTATAGTTTCGTCCCCGGGAATGTTGGTAAAAAGAGATGTGATATCAAAGCAGGATGAGTTGGCATTAGGAGGCAATTGAAGGTTCTTGATACGGTTTCGAAATTCATTTGAATTACGCAAGGTATACTGATTGGTTGATAAAGGTTCAAGTAATGGCATTAGGAATTTTGCAATACGGTAGGAGAGTGTTTTATGGGAGCAAGAATTGATCGTAAGGGGCACCGGCCTTGTGTACCTTTGGAAGCCCGTATATGATTCCAGGGGACGCTTCTGAATTGTAAAGTGAACAGTAAATCAATTAGTGATGATGAATTGGTCTAACAATTTTTTTTTCAGAAATCTATAAATTTTGTCGATAATTTTGAGAATAAGTTGGAAAGGATCGGTATGTGAGTCAAAAACAGTGAGCTTAGCTGTATCGGCCAGGATTCTTTTCTTTTGATTGTACTGGTTTTTATCTAGAATGATAACGCTTCCTCCCTTGTCGGGTCTGCATACGATAATGGAATTTTCTTTGTGAAAATTTGATAGTAGAGATAGATCAGACCTAGAAAAATTGAAAAAAAAAAAACACTTTACGTTTACTGTAGGAGGTGTAAATACTGTTACAAGTTTCTTTGATTTTGTTTTTATTTCGGCAAATGAAAACTTAGGGCAAAGTGGTGGAGCTTTCAGTCTGTTGGCTAAGCCCTCGAAACTAATGAAATGTTTGTAATAATCCGGTTTGAATATGAGTAGGCAGAACTTTAGGCCAAATGACAATAGAAATTTGAGGCGTGGTTGAGTTTCTATCTGTGAATTTCTTATTGTTGCACTGTACGAAAAGAACATGACTGAGATAATCGATAAATTTCTTATTGTTGTACTGTACGAAAAGAACATGACTGAGATAATCGATAAATTTCTTATTTTGCACTGTACGAAATGACCATGACTGAGATAATCGAGAAATGAAAACGAATCTTTTATCGGAGATAAAAGGGTTTACGTGAATTTGCATGGTTTGTTATATTACTAAGTTGGGCTTCAATTTCTTAATCTAAGAGTTTTGATTGCTATGATCTGTATAGTTTGCTGTTCTGGAGTGACTGACGGTATAATTGGCAACGAAAGAATTTTGGGATGACTTGATAATCTATGCAGCATGTTAGGAAGTTTACATCTAATTTCGATTTTTCAAGTTTCCTATATAGTTTTTATATTTTCTAAAAATTGATGCGCCGCGTTGTCCATATCTGTTCAATACTGTGGCGGCTATTGATTTGTTTACTGGAAACCTAATTTTAAGGAGGATGAGGTAGATGAGGTTAATGATGACCACTTTGTAATTGGCGGAAGATAGACGGTTTAGAAAAGTAATTGTGGAAATTGTTCCTAGCTATGGGGAAGTTTTCAAAAGTGCACTGGGTCTCCCGCAGTAAGTCGCGTAAGAGAATGCAGGGTCGACATTATATTTAGTCGATATTATACCTAGTGTTTGAGATTTATACAAATATAATACAAATGTTTCATAGATTTTTCGACTGTAGCCAATTCCCTTCGTTTCAGCCCCTGCACTACGTACAGACATACAGAAACTCCAAAAACGACAGTTTACAGCCTGTATTGCTTCTCGTTCAATTCATATACAAATATATTTAAATCTTCAACGGAAACAATATCACCGCTCTTCGCTTGGCTCGCGGGTGATGAACAGGATTAAAAAATTGATTTAAGATCATCCCAAAAATTTGGTCAGTTGCTGTTCGTAACATTCCCGACCGTTCTTGGGAATTTCAAGAAGATCCGTTCGAAGTTGTTTGAGTTATGCTACTAAGAGAAAACATGCAGACAAACAAACAAACGGTGGAATGGATATTCGCCGAAAGTTAATCATCTGTTCCTCCAGATATACCTAACATTCCCTGTAAATTTAAAGAGATATGTCTATAAATTTTTTATCTATTTTGGTGACAGACAAACAGCCAGACAAGCTCTGGCAAAAACATAACCACTCTCGCGAAGAGAGAACTGTTAGTGAGCGGTTTTGTGCTCAGAAAGCAGGAATTAATATCTGATGAACTCAGTAGCAGAGTAAGAAGACATTCGTGGCGAATATTGTGATCCAATTTGCTTTTCCCTGAATGTAAATTCAACTATATATTTTTATAACATGCACGTTCTAATGTAAAAACTATATCGTAAAAAAAATTATATTCCTTGCCCTTTTTATACAAATTATGATGTCGCTTTTGAAGAGCATCTCAGTGCTGACTGACATTCACGCAGAGCACCATCCGGGTCGGGATTCAGCCAGTGCGAGCAGTACGTGGTGTCCTGGACGGGCGAGACTGTCGATGTAACCAACTACACTACCGGTGAGGGTTGTCTGCGTTTGTAGAGTTGAGTGCCTAACTATGTGGGTCTCCAGTGGGTAGGAACAAGTTCACCTCTAAAACTCGATGAAAAACTTCATTCTACATCTATATGGTAAGTGGTTTTCTTCAACCCACGTAACATATCAGAGCATTAGTGTCATTCGCAATATACGTACACTTGTTGAATTTTTAACTTACTGAGAGAGATAAAGCCATTCAGGTGGAAATAATTCACAATTTCCACGATAACAATGACAATACTAACTACTGTCTAGCTTGTGCCTACTTAAAGCATGAGCGAGCAGGCGAGAGATACGTTTCTTATTTTGCCAATAAAGGAACTTGTTGCACCCGCCTTAATTGTGTAAATAGCATCATATAGAAATACAAGCGGTACAAAATTGTGCGCACTTAGTTACGTCGATTATTTTCTCGTCAAAATTGACGAATTTGTACACGGCGATAGTAGTTCGTCATTGGCAATCTCTTCGAAAACTTTTTTTTTTTAATGTCAAGAGTCGTTTTCGAGGTGCTTGCATCCCAGAATTGTGTCCAACCTATTGGTATGTTTCGCGTGCTTGTTTTGGAAGTGTAAAACATAAGTTTCCTCCCCTGCACTGTCACCGCAGTATTGTAGTTGATTTTGTCAGGCACCAAAGAGGTCTTTTCTGCAGTGATTGACACCTTCGATATTCTTACAATAAATTCACAATTGAAGCAATAATTATTGATTCAAACAACAATATTCATAATATTTTCAACAATTAGCCACCGCTAGTTACACAACAAACGCAACAATGGTGTGCTAGAGTGATAAATAATATGCAATGGAAAGGACGTACGAGAATTTTTTCACGGACCTGATTGCTGGAGTAATTTAGTGTTAGAAGATTACCGATAGCTCAACTTGGTTTCATATTTTCTGTGCATAAAATTTTATAATACTTGCATGCAAGGCAAGCTTTAATATCGTTAAATATTAGCTCAAATTTACTCTCATATTCTATTTTGGGCCTTCTGTACACTTGCAGATTAAATTAAGTTGCGAATGCACTGCTACAGGCTTACCCAGATATCGCAGCTCTCCGGCACAGGTGTCCGTAGGGCGGCGCTGCTCTGCGGATTGATTTGAAATGAAATTTTACTTGGAGTGCTAGAAAGGTCATTTGAAAATATTTTTTCATATTATAAAGGCGTGTTCCATTGGGACATAAATGCATTGTGCTTAGCTTAAATTGAGCTGAGAGTTAATTCAGACCGTTATTTTCGCCACTTTGACTTGAATTTATGGCACTAAGCGTACCTGATTTGGGCCGAAAACTCAATTCTGCTCCGGAGGTATTTTGAATTTTTTTTAAGCGTAATGAACTAGACTTTACCCTCATGTAAACAACAATGATGGCAAAGAAACAATTTTTTTCCTTTTGGCGAATTAATATTAAAACAAAAGGAAGAATTATTGCAATTTTAACACTTAAAACAATTATTTTTTTTTAGATTATTAGTTCGGTTTCTTAGAGAGCAGTATCAGAATAGGAGGAAACTTATTTTTAAGGCTAACTTAAGCATATTGCTCTGACATCATATACTCATACTATGGATTGGTAAAATGATAGAAACATGTGAGTCACTCGCGCGGACGAGTGTTGTGCCATCACTGTCGCGTCCGATGTTTCACAAATAACCCACAAAAAGTCTACTGAGCCCTGTAGTTCCATACCTCTAACACAACCTTAGGGAACGATACGGTTGCAGCTTGCGAATACAAAATTTATGAGACGTACTTGCAAGGAAGCTTAACTTTTCAGTGTTTGGAACGTAGGAGAGGTTTTGCTTGTGAAATCACAGGGTAGGTTAATATTTTACAGCTTAAGTCACAAAATCCGTTCGACTGGGACACGCTTAATTAAATCGGTGCGAAAAGTCAAGTCAGGTCAAGTCGGGACAGCGATGTCCCAATCGAACACGTCTTGCGGCACGTCCTCACTGGAGAGCATTTGGTAAACAATGGAACACATATTTTCTACCTGTAGCACAACCTGCTGCTGCGTTGCTTCGATAGTATCCAATTCAAAAATGGTCTGCTTTATAAGTCAAAATTCCAAAATATCTAACAATCATGATGTTCAGAGTACGAAGGATTTAGTCCTCATATGTTTAGTTTCAAAATTGCTTAGTTTTCAACATGTCCAGCTTTTAAAAGCCCAAATTTAAAAAAAACTTAACGACCGATATAACTTCAGTAGGATATCGAGGTCGAATATGTTAGACGAGGTCCTATTATGTTAGACGAGGTCCTATTATGTTAGACGAGGTCTATTATGTTAGACGAAGCCCTATTACGTTAGACGAGGATCTATTATGTTAGACGAGGTCTTATTATGTTAGACGAAGTCCTATTATGTTAGACGAAGTCCTATTATGTTAGACGAAGCCCTATTATGTTAGACGATGTCCTATTATGTTAGACGAGGTCTTATTATGTTAGACAAAGTCCTATTATGTTAGACGAGGTCCTATTATGTTAGACGAGTTCCTATTATTTTAGACGAAGTCCTATTATGTTAGACGAAGCCCTATTATGTTAGACGATGTCCTATTATGTTAGACTAGGTCTTATTATGTTAGACAAAGTCCTATTATGTTAGACGAGGTCCTATTAAGTTAGACGAGGTCCTATTATGTTAGACGAGGTCTAGTATGTTAGACGAGTTACTATTATGTTAGACGAGGTCCTATTATGTTAGACGAAGCCCTATTATGTTAGACGAGGTCCTATTANGAGGTCCTATTATGTTAGACGAAATCCTATTATGTTAGACGAGGTCCTATTATGTTAGACGAGGTCCTATTATGTTAGACGAGGTCTAATATGTAAGACGAGGTCCTATTATGTTAGACGAGGTCCTATTATGTAAGACGAAGTCCTATTATGTTAGACGAGGTTCTATTATGTTAGACGAAGTCTCATATGTTAGACGAGGTCCTATTATGCTAGACGAGGTCCTATTATGTTAGACGAGGTGCCTAAGTAAAGATGATCAGATAGAATATGTTACGAAAGATGATGCATTTATAGATAAGAATGTCTCTCTGTGCATGTAGGTTGATATGGCATTTTAAATTTTATTTTCGGATTATTGGACGACAACTAGGTTAGACAACTTCACTGTTGGACCATATTTCCTTTGAACCGTTTTGTCATTGGACATCATAGTGTTTTGTTTGTTGTGTTGCCCTTCGACTCCCTTCGTAGAATATCTTAAAATGATAAACTTGCAATTGGATAGTTTGTACTTAGGGATTTTGAGTGTTATTCGGTGCTCTACAGCGTATTCTTTCTTCTTTGATGTTGGAAGGAGCAGTAAAAGTCTCGTTTTGTAGTTTCTCCAAAGATTTGAAAACTAAACCCATTTGATGGTGAACCTAAAATAGCTTGCTGCGTTTTATACCGGTTCACCTGAGCCATGAGTCTGTCTGTGAGTCAATAACTTGCTGCTGGAGATCGTCAATATAGGAGCTATATTTATAACTTGCTGCGCTGGTACTAAACTCAGTTTTTACGATATTTTCCGTAAAAAAACAACCAATACATTGATGAATGAAACAAGTCAGATATTGAAGTTAGCAAACTTTTTTTCAATTTCCTAAAGCTCCGCCCACCCAGTCATTTATTCTATATATTCCAAAGTTGATCTAAAAAACTGTATGCACTTTTTTAAAGTCTCGAAGTCTTAAGTTTTCGTATCCATTGTCCAACTTCATCTGCAGCTGATTAAATACATATTCAAGTTAACGCACTATACTCTTAAGTAAGTAGCGATGCAGCATTATTTGGTTGAAAGTTAAAGGAATTAATTAAGCAGAGGTGGGTACCACCTCCGGCAACGAGGCGGTAAGAACGCTCCACACGAAATCGTTAGTGCTTTACCGTTACGGAAATACGGGTTAAATTACCGCTTTGCCACAACCAGATGTTGGACAACCTTTAAAACGGTAACGGTAAAATATTAGGGAAAATTTGGAACGTTTTAATCAGTTAATCTAGATAAGACAAATAATTAAATACGATGATATATTGATAATATATTAAAAATGTCGCATTTTAGTGATATTACGGATTAAAGCGGTTCACAATATTATCTATCATGAATCTTGATCCACATACCACAATTTTCTTTACCAGTGCGATCAACTAAACTAGTGAACTACAACTACATCTTATCGTGCTTCAACTAAATAGTCTGAAATTTGTAGTGAGCTTTTCCTTTTGTCTTACTATGTCTATTTGCATGGTGGACTGTTTGTGTAAAGTAGATAACAATATTGCTTTTATTCCCGCTGAAAATACAAGATTTTGTACTGAAATGAACCGTTTCTTCTATTACTTAAGCATATTAGAAGATTTTTAAAACTTGTATGAGGTGGTTAGAAAATTTTTACGGAAATTCAGCCTAATTTGGTGATCTTTAAGCCAATTTTGAATTTTACAGCTTCAAGATAGCAGCACCGCATTATTAACACTTTATTATTGGATTACCGTTACAGCTATGTCGATAACGCTGGTAATTTTTTTTAAATTACCACTTTACCGACACCGGTGTAGTGGCAGGTGGAGCCAGGCCCTACATTTATAATCACTAAATACGCTTTATAGCTCGAATATCCCCGGCCGGCGGACCACAGCAACTTCTTTCCAGCGAAGGTTAAATAACTTAGAGAATATCATCAACACTAAGAATGACCGTCGTGTGTTTCTATATTTATATTTTTATTTATTTATAGGTTTCGTGTCACGCTCTAAACGAAATAGATAGGCAAAAAATTTGCTCTGACCTTTCTGATTTCATCAGAGAATTCATCTGCTCGAAGATTGTGGTCATCCTGCCAAGCTTCATAGAAAACTGCATGGTAGGCAGAAAATTTTCCGGGTTGCAGATGATGGCACTCGAACAGTACGTCTGATTCCGATCTTTCTTTGACAACGAAGGCCACTCGATGAAGATGCATACAGCTTCTTTAAACGATCTCTTCGATCGTGTTATGTGCTCTCTTCTGAGATTTCCTTCATTCAAACTTCAGTTGATACTCTTATTTTGTTATTTTGGTAATTATCGAGGCAACTGGTAAGATATTCTTGAGCGGTCAGCAGGCGCGTAAAGACCACGATGATTTCTCGGCAGTAAGGAATTTTCTCCACTTATTTTGGGTTCTCCCTTAAACAGAAAAAGTATCTCTTGAGGAAAAGTTTTTCGAGTCCCAGTTATATGCCACCCTCGAGTATCTTGGATACAGAGCTCTGTATTTATTAGAAGCAATATCGACTACAAGCCAAGGAGCTTCTATAGAGAAGGAGGGAGCCCTGCGGCCCAAATACAGATTTGCCAATGAGTCAACCAGATCTCTTATGGCTGTGAGATCTCATTGGTGGATGTCACGGGGAGCAGTGAGTTTCACGAGGGAGCAGCAGACAAACCGAGAAACTGATATGTGATTGCTGCATACGCGACTGGCTGCAGCCATAAAAGACTCTTTACTGATATGCGATTGGTGCATCCGATGACTGGCTGACAGCCATAAGAGACTCTTGAGCTTCAACGAGCTAGGCTACTGGCTCCCTCCTTCTCTATACAAGCTCCTTGCTACAAGCAAAAAACATCGCTTTTGTGTATCATCATAAGAAAGCTTGGTGTTGTTCAGCCCTGCACATTTATCTGTACGGTTCCCTAATTCAAGTTGGCAGTTGCGCAGCATCCTACACAAGGAAGTTAATAAGAGCCTTACATGTATAGAAGGGAGCTCAACCGTCTACCTTAAATAGTTGATAACCTGAGAAATCATACAGTGCATGTCCCGCCAACACGCGGAACTACCCAGACAGGGAGCACCCTTCTATACATGTGTTTCTCTGCCTTATTGACAGCGCGGGCCTTCTAGTGTCATAATATTGAGTACACAACGACGATCAAGCTGAGAAAACGCACGAAAGAACTGATCAATACAAAACAGTACAATTCTAAATTTCACTCACAAAGACCTTGTTACCACCTCATGCGGGGTGGCACGACAGGCAGTACTCAATAGGTCAATATTTATCAGTTAGTCATTTCGAATATGAGAGCACAAGTCAAGTTTCCACGGAACAAAAGATGAGGTTACAACAATTTCCTCATTAAACCAATAACTGCAATACGCATTTTACCAAAAATCTTCAGCAAAAACGTTATGGAAGGCAGTAGTTCGGTACATATTTACAACAAAAACCCAACAGGGAAAAATAACAAGGCGACAATAAAGTTACCAAGTCATCATACACCATAATGCGCTAACACTTTGCCAGGTAACTTATAAACAGGTAGAAATACATCAAATCATATCGGAGTATAGAAATACATCAATTCATCTCGGAGTAAGTACGCCAATCGAAGCACAAAACTTAAGGTAACATAATTTCGACTCCTTAGATCAATGATTTTAGTACACATTTCCCAAAAACTCTTCAGCAAAAAAATAAAATTATCTACACCGATAAAGTTACGAGGTTATTCGCGTAACGAAAAGTCGTCGCTTTCAGAAAATAGAAGTACCAATACATATAGATGAAATCTCGCCCCTTTTATGAGTGATTAGTCCCTACACCTCACACGGTAAAAGTCCTCAATCAGTTAGACACCTAATAGCCCTACGACAAAACAATACCCTTTCACGACAGGCAGGAACAGTTCAGCGGTGGCAAGGTACGACAGGATACCAACTAGAAGTCGATGCAGGATTTTCCAAGTTCCGAGTTAGAAGAGGCGCCAGCGGCAGACATCGGCGGCCGAGACATCAGCGACCGAGTCATCAGACGCAGAAACATCAGCGGCAGAGACATAGTGTGAAAGAACAGGTCGCTGGCTGTCTCAGTCTTCCGGCACCTGATGGTCACACCCTCCGGCCTGAACGTAGATGAGAAAAGTAAGGAAAGAGATGCAAAGGTATGGGAAACGAACGGCTTCAGTGGTAAAAACAGAAAGAACAAGCAAGAAACTGGAAATTAAGCAGCAAGAAATATGGGTGAAGTACAAAACGAGAGAAAAGTAGAAGTCATAGGCGTACGGGGTGAGGTTTGCTTGGTGAGTAACACTCGATTTGCCTGAATTTTACAAATTACAAGAGCTTTTCTGATTTGCTCTACATCAGAGGGAACACTATCAAATAACTGATAAGTGATAGCAACTTGAAAAGGAAATGCATGGTAAAACTAGGGGTGTGGCGATGCAATTATTCATTACTATTATTATTTTGTAGATGTAGATTTCCATCTATCCTTAGCTACCGATGCCGGCTATTTTCCAAAGCCGATTACACCCTTTATCATTTCTTAATATAATTATAGTAATTGGTAAATTATGATTTTATCTGATTTCTGTATTTAAGCTATGTAGGGCTTGATCTATCCATTACATTTATAAGAAATTGGCCAAAATTAGTAATGGAAGCTCCGTGAAAATTTGTACCTTCCTTAGAGTTTTGGAAAACTTGTGTTATGGCATTTAATGGCGTGTGTTAGCTTATATGAGTTACCTGCACCACAGCATATTAATATCGACCTCATTTCCTATCTGTAGTGATACTACGTGAAAATAAAAACGAAGCAATGATGATTCAGCAGTGGTATTGCATGTAGCGCATCAAATGCTGTATAAGTCACCGGAACAATGTATAACACTGCCCAACAAATTAGTTTTCCTAAGCAGTTTCAGATTTTTCAGCTAATATTGGGTAACTTAAATCCGCTGCTGACGAATATGGTACCCATTTCTCTCAATCAAGTGAGTTTTTTTTTGTGCTCAGCCGGTTATAAAAAAAACAAAATTTTGACTATATTAGACGTTATCGATTGGGTCGTGAAAGATGATTAGAGCCAAGCGTACTAGAATTGACTCGTCTAAAACTTCAAACTGGTGCGCTGGCTTCGACCTGGTGATTTGAGTTTCAGGTTGTTGACACGTCATAGTAGGTTACTTGTGACACTACCAGAAACTTGAATTATACCGTTAAATAGAGTTGTTAATGGCTCAATATAATTTGGTTGCTTCTAAGGTTTGCAATGCGATTGAATGTGACGATGTCAAAGTTCCTCTGTATACAGTTCCGTATAAATCAAGTCGAATGGGTTTGGCTCTAATCGACTTTAACTACCCAATCCAACGCGTCCTATATCGGTAAGTCACTGGCCAAGATCTTGAACCAAAATAAGATTTATGTATATTCAATTGAATTACAGTTTTATTGGTGCTGAGTCCAAATATCACCTTGGTTTCCACAAGTCTGCTCAGCTTTCTCAACCACCAGATGTTTTTACTTCTTTGAGTTAGTACTATACTTGTACAAGTATCTTCGCTTTATGTAATTTTGAAAATAACTATCGTAGTGCACATTATGTTTATATCGTAAACGTCATTTTATCACTCATAACAAGTCAATGTTCGTGTTAAGTGATATGATATAGTTTCAGGGAGATGTTTCACGATTATATCCGTTGTAGTCTGTTGCATCTTCCTTGGATTGAATGTCATTCATGACTGAAATCCAGTCATGAACTTCATAGCGTGCTTACTCTGTTCACCGTCTACCATTAAGGTGCAGATCGAATTCGAGAGATCTGATTTTTTTATCATCGGTGTAGAAGAAAATCCTGACTTGATGTAGAGAAGTTGGTGTCATTTTCGTTTTCACTGTACCGAAATTTTATTCGATCTGCTGACAAAACTGGGGCTTACTACAAAAACGCTTTTTGTAACATATGTGTTACATTTTTGATTGATGATAACTTTATAAGAGGTCTTATTTAAATTGAAACTGGATTCTTAGTATCAATATAATATTAACCACAAAAGTAAGAAAGTACAGTACAACACGCGTATTCTTTCATGAACTTCTCCCCGAAGCCATCCATATTCAGCAGTAAAAAACATTGGCCGGTTATAGTTCAGAAACTTAACCTAATTGAGGAAAACCAATGTGATATTTGGAATGAGCGCATTGACAATAATCTAAGTCAGTCAGAAGATCGAGTTGTTTGAAATCTGCTAGGCACAAAAAAAAAAAAAAACTGACATGACCCAAATAATCTCTTCTCCTACGAGACATGAAAATGTCTTACATCTTCTCTTCGTAGATAACGCACAATTGATTGAGAATATTGAAATCCAAGATACAATATTTCCTGATCATAGCCATGTAGAAACAACAACTCAGCTTGATGAATGCGATTCAAATAGACAGCAGTAATATTCGCAAATAAACTCCATCACCATTCTACGGGACTTAATAATTGACTTGAACGTTCACGATAAAGAGATAAATTGGGACGGCTTGAATGCAGAACTGCAGTCAGTAAATTGGGACGTATTTCTAAATTACTCAATAGAAAGTGAAAGCATCAATGAGATATTCGAAAATATTTTATTGGAAAAGTGCATGAAGTACCTTAGCCCGGCAAAAAGAAAATTTAATAAAAATCGACACCACAAATTCCGTAAAGGACTACTTATGAAACGAGCAAAACTCATCAAATGCCAGCAATCAACGAAGTTACTACAACGCAAAACCGAGCGCAAACAGAAGCTAAATGAGAGAGAACTTCAGCTTGCAAGATCACACAATGAAGAAAAAAAAGAAAAGGAAAGCAAATCATCAAAAAAATAAAAAGCAATAGCAAATATTTTTTGCCTATGCATCACATTATTCTTCGGTAAAATCGAAAATCGGGCCGCTGGTGAATGATACAGGATCTATTGTTGATGACTAGGAAATTATTATTATTATTAAAACTTCACGCTTGAGCTCCCACGGACAGGTAATACAACCCAAATGAAGTATTTGCAACACCGGGAAGCCCAAAACGCTGCTAAAGGAAATCCAGTAAAAAACCATTAACAGCCGACATAAAAGCCTATAGGCCAACACGACCAAAAGCCGATGCAGGCAAAAAATTCCAAACTTTAGCCGACCAGGGCACGAAGCACCGACAGAACTGATTAGTTCGACATATGACAGCCTCCAAAGTGACAGAGTGCGCTCCGCACGCAGCACGAGTCTCTCTCCCAAAAACCTTGAGGGCAGGGAGAGAA